>JALJCO010005621.1:600000-1077729 GCA_023101725.1 Atherinomorus stipes
TCCCCAAAGACCGGCTAAACTGACACCTACCCTGCTGAGCTTCATGAGTCCATTTGAACACGCTATATTAAACATACAATAATTCACAGTGAATAAACTACCTTATAAACAAACCCCTGCTGTAGATGTCTGACAGTGCACTTTAAGAAAACATATGACCCCTTTTGACAAATACACAAAAAGCATGCAGCTTTAAACAGTACAGTACAGCATTACCCTGAAGTATCATCACCTAATCTTCATTAAGCATTCAGTTTAAAAAAAAGAAAGAAGCAGAAGGCATATGAATATTTAAATGAATAATGTATGCTTTTTGCTTTTGGCTACAGCAAGATCTGACTCAAGCAGGCTTGCTCTCGCTCTAAGTTTAAAGGAACTTCAAATGCCAGTAATCTCTCTTTTTTTGTTTTTGTTTTTTTTTTATTATAAATTGCACATCATAACTTCATGTTCTACTCGTACTTATCAACACTTTAACATTGAAACAAAGCATTTTCCAGGCAAAGACAGAAGGACAATATTTGTGATTCAGGATCATATAAAGAGTTTTTTGTTCTCTGCAAGCCAATATTGAAACCCTGAAGCTGCAAACAGGGGGTGAGTAGGGGAAGAGAGTTTTTAACGGAGGGGTGGGGAATAGGCTCCAGTAGAAGTGCGGGAACACCAACCCCGGGGGGAGGGGGGAACACATGTTCAATATGTTGTTATCCTGTGTGTTATCTCAGCTGGACGTCAGCAGTCAACGCACCACAAAGTTGGCATTCATCGGTTTAATCTAATTTCATTTAAATACAATATATACATTTGAAATGATACGTGTAAAAAAATATGTCATCTTACAATACAGTACCAGTTAGAGAACAATGGAGAGTAGAACGGACACAGAAACAACATCTGGACACACTCGCTCCACTGAACAAAACACAGCACGTTAACCTGTTGTAAGGTAGTATCGGTAGGCTTCTACGCACAAACTCAGTATCATTTTATTTGAAGAAGCTGAACAGTAAATCATTGATCCTGACATATAAAAAGAGAAATTTTATCCACTAAAAATGCTTTTGATCATGCACTTTGTACATGCTCCACTGGAAGACAGCTTACATTTCAAACAACTCAGGAGCCACACATCATATTCACATTCATCACTTGCTCAGAGATTTGAGGCCAATAAATAACCATCTTACACAGCTGAGTTTTCACCATTTCCCGCCTTTTCTCAGAGGTCTTGTTGATGTTGATTAGTTCTTGACAATTACACATGGAAAGAACCATTTTTTAAATATTACATGAAATGTAATATTAAATAAATAAATCCTGCTAACACAGCTCACCCCAGGCTGTGCATGGACTGAGTTTTCCAAACATGCTGCCAGTAGCAAAAGAATGCTGCGCACAGCAGTTTGCTGATATCCACTTGAGGAATTTATGCAGCTTTTGTTGTTATCCCCGAGATGTAAATCTGTCCATAAATCTGCAGTGTGCAGCTACTTTTGGCTGGCATCTTATTTCAAATAAAGATCAGACAGCAGATTTTCCTGGAGAAATATCAACCTCGCAACACAGCCGCTCTGCTTGGACACGAGCTGCATCAAAACCTTTAATTCCACTTGCACAACAGCTACAGTGACTGCCCTGCGATAATGCTGCACGCTTATAACTCATAAGCCGGTGAGAAACAGCAGAACTGGCAGCACTGTGTGTCATGAAAAAGCTCACATGTGCGGCAAAATTTAGATTGTATTTCTGAGCGTCATCTGTTCTAACAACATCGTCCTTCCAGGAACTGATTTATGTAGGTCACGCAGGCATTTGCTATGATGTCTTGTGGTATTCTGAAGGAAATGCTGAGGGGAAAACACGAAGCCTAATCATAAGGTGGAGGGTGTGGAAGGATTTTGTGGTGGTGGTACAAGCCAATCCGTGGAAGGTCTCGATCTGAAGCACTTAGCAAGACCTTGAGGGAAAACATGAAACAGGTGGCTGTTGCAGTAGCAGAACAAGGTTCCACGAAACTGTCGCTGCATATTTAATGACAACAACGCCACTGTCACATTAACATTAAGTCCTCTATGCATCCTTGAGACATTTCAGGGTAGAAACTAATGTGCCATCAAACAGTGCAAATTAACGGACTGATGACATGAACATGGTGAATTATCAGGTTGTTTTTAAAGCATCGAGCATCCCTGTGATGGCTGAGTTAGTTATTGGATCATTCTCGTAAACGACAGCTGTGTAACAACACACTGCAGAGCCAGGTGGAGAATTTGAAAAGCATCTTCAGAGGCGAGATGAGCGAGCTTTTCTGAAGCAGCTGTGGAACATGTGAACCGAGAACAAAGATCACATAGGGGCAACCGAGTTGGAGCTGCAGCAGAGGAGCTGTGAGAGCGCAGCATCCGGGAGGGAACGAATTGAGATCCTGTAGCTCCAGGGAAGATGTTGTTTTGCTGGTGTAGAGAGCGAGACAAACACAGACCAATTTACTAGGGGGTGGGGGAGTGGGGAGTTTGTGTTGAAGAAGAAAAGAGAAAAAAAAATAAAACGTAAGAGCAGACCTGGCCCATTCTTCACTGTGCGGTCTAATCTCAGCTCTTGGAGAAGATGGGTGAAAACAAACATTGGTTTCCTGTCAGCAGGCCTAACAGAACATACAGTTTCAGTGAGAGAGCTTAAGTGAGTCACAACCACAGCCGAGACTGTAATGAAAACAGGGAAACATATACTTAGAAAAGAGAAAGTTTGGTGTGATATGACTAATATTCAAGGCAACAATGACCTCCGATGCCTCCTGGTAGATTTTAAAAGAGAAAAATAAGTAAGGTATAAGATAAACCCTGGGGCTACACGTCTACACGGTCAATATCTACCAATCAAAAATACATGAAAACATGGTGACTTTAATTAAACAGCGCTTTCAAGGAAATTATGAAAATAATTCCCTTTATTGGTATCCTCCCTCGATATTATAAACTATTTGAATTTCACAATGCTCAACAACCTTAATACAACCCAATGAATCAGAAGTACTGTATGCTGTTCCCTAAATGAGATTTGTGTCCATTACTCACTAAAAGCACCTTTCTGAAAAGCCTTTAGAAACATTCATGAATAATAGCTGATTTCATCATCCACTAATGACTTCTGTCACCATGGTGGGGCTGGGTGGTATGACTGAACTCAGTATGATGATATTAAATCACCATGATTAGACAATGACAAACTGAAAAGTACGATAAATGTTTGCACAATCATACACACTGTAGTTGTACTTGTTGTCTAATGTTTCAGTGTTTTACACTTAACTAAATCAGTGAAACAAAACATTAGACTTGTTCATTTCTAGTCATTTAACTTTAAATAACTGATTGAAATAGACATCATTTCAACACCTTTTTTTTTTCACTTCAGTAAATCCAATTATAAAGCCAAAATATAGCTACCATGCTAGCACTTACTTATTTTGATGCAATTATTTATTGTATAAATAATTCTGTTATCTCAAGAAAATAAAACTTGTTTTTATATTGTATTGTAAGTGTTAGTTCATCTTGAGAAAACTGCCCTTTGCTGTCTGGAAGTAATCTCCTACTGCAATTTGTAATCCCAAGACAACCAACTTTATTTCTTTTGTGAGATAATTAAAGTTAGCTTGACAGTAAGTGATTTATGTCTGTACTTAATTTCAATAATATACTGTCACAACTAGGAAGAAGGACAGTAATTTAAGGTGTGCATGTGTAATTCTGTGCACTCCTTGGTGATGGCCTTCCTGAAATAATTTCTGTTTCATGTTACTTTTTTTTTCCACAAGCAACCCATTATCTGGAGTAACCTTTATCTATTGATAGCCATCAATGCATCCATCTATTTTCTACTACTTGGGACACTGGCCTAAGCAGAGAAGCCCAGACTCCCCTCTCCCAAACAACTTCTTCAAGCTCTCCAGGGGGGGATCCTGAGGTGGTCCTCAGTCCAGAGACATAGTCCCTCCAGTATGTTCTGGGCTTTCCCCAGGGCTTCCTCCCAGTGGGACGTGCCTGGAAAGCATCCCCAGGAGACGCCCTAAGCAGATGCCCCAGTCACCTCATCTGGCTTTTCTTCACGCAGAGGAGCAGCGGAACCACAGTCTCATTCTTGCGGTCACTGCCCACACATTGTGACCATGGGTGGGGGTAAGAAAGTAGATCAAGTAGATTAAAAGCTTCACCATTCTAAACAGATTACGGCTGAGTTATCGCGATAACATTCCTTATTCTGTTATACTGAGAAAACAAACCCTCTCAATCTTGAGATAAAGGAAAAGTTTACTTATCTAAAGATAATGAAATTGAATATATTTCATGGCTGCTCTTGACTTCCATATCAACCTCAACAATGTGGTAAAACGGACTTGTTCGCTGTGCACAAAGCTTAGTGTCAGACTAGTCACAACTTGTTCATGTCCTGTCATTTTTGATTTTGATAACACTACTACAGTAATTTCCTGAACTTCCTGACACTGATGATTACAGTTCCAGGAGAGCTAAAATGTCGAAATGTCCTTAGGCAAGACGATGAACCCCACATTGCCTCCCATCAGGGTGAATTGTGTCCATCAGGGTATGAATATGTGTGGTAATTAAAGCATTTAGAATAAACCAATAGAAGTGCTGTGTGAATGCAACACATATTGTAAATGCATTTTGAGCAGTCAACATATGACTAGAAGAGCGCTGTATAAATGCAATCCATTAACATACCTAAATGCCCCCCTCCCTCCTTCCTTCCTTGCTTCCTTTTACAATTCTTCATACTGCATATATTAAAATGCAAACAGATCTGTTGTGTTTGATATTTAAGGGAAGATTGTTCCAAAGCATCACTCTTGCTAGCTTATGGACAAATTCAGATGTGATTCCGCTTAAACATGTCTCCAGTATTATAATGAAATTTTATAGTTTTTGGACAAAAGATACATCAGGTTTAAAAACCACAAATGGTACTCGTTATTAATGGTTAATAATTCATTTGTTTTACCTCTTTATGGAATTTGATTACAACAGAAAAACATGGAATAGTCATCTATTATCTATAGGCTACCTGCTTTTATCTTGGTCAGGATCAGTTGTCGTGAGTTAAGAGGTGCCACTCTAATACACACAAATAACCTTTCATCAATTAACCTCATATGTTTGTTTTTGGAGAACCCAAAGAACCCCTCATAAGTACATGCAGTTCATGGAAACTCAACACAAGAAGTCTCCAGCTGAGATTCTAGCTGGAAACCTTCTTGGTGTGAGGTGACAGTCTACTACCACACCATGGTGCCACCAAAAACATAATGTCGCCCTAATTTGGTTTTGGGAAAGAACACCTGTTCTATGTACAATACAATAATACATCATGATGTTAAGAAACATAAGCTAATACTGAATTATCGCCCAGCCCTATGATAGGAATTGCTCTCAGGTAAAGGCTAAGGAACATAATGGAACAGTTGCTAATGAAAACTCTGAGGTCAGTTGAACAGTCGCTGAGAATGACTGAATATGGTCCTGTACTGTTACAACTTTTAGGTATAAAAACAAAGCAAAAAACACTGATTGATTTGGCAAAATGAGCATTAATAAATAGTTACAAAATGAATAAATAAACCTGGAAAAACATACTTTACTAAATAATAATAAAATCATTTGCCTCTGTGGCATACCAAGTCTCTGAGTGCAGTCCTTATTGGCTGGGGGGTTGTGTAGTCCATAAGCTTATACTTCTAATAATAAGCCATTCTTTCTGACTGGCTGTCACCACAATGCGTACACACTCAATGTCAAAGGCAATCTTGTGGTCAACATCTTGAACCTCAGTGTTGCCATTTTTAAATTCCCCCAATGTGATGTAAGACGAGCACTGTTTTCCCTTTTTAGTCCCGACTAATTTCTCTCCAACTTCCAGAGCCCCATGGTGAAGAAAGTCATTCTGCCGATCGTCAGACCCAGTAGCAATCTTTATTTTGCTAAGTTTTGTTGATTTGTTAAAGACTATGACAAAGAAATCTCCAGTGGAGGGAGGCTTTCCCCAAAAGTATTCGTCCACTGTGCTGTAAGCCTTGGTAGCATCGTAGTTTTCAAAAACGTTGATGTTTGTGTAAAGACTGGCAGGAGGGTTGTCAGGAATGTCTATGGAGTCTTCCTCAAAATCATCGTCCTTTAGCTTGTTCTCTGCCCCTTTATAAGATGAGTAGTAGCCCATGTGTTGGAACAGTGAGGGTTTGAAGCGGATCACGTCCTTCTGGGCCAGCAGACCCCTGAAGTGGATGAGGAGCCAGTCGCAGGGCATTTCCTGGTAGAACATGAGGAGGAAATGAGCCAGACGTGGCAGGTCTCTGGAGTGGTACAGCTTCCCGATGTAGCCCAGTTTAGAGAACTCCAGAGTCACCCAGTAGGAACCTTCTCTCGAGGTGATCACTTTCTTCAGGGCTGTCAGGAAGTTCCTGGAGCAGCGCACATCGTCCTCCAACATCATGTAGAAGTCCGACAGATTTGTGCAGAAGTTGAGGAGAAAGGCGTAGTCCACGTTCTGCTTGGAGCGGAATCGAACTCGATCCTCCGGGTCATTGTAGTTCCTTTTCAGCCCATCCAGAGATGGATAGTACTCCTCTGGAGCCTGGATGACCAGGAGTCGTCCAGCTATGATGTGGTGAGCAAACTTCCTGGTGATTTCCTGGACCAGGTTCTCACACCAGACCAGATCAAAGTCTGCCAGATGGACCACCACAACAATCTCTTTCAGTTCATCATAACTGGACTGATCGAAGATGGATTTGATCGTCTCCAGGAGGTAGTTTCCTCTCTTCCTTTTAACTGACGACAGTCCAATAGTGAGATACTCTGTGAACAAGATGAACACTTTATTTCACAACTATATCAGATGGACATTGAAAATAGCATTTCGGCAGTGAAATTACTGACGTCTTGAGTTTTCAGGAACGTCTCATGGTATTCATGAAGAGCTCTCCTAAGGGTAGCCTTTATTATTATAACCCTTTCATTTTGTGCCATCTTCAACAGTGACAACTGAATAATTTAATCTGCACATGTAATACCATGAAATGCGTAACTGACAACTCTTAAATAGATGTTTTGAGTCTATATATTGGTACATACACAGTCTGTGCAAAACAAATAAATAAACAAAACTCACCACCTGGAATTAGCCAAATGCTCAAGAGTATAGCCGTGTCTCCAACTGCACACTTGCCCGAGTGCATTGGAATTCAGTGCATAGTGTGCAGTGTGTCCTTAGTCTGTAATGAACACTATTGTTGCTACAGTAAATGCTGACCCGAATAGAGCACTGCACTTACAGGAAATGACGGACTAGCATTGACCGCTAACATGAGCTAACTCTACTGAGCCGGTATAACAGCAGCCTCAAACAAATGACCAGATCATAACTGTCATCAGGGAGTGAACAACTTGCATGCCACAAAATGCATTAGTAATGATGTCTGGATAATTTCATAAACATTACTTAAATCAGTACAATACAGCCTCTACTGCAGCAAGGGTTGTCACTGCTTCGTTCATCGCCATTATTCAGCTCTGGAAACAGTTAGAAAGTCCCGCCTCTTCCGCCACGTCAACAAGATGGCGTCCATTTAGTGTGAGAAGTGTGCTTCATTTTGCAATGCGTTTTTGGCCGTTATTAGGACAGCATCCGGGTATTTTCAAAGCACTGAATTTGGGCTTAAATGACAGTATAAATGCACTACACACTCAAAAATAGTGCACAGTTTGAGACATGGCCTTTGTCATGAGAAAAGTGTTGATTCATGGGTTTCAGCTGGCAGCAAGTTTCTTAAAGCTGAATGGTGAAGTGAGCAGCTACTCAGTCTTAAACAACCACATTGGAAAGCATTCTCTGCTCATAGAAAAGACTCAACTCGATTTCAGAGGGCATCTCCTGTTTTGCATTCCCCTGTCTGTTTGTGAGAGTGATGGGTGCATCAGGGTAAGACGAGATTTCTTTGATGGCACTGGTACATTGTTTCTGACAATGGCAGGATTTATTTGGCTCAAATTATCTTAAAAAATGAACAAAAGAAAAACAGGTTAAACTTGACGAAAAAATGGCAGCAACACATTTTAAAGAAAATATGGGACAGGGCATCAAAAGGCTGGAGAAGTATGAACAACTATAAAGAAACAGCTGTCGGAACACATTGCAATGATTTAGGTTAAGTGGCGACAGGTCAGCGACATGACTGGGAATAAAAAGAGCTCCTTAGAGGGACAGTTTCTCTGTAAAGAAGTGCAGAAACTCAGAAATGAAGAAAAATGCTGTCTACAAATTGTGAAGCAATTTCAACATTATTGCTGAATGTAAAATTGGAAACCTTAAATTAGGGATGTCCAGCTCCAGCCCTCTAGGGCGGTTGTCCTTTCGTTTAGATATTTTCCTGCTCCAACACCCCAGATTTAGTTGAAAATGAGTTTCATAGTCTCCTCCCAATATTTTGCGCCTTCTGGCAGAAACGCCCAGTTTGAATATTCATCTGCAGCAGATGCGCAAAATGGACAGCGGCGCTATTTTGCCCCTTAACAGGCGCAAACCTCCTTTTGCCCTGCTTTGTAAATCAGCTCTGGCGGATTATTGCGTGCGTAATGAAGATAGCGCCTGTTTTAACAAGCGCAAACCTTTCGTAAATCGGGCCCTTAGGCCCAATCCCAATTCTCTTTTTTACCCCTACCCCTTACCCCTTCCCCTTGGCCCTTGCACTTAAAACGAAGCTACAAGGGGTAGGGGTGAAAGTCAACCCCTTCAAATTGGGACACCCCTTCAAGAATCACATACGTCCTCAGTGATTCCGCCGGCTTGTTTGTAAGCAGATGTGCGCTGAGCTGTTGGCGCAAATCTGGATAAATCAAGCCGTCTACAGCTGTGGATTAACGTTAACAAGCAAATTGGATTTTTGCATGACATCCCTGCCTGTGTTTTATCCCATGAAGACCAGCAGCAATGCTGCCGAATTTCTTATTGATCATCTAGACGATCAGGGCTGCAGAGCACCGCTGGTTTTCAGCCTGGTAGCGTTTATATAACTGAAGCGTCAATGTAGTACTCGCGATTTTTTTTCATGTGCATTTTGCAAAAAAAAATGACCGTTAAAGATTTAAACAGCATTAAACTAGACTATATAATGGTTTTCACACTTTTTAAACTTTATTTATGGAGAAATATTTACATTTGTGGATGTTCTGGACTCAGTAGCAGCCATCGTCCCAGTGATTTTCATACCCCTTCGTTTGAAGTGTGCTCTCGAAAAATCTTCGTTTGAAGGGGTATATAGCCCTACCCCTTAGCCCTTCCCCTCCATCCTACAGGTATTGGGACACCCCTACCCCTACACATGAACGCGCAAAACGGAGGGGAAGGGCTAAGGGGTAGGGCCAAGGGGTGAAATGGGATTCACCCTTAGAGTCTAACTAAAAAGGGACCAAAAGTCGCCGGGAATTTCATGCCACTGACACTTTAAAAATATGCATTTCTCACTCGTTTTGATGACACACCAACATTCATTGTGTGCATTTTTCGAGCCGTCACTGCTCAGAGGAGTCCCGGGGCTCAGAAACAGCAGTATGTAAGTTTCCCATCCGGGACGCGACTGTGACGATGCAGCCGACTATTGGTTGCGGACCGCGTCACTTACTAGCAAATGGATATGAACCACATGTGAACACAGCAAGTGTTTTGAACACGCATCATGTTGGATTCGGTAAAGAAAAGCAAAGAAACATTACCGAGGAAGAGAGGAAAAGAAAGAGTGGAAGGGACAGATCAAGAGTCAAGATAAGACCGTCTTTGACTGGCTGGAGTGAGCTCACAGTACAGGTACGATGCAAGATGGATGCTAGTTTAGCTGCCGATAGGGGGCACGTCACTGAGAAAACTCCTAAAAGTTCCGTTGTGTCTTTAAAGCAGGGAAACCTCTCAAATTAGCAGGACACTGACCCTTGCGAACTGGAATTGGACATCCATGTCTTACATATTTAATCATTTACAGTACATAATATCATCAGAAGTTCCTGAGAATCCAAAAACATCAGAGAAGGCAGACTGTTCTGTTATCAGGAGAATGGGAATATTGAAATCCTTCTGGAAATAATGAACATTAATTCCTCCAGACAAAAAAGGAACAATACTTATGATGCATGTTGTAAGCACTCTTTAAGTGCCTTCATCTCCTATGGAACTTGAAATTTGCACATCTGTGAAGGCATTTTTACTGTTGAAAGGTCTACACAAGTTATAGAAAAGCATAATGTGCTCAACCCAAAAGACTTTTTCAGTATAGGCTTTGCACATATCAGCAATACAATACTAAACCACACAATGAATCTACTACAGCAGCATGTGCTCATAATGAACTGGGTGCTGTTATGATGATGATGCCTACAGTCCAGATATTTTAATGAATGAAAACATTTTTCACATCTGAAAACATACAAAAAGAAAAGACCCAGGACTGTTGAACTGCTAGAATGCTATATCAGCCAGACATGGGACAAAGTTGTGTTTCCAAATGTCTTGTAACTAATATAAGTTCACAGGTTTTTAGAGGCAGTTGTCAAAAGATTTAGGGATGCTGTTCAAGCAAATACTTTTTATGACATATTAAATGAAAATTTGCAAGCAACTGAATCTTGAGTGTGAAACATGAAATAATGTTAGAAGATTGTTCAAAGTGTTTTATCAGAGAAAGAACCTGTGTAGACTTTTTTTTTTTTTTTAAATCCCAATGTCAAAAGACCCCCAAGCAAGTCAATGTACTTTTTTTTTTAATTTAGAGAAAAAACAAAAGCAAAAAACACCAAAACTTACTCTTGCGGTTCAGCGGAGTTCCAGCAAGGTAGCGGTATGTGACATTGATGGTTCCAGAAAAATTACTGAGGTCTCTGAAGGTGTGAACATATCGCTCTGAGCTTTGAGGATGGACGGATGCTTCCCTGAGTTGACGTTTATCACTTTCCTGGAACACAATATGACAAGTTATGATCACAAAACATTAAGAAAAAAGGAAAAAAAAATCTAACATGCCAAGAAAAGGGGTGAAAATACATATATATATATATATATATATATATTTGTTTTAAATAAATTTCCACAGCAACTTTTTTTTTTTTTTTTTCACAAAGAAAGAGGATTCTTTCCTCCATTTTAAATAGTTCCTCTTAAGGCTGATACAAACTTAAGGTTAATGCTCTTTTTTCCCTTCTTTAAAAGAAAGGATTCTTAAATCCTTTTGCATAGCTGAGCAGATGGCCTTGACAAAAGCACCAGTGAGCTAAAAATGCAAACTACTTCTTAATGATTAAAATAAACACAGTTAATGTACTGGGATCACCAAATTTGATGATGCCATGAATAAAAGATAGATCATCTGGATGATTTCAACTTGGGTCCAGATTATAAAAAGTTACATGTCTCCTATAAAAACAAGTTGTCATAAGAAGTAAAAGATGGGACCAAATTGAACACATTTGGCTTAAGATGCATACTTGATCAGACTTGTTGTACAGATGGCAAAAAGAAAAAGAGATGCATTTGGATTTGGAGTATGCTTCCTGAAAACGGCACAATAGTGCTACAAATACTCAAAGTTTGACATCTGTTTGTGGAGACTTATAGAATGCCAGTAACCTATTCAAATAACAAAAGAAGTAAAATCACAGGCTGTAATTACTTGTAAAGCAGGGCTGTTCATCTCAGTTGATGAGGACCGTAGTCTTGCAGATTTTAGATGTACTCCTGCTCTAAAACACCTGACTCATTGAGTAGCCCCAGTGCAGAGCTCTGTTACACTGTACTGTAAGTAGTTTGTTTTGTAATCCAGCAAAGGATCCTTCGAGTACAGCTTGACCTAAATGATCCTGAAATAAGCTTGTGTCCAACACACCTGATTCAACACACATGGCTCTCCTCAACAGTTTGTTGTCAAGTGCTGCTAAAGCTTGTAAATCCATCAATCTGATTCAGGTGTGTTGCAGCAGGAAACATCTAAAACCTGCAGGACATTGGCCCTCATGGAGTGACCCCTGTGCTAAAGGCTAATGGAAATACAGCAATATGCAGCCCACTGATATCGTTTCAGACAGATTTGAAAATCTTATGGCACTGGAATCACAATATAGTTTGCAATTTAGTTAAATGATTTTAAAAGAGCAGCATTTATTTTAATTGTTAAGAGTTGCCATCTGGGAAAAGTAGCAGTTTTAAAATGCAATGTTGTTTACTAACCAGAACATAGCCATCTTCAATGTAAAGGTTCAAGAAGAGAAGGAAGGTAATGAGGAAACCGAGGAAGGGAATCGTGGAACGTTTCCTGAGACATCTCATCTTGTCGAGGAATTTCCACACCAGCCTCATTCTGTACACACTATCACTGGGATCTGCAGAAGACATGCAGGAGAGAAAGACTTGTTGGTACCGTTTGGGTTGAGTCTCCTGAGCCTGAGATGCAAATAATTTTCCTCTTTGATAAAGACTGAACATATTAATGGGAAATTAATTGTGGAATCATACAGTCATGTATGATGAACATTATCACTAAGCATTGACACATTTCCCGGAACAAATATCTAACCAGAAATAATAGATAGAGACGTAACGATAATGATCATGGGAAATAATGTGGACCCACCAAACTACTTATGTTACACGATAAAGAACCTCAAGGCACATCAAGACATGGATTATATGGATGTACCAAGGTTGTGCAAAGCAGATTTTCAGTTTTTCCCCGTCAATAATCATGAATTTAATCAGTGCAGCAACATCACTTCCATTTCCAGCAATTAGTCACCGTTTCTATAACGTCTCATATTTCCTTTTTAAAACAAATAATCAACTAAGACTGGAAATTCACATTTGTGGTTAATGACAGACACACACTTTAAACATAATCTAGGCATTTATTTGGAGGGCAGTAATAATACACACGTTTCCCAGAAATCATTTGATATTTGTTTGATTAACCAGCCCATCATCTACTTTTATCAAACCAAGCATCAAACCATTTTTGAACGATTGTACATTTTATGTCAGTCCTTTTGTTTGATTCATTTCCACATACATAATGTTAAAGACTGATGGAGACTAAGACAAACACTCTCTTGCAAGGAGAGGCTAACAAAGACAAGTGATGTATGCAGAGGAAGTATAAATGGACGACTTCTTGTCGTCGGTGTCATTGATGATTCATTGGCTGGTGCTTCAAAAAAGGACTGATTACCAGGATGACAACCAACAATGTAATGATTTGGTAGGGCTCTCCAGAAACAATTTGTGAATTATCATCAATTCATTAAAGACCAATGTATTTTAAGTCATCGTTTTTCAGCACAAACTATTCAGTTACAGTTAAGTCCATGAAACAGGCTGAAAATCTCATCAGTGATGGAATCAAATGTGAGTAAACAGAAATATTCCCCCTTTTTTAACTGTTATACAAATATCAATCTTAGATGACAGTTTTCTTTGGGACTTGTAAAATAAAGTCAAACCACAGTTTTTGTAAAGCAGAGACAAATGAGCATCTTGAATTTGTCAAACAAAAATATGATAATCATCAAACCAAAGATTAATTATTAAAACCATGGCCAAGAACATACAATTAGTTTTCAAAATAATAATACAATGAGCAGTGCCCTCTGCTCTGAGACACCCGGGCTTTGTCCGCATAGGATGCCAACTTGCGCACCTCAGACCCAGTCAAATGACCCACACTAATGGGTCAAACAAAGCTGAGATAGTTTTATATGTGAAATCACAAACACACACTGACTGACTGATTTACTGTTGGCTAATTAGGACTAACAAGGTATGCAACTCTGGAACTTCCAATGTGCAGTGTTGTCTCTTCATACGTTTCACATACGTTTCTGAAACATTTGCAGTACGAGACTGCAAACTTGACCCTTTAAGCCACTGAGCATTAATCAGATTCTCCAAGCTGGTTGTAGCTCCTCCAACATCTGGGCAACATTTCAACCTGATGCTACATAAAAAGTTAATCCAATTCTTCTTCATGTTATTTAAAAATATCACCCAAAGTTTTGCCAGTCTTGGCATACAAGGTAGATACATTTCTATAATGAAGGCAAGGGAAAGCATTTACCTTTCTATAGCATACCTCACCACCAGCTAATGACTAGTTAGCTAGCTATACAGTAACACACAGAGAGGGTGTTGCTGGGTTGTTAAAAACAGTATGTCAGCACTTAGATTTGAGATTAATGGATAACAAAGAAACATACTAGAGTTTAAAGATTTTTTTTTTTTTTTTTGGTGGTAACTAGTAGCACTGTGCACTAGTTAGGCAATTTACCTTATCCGTTACCAGTTACTCTCCAAACAATCATTTTGTTGTCACTGTCAAAATTGAACCATCAGCTTGTGCATTTTAAGAAAACGAGATAAAAGAAAACTACATGCTTTTCTGCTCAGTAGTCAATCCTGTGCATCAGTGCACATGTGTGGCTCATTAAGGTAACGAGGTGGCAGAGGGAGTATTTTGAATTTGTGTGAAAATGAAAAGAGCAATCATGGTCAAATGTATATTGTGCCTGAATGATATTAAATATCAGCTGCAAAGAACTCAACTTGAGATTTGTAAAAGAGTCATTCAGTCAGTGCTACAGTTTTACTTTGCTACTCAAATCTAATGCAGTTTTCACAGGAATCTGCCCATTATGAGCAGCAGGGAAAGCAAGCCACTCTTCCAAATGAGCAGAGACCCTCAGTTTTTAAGCAGACCAGATGTCACTTCTATGGTCCACACCAGAAAACACAATTTTAAACGAATTGTACTATCTGTGGAAGCAGACAAGGGTTTAATTAAAGCAGATCAAACGACACACAGTTTGTACATGATTAGGAAACTACGGTGGCTGAGATGGGCAAAACACATTTACATAAAAAAAAAAACATTGAAAAATTTGGAAACAAATTACATTTAAAAACCCATTTACATTTTTAAAGGAGTGATGACATAGCATTTGAAGAATATGTGTCTTTTTATGCCAGTTTATGAAAAAGGACTCCAGATACTGACTTTATGTGAATAAAAAGGCTGTTACAAAAAAAGCATCAAGTATCTAAAAAACTGATCTGTGGAATCTGGTGAACTTTTGAGACCAATAAAAAAAAATCCCCCGAACACGGGGTGACTACCACTTACTGTATATAGGGGAACCTAAACCGTCTCAATCTAGCTTTCATTAGGCTATCGTGGAAAGGATGTGTTGGTTAAAAAGAGGACAAATGCTGCACCAAATGTGTTTCATGAGAAAGCTCCAGAGACTGTACACACAAAAAACAAAAAGGTTAAAAGTGACAGAAGTGACTCCGTATGAAGGCCAAAACATTGTTGGCCTTTTTTTTTTACCAACAATGTCATTAAACATGCCACAGACTTCCTGCCTGTGGCTGAACTACAATTAATTTGTTTGTGCAACAAAGTGAGGTCATTTCTGTGTCATTTCCGTTTGGGGCTGTCTTTTGTTAATTTGTTTCAAGATTTGTAATTTGTTTTGCCTCTTGTTAATTTGTCTCGGCACTTGCACATGTGTTTAATATTGCTGAAATTTGGATAGGCTCCAATGACCCTGCAACTCTGAATTGGCTTACGCAGTACACATAATTAATGAATGAATGAATGCATGGATGAATTGTTTCTTAAAATGCAAATTTATTTTCAAATTTCCTAATGTATTTATGAAATATAAATCTGTTTTAAAAATGTAAATGCATTGAGGCTCTGCCTCTCTGAAATACTCCTTTCATAGTCAATCCTGTTCCTGACCTTTTGCCAGTTAAACCACCCCACCCAGTGGCCCTCATTTATCAAAAGATCGCACGACAAAAATCTGTGCGTACGACCATTTTCACGCAAGACTCGGCATTTATCAATTTGGACGTGATTGTAGGATACGATCAAATGTCACGACACCTCTGAGTTCGTGTACGCAAGTTTGAGTCACTGAGGATTTGCAGCGCAGCACAGCAGAACATGAAAATATTTATTAACCAAACCGCAACCTGTCATTTAATAAGTATTCACATATCCAGCATTAAGAATGACCCCATTTGCAAAGAAAAAGACAAAGGAAAAAAAGGGAATGTTGAATGTCTTCCCAAAATTACAAAAGTAGCTGTAACTGAATTTAATTCCTCCATTTTTCTCAACAAATCATTAAAATCATTAACATATAGACTGATCTGGCCAATAGCCGCCAGTAGACCGTCCGTCATTGCAACGGTGGCCTTTCTGTACATGTGTAATGAGAACAGACGAGAATCAGACTTTTTTCTGAACAATATGGAGGAAATCTAAGGACTGTCGCATTCCTGGTTGTTGAAACATCAGAGGAAATCTTTAATGTGGTAATAAGTGAATAAGAAGATCACAGAGATTTATTTCATGAAGATTTCTACCATCTGTGTCAAAACTGGACACTGTTCCGTCCACTGTGTATCAGTGTGTTCGTATCGGGAGGAATGTCGGACACACCGGAGGAATAACTTGCTGCCACAGCGGAGAAAACAGTGGATTTATTCCCCAACAACAAAAACATGGTAAATTATGGTGAACGGTCATTAATCTGACACTTTATTTCACGTATCTATGCTCCTGAAAACGACGCACCGCATAACATTGTTATGCTAGCTAATGCTAACAGACACAGCTGTGGTGTTGCTGAGAGTTAATGACTAATCTGGGAAATATTGTGAAATATAAGGTTATTTGCTCTGATCAGGGGAACGTTGGGACCAGAAAATAAAAACAGTTCAGTCAGAAACACAACTGGATCAGGAAGACGGTGTCCTGCAGCCTATAGTTTCATTTAGTTTACATGTGAAGGCTACGTGGTCTGTATAGTCCTTAAACAATACCAAGCCAAATATGTCATAAAATAGAAAAGTAACCACCTTTGAAAGAGTTTAGTTTTTTAAACTTTTATAAGTAATCACAAGATGTGCGTGTTACTGCAGTGTGGCTTGTCAGTAAAGCCAGTTTCCAGAGATGAATAATAGTTTAAATGAATGATCCAATGTAAAATAAATAAATAAATAAATGTCAGAATACTTCAGAGATCTCTGGATAACATACCTATAGGTTATCATGACCCTAGACGAATGTAAAACGGTAAATCCAGATATTCACGCTGCTGTCCATGTTGGTAGATAGGAGGTAATTAAGACTAGTCCCCACCTCAATGGCGGCGCCGCAAGATGGCTCCACACACAAAACGCTTGTCAGATCAGTCTATAGTTCTAGGAGACAAGTGCTTTGCACTCTTCATGCATCTCCTCACTCCGCTGGTAAAACTGCCACATATGAGCGGAGGTACAGTAGGCATCAGTACGCACACGTGCAGGTGCCCAGGTGGAGCGCTACTTCGGGCTGCAGCAAGGAAGGTGGGTGTCGGACCAGCAGGATGAAACGCTGCTTTAGACTCTGAGAAAATATAGAATACAATCCTGTCCTGTGCAGTGCTGCACATCGCTCGGACAGCTTATGGAGAGTTTTGATGCGCAGTCAGAGTCAGGCTGACTGATCCTCTTCTGTGCTAGGTTTTTGTGCACGTCTCTGACTCCAGTTTTTAAGCTGTCAAACAGCACCTCTTTAATCTTTCCCACCTCACAAATGAGAAATTCTGTCTTGATCCCCCCAAAAGTTTATCTTTTGGCAGAATCTCTCCTCTCCACGGTTCAACCTCGCTGGGCGAAGCCTCATAATCATGCATGTTTAAGGGCGTAACCGTGGGCGTGACATTTAAATGACGATGGATCTCAGCCGTGGTATTTATCAAGACTCTTTTGTTCGTACGACGAGATTGGTCCGATACGAACGTTTTAATAAATCACACATGGGTCCAATCATACAACCCTTTTTACGATCAGATGTGCGATCATTTCTACGATCGTTTGATAAATGAAGGCCATTGTGTTTTGATCTGTTCCAGTTACCTCTAGCTTTTGTTTCTGGCTAAAGTTTTCTGAGATGTGATGCTGTTAAATTTAAAATGAGCTCATGCTTTCCATGATATGGCAAAATGTCTGTTTAAAGTCTTATATATTGTTTGTTTTTGTTGTAGATAGAGTAGTTTATAAAATTTGCATTTGATTGCATTTTGACATTTTTCACAGCTTCACAACTTTTTTGGAACTGGGGTTGTTCAATTTACTCTACTAAATAGTTGAGCAGGAAATGTAAGCATCAAAAAAACAACCAGGTCATACTATAATAAAATTCAAGATAATCTATATCTCCCTACAGTACTGCATGATTTTTATGAAGGATAGGAAGATGTAATAGACTTGTGTTCACAAGATGTTCTGCTCTGCTTCTGCACACAGCTCTCAAGCCAAAGCCAAGATCAATTAAAAGCTGCTATAAATAACAGTGAAACAGGGGCGGTGAGTTGTGAATAGTAGTGCGGACATAGCAACTGTCAGCTGTATTGGACACAATCAATATTTAGTGAGGAAGGCTGAAGATATTCAATTTCTGAGCATGATCATGTTTATGTAGTTATGTTGTAAGAATGCTCCATCAACACAGACAGTGTGAGGATTTAGATCTGTAGTACATGTGGAGTTTATCTACCAGCAACAAAAGAAATCCAAAGACATGATATGGTCAGTCTGTTGTTGTCACCTGATGGCTCAGTGACGAAAGCTTTTAGCACAGACTCATACATCAGCCTCAGTCACACCAGCCATGGCACAATTCTCTTAACAACTTTACATCGACTGGAGGAGAAAAAGCGATTTAACAGCACCAGCAGATGTTACCCCCCTCAGACATAACAGTAGAGTTGGTCTTTTTCTTGCCAGCAATTAGGCATCAGCATGTGCTTTTGTTCCACTGCTGCAAAGCCCCTGAGATGCCTAATAGAATACAAACTACCTATAAGCTCAGTTCAATGACCGCACACATCGATCACTTGCACTGGGAGTCAGCTTCAGCGGGGGATTTGACTTGTCAATACCTCTTTGTGCACACTTGAAAACTAAATTTAACATATCCAACCACCACAGCCTGCTCAGTGCAACCCTAAACTTAGTGTTTAATATACATAACCATTCTAAATACGACATTTAGGGCATTTTTTTACATGGTGGAATATAACAACAAATAAGCATTACGAGCCGAAGTATGTGAAGAAGCAAGTTTTAGTGGTTTGCTGCAGTTGGGACCTCAGTAAGATGTGTGACTGGGTTAACATAACAGAAATGTTTGCAGCACAACGAGTTCCTTGTTTGACTGAAAGTGTTTTTGACAATTTGTGATGAATAATAAACTATTTCATAAAATCCAAGTGCATAAAAAATGTGATCTTTATATTACTGAATGTGAGAGACTGTGGAATCAACTGCATTATAATGTGAACAATGAAACATGCAGAAAAGAAAGGAAAACTAGAATAGAGAGGCAGAGAAATACATTGCACTTACATTGTATGTGTGGTGTGTCTCCTGTAAACCGCAGCATTTGGCTGGAGTACAACATGATGAGAAAAATCATTAGGAGGAATCTCCACTGACTCCCACAGTCCTCCTGACACCACAGCTCAGGTGGCTCTCTATCCTCTTCAGCACCTGTCTCACCCTCTTTAGCGAAAACTCAGACTAGATGCCTGGCTTTTACCTTTAAAATGTCTTTTTGTGTGGATCATCTAATTAGAAAAGATACAAAAAGACTATTTTTGTGTTTCATCTTGGGAAGGAAGCTGATCTCGAAAACTGGAATCCTGACTGTCCATCTTAATGAAACAAGACAAAGAAAGGCGCCTCTGTTTTTTCAATTATTCATTAGGGGCAGGACGAGGATGAGGTGCTCAAACTGCCAAAGGCGCAGCTGGGAAACATGCATGCATACTTCTGCTACCGTAGATTTAACTGCGGCTGAGATGCACAGCACAACATCCACAACATTATGATGCCAATTTGCAGCAGCCCACTTTATATTCTTGGAGTTCACTAGAAGGGAATAGACAGACCTATGGATGATGGTGTGAGGTAACTGTCAGCATCCATTAACAAGAGGCTTGTGTGTTGTGTTTGTTCTTATGGCCTGAATCCAGAGGGGAACTGCAGCAGTGAAATGGACAATGTGTGTTTTAATGGGTGTGTCATCCTGGCAAGAACACAGTCCCTCACATGGTTCCAAAACCATTTCTGAACAGAGCACACATCCAGGAGGCTGGAGCGGTTAAATATCCATTATGCACATTATGTGCTTGTTTGGGTGTGTGTGTGTGTGTGTGTGTGTGTGTGTGTGTGTGAACTGGACCAAATAAACAGGACACTGCCTCTCTTCTGCTGTCCACTGCTGTGGAAGTGTTCGTCCAACGCTCATTATGAATCCTATGCAGTCAGTAAGAGGTTAAAATCCTGTCTGATAGACAAAAAGAGACTCAGGGAACAAAAATGAGACAAAAACCAAGCGTGCAAAACAAAAGACTTCAAAAATTCAATTCGTTTTTCATTGTCACAATTAAATGTTTAGCTTTGATGAAGATTTCCAATAACTTGCAATTTATGATTTCAATACACTCTTCTTTATAACCGCTCTGGCTGTAGCAAAGAGGCACTCTGCTAGAGTCCTTTGTGATAACTTGCTTGTGGAAGAGATAAGAAAATATACCCTGACAGCCTCCAAGAACCTTCAAGGGAAATATCACCTGGTTGTATCACACCAGCGCCTTGAGGTTTGGAAATGGCTCTAAGCAAGCCGAGTTATGTTGTGCAGACAAACCAATACCTGAGGGGAGTGAAAATGATAAACAAGGGAATTGAGATTTATGTGAAGATTAGTCTCAAAATGAAGATGAATTTATGTTTGGAAGGATATATGTATGTATCATAGGTATTATGGGTGGGAATCTGAAATTAGATTCGATTGTTTCTCTCCAAATGAAAACATGTAACAATGTTTCTTATATTTGTTGTAACAAAAACAACAAAGAACAAAATTTGGTGCAGGTTTGTTTCCCAGCCTTTGCTGCATGGTAAAATGAAGGCTAAAGGAAGACAGAATCGGTCAAGCATAACACTTCTAACCAAACGTATCACCTTAATACAAAGCTTGTGTGAATTCATTAAATGGGTGCATTTCCTAAAGATTCAGGTGATTTTGTTGTGTATTACAAGCAGCAAACATGCAGTCAATTTCTTCCGAGTTAAGTTTGAGCATTAGGGAACGAACACAGAAACAGCACATTAAAATCAAAACATGAAATTTGAGCTTTTACCAGCTAATTTCAATTGCTAAGGTACAGCAATTAGAAAGACCCCATGGTTTTGTCATGTTTTACTGTGATGATGCAAAAAAGACAAAATATCTCTAGAGCCAATTTCAATGTCCTCCATGTTCCTCTGGCAGTGCATATTAGATGAGTGATCCAGGAATTGTCTTCTTTTCCCTCGTTACACCCTCCTCTTCTAATGGTGAAATCTAATGGATGTAGACTTCAAATGGAAAACAAGGAGCTCCCCTGTGTGGGGAAAGCAATTATGTGGTCTGGCCTGATGTGTAACCCTACGCCAGGCTTCCAATATGACACATATGAAACTAAACAAAACAAAAGCTCTGCCGTTCCCTCTCTGTTTCTAATGGCTCAGTTGCTGCAGAGCTGCAACCGTTGCACACCAACCATAGCGCTTGGTTTTGTCGATTGCTATGAAGGGAAAGTGAAAGTCTAAAGTAAATAAAGTACAAGACTGAGGTGAACGGTGCAGACATATGCTGCCAACATGGGTCGTGTAATCCACCATAATTTCACATCTCCATCTTCTGCAGGTCTCTCTTCATCCCCACAGTGCATGGAATCCGGATGTGAGAATACCCTGGAGAACACCTGCAGCCTGAATTTGAAAACAAAAATTGACAGACTGTATTTTTTCAGATACGTTTGTACAGTATCAGCCTAATGAATTCATTCATCTAAATCCCCGCAGGGAACTGAGAAAAGCGGGATAATGAAGATGAGATTGGAAAATAAGGAATTCTCCTCTCTGAGTCTCAGGTACACACAGCTGTGAGCCCCTTCATGCGTTATTCAGAAATCAAAATAACCTCCTAACAAATAATTTTCTTACCAGCTTGAATCAACACTGAACTTTTGATTTACGCCACATTTTTCAGAAAGTGGAGTTGCATGTCGGTAATGGGAAAACCTAAATGGGAAACTCATTGTGAATAAGAAAAGGGGAAAAGATTAATAAAACGGGCGGCAGAAAGCAATTCTCTCACATTTCATCTTGTTATCTGTTTTACATTATTTCTCCTGGGAATCCTGCACCTTGCAGATATACAGCTCGGCACAAATAATCAATTAAGCCGGCAGATTTGCAGGGATTCAGTAGTTGCTTTGTGTCAGGCCTTCAGCCACTTTCAATGGATTTTCTTTCTTGATAAAAAGCCGAGAGTAACAGAGGCTCTTGTTGATAACAAAATTGTGGTGTGGGCTGGAATAATGAATTCCTTTATTATGAGAAGCTGTTTTGTTAATAATTCAAGCTGGTCACACTGTTTACCAATTACTAAATTCATACAGCAAGCCTGACAAAGAAATCTGCTATCTACAAAGATGTGGAGACCCTTCCCAGAGATCCACGCCCCTTACAAACACAGACATTTCCTAATTATGGACTTGCAATTAGGAATTGGCAGCAAGGGCCTTTATCAGCAAACAGTTTGCTAAATTAAAGCTTGAAAGCTCTTACTGGGAGATCCACCGTGTAATCCCCATAAACCCTTTTGTGTCACAGCAGCCAGTCATGTTTGAAGTTGATGACCTGTCATCTCCGGAAAGGTAATCTTCCAAAGGGACTCATCATGTCATGAGGCAACAACACAAACTTTCCTTCCTGCTGCGAGCTGCCAAGTAGTCTTCAGATCAGGAAGCAGTCCCAGACGTGGTGTGCTTTACCAGTCCTGGCTGCATCAATCTCCCGAGGCCAGGCGGCTGTGCCGAGCATCCAAACAGATGTACCACCCCACCACAGCAGCAGCGCTGCCCTCCCCTCCATTGTCTCCCAGCACTGGGCCTGTCACCGCTGTCAACAGCTTGAGCTCCCACACTCTAATGGGAGGAGGAGGTGCCGAGGAGGTGGAGGGAAGAGCGTGTGTGTGCTGAATGCGATGCACTCCCCACAGACACACTGTCCAAGTGTACCACTTTCCATTCACACTGCCACTGTTTCCTTCTTTGTGGCCCTCATGGGGAAAACAGGCAGTGACAATGGTGCTTCCAGCTGTTTCCCATAAGGAATTGTGCAAGACAAACCTTGGAGCCTGAAGGATCGCAGACATTCAGGTGCCTTGATCGAAGAATATTTCCAACCACAGCCAAACAGGCTTTTTGAGAATTCCTAATGGTCCCCTTTGTCCTTGCCTTTATACACTCACACAGTGAAAGGACAGAGCCTTGTTCTAGTTCCAGGATGTGTTGGAGACATCAACAAACCTTTTCAATTCATCAGCACTGGCACAGGTGGTGCTAGCTACACGATTATTCTCTCATGAAATATTGAGCAAGAATGAGTTGTTGATGTAAGCTTCAGAGCAATCAAGCATCAAAACACCCAGAACAAACAGCTCTGGCGCTTTTTCTGCTGCGCTACAATTGTGTAGCTCAACTGAAATATGATTGTAAAGAGCAGCCTCAGATCAGGTTACAATATTCTTCCATCCATCTGATTTCTACTTATCTGACTGGAGAGGAGAAGGCCCTGAAATTTTCATACCTTTGAATGGACACATGCCATCTGGAGAGCTCATCAGCAGTGTGATAGAGAGGCCGAGACAATCAAAGAGCGCAATGTGCAAATTGGGTGGAAACTCAAACAGTGCTTGCTTCATCACAGAGAAGCTCTCGGACTGCATTGGTGATCAGAGTCGCTAAGTCTCAATGTGATGGAGATCAACGGCATAGGGGTCACTGAGGCTTTGTCAAAGTGCGGTATGGTCAGACTGTTGATTGGATGGTCACATTTGAGGTCAAGAAGTCATGTGAAGAGCTCTTTTACTATTCCAGCTGTGGCGCTCATAATGAAAACGAGATGGAAGACATGATTTGAATTGGTCTCTCCCAGGCCCTTCGAAGCAGTTAGCACTCTGACCCAGATTAACTCTGCCAGGGGAAGGATGCTGTTGGAAAGCTGTGATAATGCCTGTGCATTTCCACGAGAAACACACACTTGGCATGTGTACTCCCCTGATAAGTATGCAGACATATGCATATGGTCCAAATTTCCACCCCATCCCTCATGTGATGTTGTGAAGATGGGACCTGTAATAGAAAATTTTAACTACATTGGAGACACGACATGATTAGTATTTGAAAATTGTGAACTACTCTCCAGGGCAAAAATATTCAATTAGTTTTTTGTTAAATCACAAAAGACTAATGGACTGTGTCTTTTCACAAACTGAAACTCCCTGACTGCCCTCTGTTGTGTGTCATAAACATATGTTCTTGTCCTGCTCCCCTGAGGCCATTTACTGTATTAGAAACACAGACCCATGTGAATTAGCTGAAAACATCCTGTCTTCTTTGCTACAGTACTTTATAGAAAAATAGGAAAAAAGCTGAACTGTGGCTACAGGCTAGGGAGCAAATGGACAACACAATGAGGGAAAATGACCATTGAAAAATGGGGCTGAAAAAAAATCCCTCTCCCACTTTTTTTCTCTTTTTCCATTTGAGAGACAGAAGAAGGGTTGAGGAGACTTGGCTATGCCTTAAAAGCACTTAAAAAGCCAAGGTCACCTCCTGGTCAAATCTGTGAAATGAGAAAATGGTTAAAGGGGCAAGAGGCCGGTGGCAGATAACACAAGAATGCACTATCTTCCCTCTACACATTTAGTAAAGGGGAGGAAGAAGCACTAGGAGGCTTTTCCTTGTTGAAATGAGGACTGGAACACAATAAGATGGCCCAGTTTCACCCAGTATGACAGCGCATACATTGAAGTGCTCTTAGCGAATGAGGTTTTTGGTCAAGCAGCGGATAGACAGCCAAAGAGCTGAATGTGAGCTCACACAGCTGGGTTCTGAATTTAATCACTCAGGTAAATTTAGAGGCGCAGCCTTGTACTTTAATGCATGTCAAGAATTGTTAGCATCATCGCAAAAATTCATCCCTGAACTGAAAACTGGAATTGTACTCATTCAGTGTTACAAAGTCAACACCTGCTACCATCTAAGGTGCAAAATGGATAACTAAACTGGAGCTATTGTCATGTCACAGCGGTGTACGGAGGTGGTCCATCAATCCTACATTATCTCTTGACGCGAGGGGCAAATACATATTTTTTATTTCCAGTAAATAAAATTCTAAATTCCAAAATACAGGTTGTCAGCTGGGACTCACAAGATCCTCTTAGCTATGACCTATAAACAGCAAACAAACAGGAACCTTGTTTTCCACAGTCCTACCGTTACTGGTTACGACTACAGGGATATACAGTATCTGGGCTGACTATTTTCCATTAAGTCTAAAATAAAAGGAAAAATTAACCACATGTCACGGTTTTGCTCAGAATACAAAGAAGTCAGTGGGAGCTACATGTTCGCTGAAGCTAACTAATTTTCTGGCCACAAATAAATTCATGCTGGTAAATGACAGGCTGGGGTTTAAAGAAAGGATGTATTTATGTATACATTCAGCACAGCAACCCATACTGTATCAGCTAGTACCATAGGTGGTCATCAGCATGCCCTGGCTAGAAACTAGCATCTTTATGCTAGCAACAAACTGGATGAACCTGACCTAGTTGGCCCTCAACACATCACAGCTGTTTATAACAATAATAGGCTATTGTATTGCATGTGGCACCATGCAAATATACAAATGTGTCCACAGTCGAGGCTACTAAAGTATGTTAATAAGCTTTATTGGTCTTTAAGAACATTGTGAGCAATAGACGGCTACTTTGCACTGAACTTTTAGAACTTTTTTCATTTTGAATCTATGTTAGCTACTTTCCACGGAATAAAACAACTTGTCTTATTTCCATTTTCACTTTGCTTTGCCGTTCACACTGCAGCATTTTTTAAAAAAAAAAAATCTCTTTATATATTCAATCTGAAGATAATTAATGAAAGATGAATAACAGACATGAATAAAGGAGAAACTGATGGGCTAAATTTGCTTATTGAATTTGCACATGTACACAGCAACATTTTTTCCAACAGGAGATGTCATAAAATGGGTAAACTGGGTAAAATTGCAAATGGGTAAAAGATTTAAAATACTCGAAGAAGGCCCAGCACTGCAAACACAAATGGAGACTTAGTATGTAGCAAAGTAACAGCAGATTCAATGTCTGTAATGAAACTTAAGGAGCAGCATACTTCTTACTCTTAGAAGAAGCAGGTTAAGCTTGACATTAAAGAGTCAAGTACTATGCATACTGTATATGGTCCAAGCTGTTCATATTTCAGACCAGAGTTCACTTTAAAGACCAAGACACCTTGAACCTGTGGGCTTTGATCAAACCAGGGTTTGGAGGACTTCCTCAAATAATCTGCAGTAATGGAGTAATCACACAGGAGTTTGTTTTAATTGAATTAAAACTGTAAACACATCTTTATTACATGGATCTAATGATAGCTTCTAATACAGCTTCAGTGAATTTATGGCTGTAGTTCTCCTACAGTTTTCTCATTATCTCCTGCAGCGCTACTGTGCAGCTACTTCAGGTTTAATTTGTAAATAAGGAATTTCTCTTTAACTTTGCATGATCAACAAACTCTAGGATGGGAACTTAAATTTTTAATCAGCACATAAATCATGTTGACACACTAAATTAAGTTATTTGGGATATTAACATCAAGTCTGAATTGTAATGAGTGAATATTTAACATTTTAGGGAAACCTAACACCTCCTTAATAGTTGTAAAGGTGAGAATCGTAACAGCATTAATGTCAAAATCAATGATTGCAGCTTGCATAGATTCTGGAAGCAAAGCATCTCAATGTAGAAGGAATCGGGCTCTCTGACTGTATTTACAACATGCAGTGGAGTGCAGCAGTGTTCACCATTTAAAACCAGACATCTGTAATCTGTAAAGGTTTATACTTCAAAAGCAACCTTCACAATCACAGAGATCACACGCATGCTTTCCTCCCACAAACAAGAGAGAAACAGTTGCCCCCCCCCCTCTAGTTTCAAAAACAAACTTCTCCTCGAGGTGGCTTGCCGCTGATCCATTGACTAACTATCGCAGTGCTTGACTGATGGGAGAATATTCCATATCCCTGCATCCTCAGATTCTCCCTTGTCTCCATCATGAATATTTGATGAAGGATGTGTGGGAAGGCCAATCACTAAAAGACATTTATCTCCGATACCCCTGACTCGGCAGCCCCTGCTGAGCTTCGCCTTTGGTAATCAAAAACAAGCCTTTCATGGATGAAAAGGGCCTTCTGAGAAAATCATCAATGTCACAGTAACATATTTGTGTACATAAGATAAGCTTGACTTAATGCTATGATTGCATTAACAATCCGACGAGACATTCTGGTTTTATTTCTATTTTTTTTTGTTACTATATGTTTGTCTCCAAAACATAAAATGAAAAAGTGCAGCTTATTGTTTGTACATCTAGCCTGCCTGTGCAGACTGTGTTTGGCCTCCCATGAGTCTCCAAGAGCACATGCTGTGTATTAATGAGTTATTCTGGGACTTGCGTCTGTACCTACTCAACCTTAACGACCATGTTTGTGCAACGGCAACACTGCAGAGCGTTCAGCAAATTCCTGCGGTCACTGCCCAGACCTTGAGTTTTCCATCATCAGCCTATTATTTTATAACCTTGGTTATGCAAAACGCTGTGGCATTTGTGGGGACAGAAATGAGCTCACAGGTCCTCATAAAACCTGATTCCAATTCTGTAACCTTTTAATAATGCCGCGCCAGAGCAATTTGTCACTCTAGTTTAACCGCTGCAGTTCTTTTCTTACAAAATTGTGGCTAATGTGAAATTTCTGCTCCAAATCACAAAATCACAGTAGCTGTGGAGGGCTCAAAATTTGAGCACCTGCCCAAGAGCCTGATATTGTACAGTAACTGTTATTAATCTCTTCACCTTTCCTGCAGATACACTCTGGTCAATTTCAGCAGTGGGGCAAGAGGAGCCACAGTAATTACAGTTTTTACCGTCTACCTCGACAATGGCACTGATAAAATGATGTCCTTCACCATGTACAGTGATGCATTATTTTAATTCAGTTTATTACTCCATATTAATTCAAAAGTTTCAGTAGTTGCCCCTCTCTTGCCTTTTGAAGCTGTAAAGGTATCATTTTATTGCTTTAATCAGCTAGAACTAAATGAGGCAACAAGCCAACTGTACTACACTCATACTTAAATTAAGAAGTATTTAAGTCTTCTCTGAAATATGTTGATAATTAAATACTGATGTCTCCACATTGAAGGTAGTATGTGACTGAAAATAAATACACCCTTCCAGCTACTACACAAATTGAGATAGTAGATAGTAGCTAATACAAATGCACTTGAGCAGTTGATCATTAGAGTTAAAAACTCTGAAAAAGCTGAAGTTCTGGCAGTTTTCTGATGTGGGGCTTTCAAAAAAATAAAAAAAAGTATGGTGAAAAAAATTTAAAGGAGAAAAGACATCAGCAGTGATCTTTTACCGGCGGTTTTTGCTTGACATCAATCTGACAAAGGGTGAAGCCTGATTTATACTCGCGTGTGGTCTGCGTCGGCATAACTGCCATATGCTCCGCGTAGGTACTGCGTAGGTCTGTGGAAGCCTCATGCACACTTCCTCAGACCCAACATGCATCCAGGCTACATGAACGCAGGGATGCAGAGGTACTCCTTGTGATTGGTCAGTGTGGTTACCTGCTTCCGGATGTTTGGGTTTTTGGAGCTGAATGAACGAATAGACGTCGGCCACTATTGTTGCTAGGAAATACCTGCCGGAACTGAAGTGAACCATCGGGGTGAAAAAAACTCCCCCCTGTGGAGTTTCCCAGTCAATAACATCCCCACTGTTGCCTACAGATCAGGACAAGAAACTGCAGCATGACACCGTAACCCTATGCTCAAGTAAAAACACACTGCCTCTGCGTCAGCTACCCAGGCCCGACTGGATGCAGCTGCCGCGTGAGTATTAATCCAGCTTTAGAGGGACATTTCCACATCATTTGCTTGGAAAAGTCAAGTCCAACAAGAGCAACTCTGACAAAAAAAAAAAAAAAAAAAGTGAAGCATACGAGATGAAAATTGCATTTCACTCCTCATCCACTAGGGGGTGGCTACAAAAGGGAGTCAATCCCTATAGACTGCATGTTAAAAAGGCCAACTTCACAGAAGAAACATATTACATGTTTACAGCCTAGTTTAAATCGTTTTAGGTTCAATGATTTTGCAACAGGTCAACAATCTAAAGTGCACAAGCAAACCTACAACAGATGGACCAAAAAAAACAACCAAAAAACAATACAAAACAACCACATCTAGACCTCATCCTGACCGAAAGGCTGTGGTAGGACCATTCATTTCATTTCATTTCATTTCATTGATTTATTTTTGGACAAAAAAACCCATAAAATACTAAACTTACCCTATCTAACAGGGATCAACAATTAATTATAACAAGCAATTTAACCCAAATACTGTATATGTCCAAAAAAGGAGTGGGTAGAAGTAAACACTTATAAAAAGTCCCACCCTCTCTCCCATTTCACATTATTGGTCAGTCAATCTCACTGTACCATTTATCTTTTCAAAGTATAAATTTAAACATTCAAATAAGCAACAAAATCATAATAATAACCAATGTTTGTATTCCAACATAATATCGGAACAATTAAATCCCTTGTGAACAGTAAACCCATAAATACCGTATCTTGACAATAGTCAAGCTCTGTCCTCCATCTTGTAGCCTTCGAATATACTTTGTTTGTACTTATTCTTAAACTGCTTTATGTTTCTGCATTGTTTCAACTCCTCACCTTCAGAGAGCAGAGCATAAATGAATGACTGCAAATGTCATTAAGACAATGTTGTAAAGAATTTTCACCACAACAATGCAAAAGACTGACAATGTCATACAGAAAATGACTTCATGTTATTGCATACAAGCAATTGAATCATGAGTGTGTAGTTTGTTTTCGTTAAACAAATAATGACACAATCCAGTATGTGAAGAATGAGCTCATCTGCTGTTTGTATTTACCGTGTTATAAGATATGACAAAGGATAGTATTGTTATTATTTTTCCTATTATGTCCTACTACAGATTTGAAATAGGGTGTACTTTAATTTTCATGAGTGCATCACAACAGAGGTCAGTGAAACCATGTCCCTTGCTTTGTTTTTGGATGTAAAGCCAAAAGGGACTTCATTTCTTTCTGTCTGCAATTACTCTCATGGTGGATCTACTGTTGTCAGTTTGAGATGCTGACAAAGGATGCCCTTTGCCTTTGAAGTGCTCCATCTTGCCTCAGGTAAGAGTCCATAACTTGGCAAAAAGAAAAACTTTTTGTTTAGTTCTCTGCCTCAGGCAGGCTTTGAAACCAAGTGAGCTCCTCTGAAGTTGAAAAATACACATTACACATCCAAAATAGTATGTCAAGGGAAGAAAAAAAAAATAAAAAAGAAGAGACAAGCATCCCTATTCATTTCTTCAAAGTGCAACCAGACCACTATCTGGAGAGTACGTTGCATATTTCCTTCTACCTTTTGAAAGAGCAAATCAGAATCCCCTAAAAGCTTGTCCACGTGCATTATTAATGTTTTTACAGTGAAAGAAGTAGCCAAGAAGCCTTGAATCCAAACCTTCACCTGCCAATGTCAGAAACAGAAATCCAAAACGGCCTGTAAATGCTCAAACATTTACTGTGTACATTTTTTAACATAATTTATGACCTACAGTCATGTTAAACTTGTCCAAGTTCATTTTATAGGCTTACAGACATGAACCGCAAAAGACACGAATCGTCTCTCCTGGAGGTGAGAGTGGTGTGTTTTCAGCACAAATATATTCCGCAGCCGTTCTCACCTCCAGAATAGACGCTCTTGTGGTTTTATTATTCCGCATAAGTCGGCACACAAGCTTGGCTCCACCTTTGGCTCATTTCCGAACAATTTCCAAGCTTCCTGTAAAATGAATATGCATTGGTTTTTTTCTGTCTTTTTTTTTTTCCAGTGAATCCATTTGCAAGACAGAATGATAATGAGGAGAAAGTGCTTTTTTATAAAAAAAAAAAAAAAAAAACAAGCAAACAAACAAAAAAACAATTAATCTCATGTAAAACGGCTGCTCAATGCCTCTAATGAGATGCCATTTTAATAAGCTGGTATGTTGAACAACAAAGCCATTTTGTAAACATTATTGTTTATTTGTTGGATGACGTGCAGGCAATGGAACAAATTGGATTTTGTGAAAAATTAAAACACTCATCAGTGTTTGATGTAAAGAAAGTCCACCTTTAAACTTGTGATGTGCTGCGTACAAATAGCGGAAGAAACCACTGGAGCAGAGTTGCACATCGATGCTGCATATTACTGCGCATTTTGTTAGCCAGGAGTTTAAATAAGGCTGCATTAACATCAGATAAGCTCTGATTGAAGCTAACCTTGAGCAATAAGCTAGATTCAAGTGTATGCAATAAATAACAGCTCATGAAAATCAAGTTGTGTCTCCACAGAAGGGGGGCTGCTCTAAAACTGACACAAATTTAGGTAGAAAATATTCATGGGAGCCTTATAAACACAAGCTTAGTGCAGGCACAAGCTAATTTCTCCTTTATTGCACCATGAAATCCACCTTTCCCAGGCTGCTGCTTAGAGGAGTGGAAAGGAAAAACGAAATGTGGTCGGACTGTAAGAGCCGAGCTGCGTCGAAGCCAAGCAAAAACTGTTGAGAGATGGATCAAATTTGAGGAGTAATCGGTAGCTTGTAAACAACACTGCCTTCAGAAGAAAACAAATCTACTTGCTATCGACTCAAAGCCTGCCGACTGCATCTCTGCCTGCTTGAATGTGTTTACTTATTCATCAAGGTGGAGAGGGCCAGTTACTTTTCTCCAACTCCAGGTCCCGGCAGTTATCCTTTTCCTGCTGTCCAACAACAGGGGCAGAGCCAATTAAATATGCATGGTGACCATTGAATTGAGATTAGAGTTCTCCTAGCATTGTGCTTTCCCTTCTTAAATATTCATGAGCTCCAGTCTGTGTCTGTGTGGCCTGCATGTGCAATTGTGTGAAGGTGCTCCATGCCCAGCTGACCCCCAGGAACAAAAGAGAGGATGGGCGGGAAGCAGGTTCACAAGGTTCTGAGGGAAATCTTGATTACTTTAGACAAGATCTGATTCATTGTTCCTGGATGATTGGGTACCTCACAGCGTGTTATCTGACCTGTACTTTCCACAGACTGTTCCACTCACCAAATGAGAGATCATACTGTAAAGTTGCAGAGAGCAAACTGTCCATGGAAATGAATATATGTGGTTGGAATGAGAAGTCTTTACTGACTATTCAATCATGCAATAAAATCAAACAAACCAGAAAATGTTCTTTAGTTAACTTTAACTTCAGCAAAACAAATTTTCTGGCTGGAACAAAGGCCACAGCAGCTGGATGGACTCACGATTCTTAGCATTTTTCTAGTCAGCTAATGGTGAGGACACTGTGTTTATATTGGGAATTTATCAGGTGACTTTGTGTCTAATGCCTGCCACAGACTACAATAGTTTCGGGATAATTTATTCACCCCCCTGACATTCAAAGCAGACCTTGGTTGGTACCGCTCTTAAGCCTGCATTAGTCATTCGAGGGTTTAACAGATCCAGTCCAAGACCCCTTAAACCCTCTGCCTGAAAACTCATCAGACTGATAATATTGAGCATGTTTGACATTCAGAAATATTCATACATGGAAGCTCAAGATCCCGGAGCGGCGGAGAGGGGCTGTGGCCATGCAACAGTAAACATTCTAGCCCCTTAGGCTAATGTTAGCTAGATAGTTTTAACAAATATCAAAACTGACAGTTGATTATTAACCTCCAGTTCTCGCTGACGAATAAAAGATCTCTCATCCAGACTAATTAAACCTAAACCTCCTTTCTTTTACTGCATCGTTAATGTTAAAGCAAGTTGTGCAACAGTCATAAAACAGGGCTCTGGAGTCTCATGCAATGAGCGTGAGACACGCATTTGAATGACATCACACACTGACACACCACACATGCCATTTCTCATGCTGATTATTCATTTCGCCGCGTTACTATAAACGAACCTACCAAGCTCACTCAGATTGACTGCGTCTGTTGGGCGTCTGACCATGACGCCAGACGCATGAGTTGTCGGGGGCCATAAAAGCAGCGCATCCAAAGCGGACAAGGTCGCCGGCTTGAAGACTGCGAGGGAGGATCTTGTGGCATTTGCCTGTATTTGGCTAAAAGTTGTTGAACGTTCTGCAGATCTGATCAAGTCATTTAATGACATCTCAAAGTACAGTGACATGAACTGTACTTTGACATGAAATGTACCCCCCCACCTCCCTTTCTGACCCAGGCAAGCCAACTTTGTAAGACCAATGGGACATAATATGGATATTAAATTTCTGAAAAAGACAGCTGCAACTTTCCTGCTTCTTCAGAATGAAAGTAAAAGGTAAGAAAACATATTTGGAAACTAAAATAACGGTCCCCAAAGGGCAACTATCATCCTGGCTGACAACATTTCTTTTAAACTTTTAAAACTAATGCATCATACTTACTCACGCGTATGTTTTTTTTACAGTATTATTTCAACAAGTTGTCTTAAACTAAACTGAAGCTCAAATTATTCAAATTACTAAATATGACTAAAACTAAATTCAAATTTGCAGTCAAAATGAACACTGACAATGTGTGTGACTGATGAAGAAGTCAGAAATGTCCCATCTGTGCCAAACATTCAACAATGGGAATGACTCACTGGATCTCTAATTCAGATGATTAAAAAGCAATTAAAGTTATTTAAAAGATTCAGTTTTACTTTCTTAAAGGCCCTGTACCTGATTTTATTTTAATCTCTTTCAAAGAAATGCTTTCTACACGGTATAATGTGTGTTAAAAGAGGTAATTTCATAAAAATAAATTACTCATTGATTGCATACATGCATGAATCCAGGCCTTTTTAGTTTAGGTTTCTAAGGATGGCGTGACGCTCTTCTCATGCCAATCCGGTTCGTTCTACATAAGTTTCGGTTTCCAATTAGCCACTCACAGCGTTTTCTAAGGAGAAGCGCCCTCCTCTCTCGCGTGCACGGCAGCACTTGTAAACAGAATCGCATGGCGTCTACCGAAGGGAAAGTGGCGATACCTCAGCAAAACAGCCTGTAAGCATAAAAACTGAGGAGGAGAGAGATGAAACGCAGGAGAGACCAAAGAAGGAATAAAGTTCATGTAAATCTCAGTGGATTGTACTAAAGGTATAGAGCAGCCTCGGACGCCTCGGACTGAATGTGGACTGGAAGTCCGCCTTGACAGGTATTTTTTTCCAATAACTTTCTTCTGAGTAACATGTTTTATGTCCTCGGGTGCTGGCGCTTCCTCTGCTGGTCTACGTATATAATACATAGTGATATTTACAATGTAACACGACGAAGCTTTACATCACTACTTCTCGAAGTGGCAGATTAGAAACTTTATCAGGCTGTCATGTTGTAATGTCGCCTATAACATCATAACTCGTCATAACTGTGCATCTGTTTACATAACTGTAGTTACGGTAAACTACCGGTTATGATAGAAAATGTCATTTAGCTGATCAGCAGCCATTTCCTGCAACCAAAACAGTAAATTCACTGGAAGATGCAAGTTTTCTCTGGAGAGTTTCTTTGTGCACGAGTATGAAACATGCACGTTATTTCGTGCATGTTGAGTGCGAGGAGAGAAAAACGAGAGCAGGAGCGTTTCTCACTTAAAGTTCAAACTACACTGTTCACCTTGCTCACGGTTCGCAAATGTGCAAAATCAGGTATAGCGCCTTTAACTGAACGTTACTGTAATATTTATAATGCATACATTGTGGCTCATGTGGATAAGAGTTTTTTTTTTTTTTTTAATACAGCAGAAATTTATTCCATAATTTTCCATTCTGTGACAGAAATGTTAATGTATCCTTGGTCCTATATGGTGTATTTTTATTTAATTTTAAACCAGTCAAAGGGTTCCAGTCCAGCTAATAAGCCATCAAAGAGAGTCTAAAAATATCCAGTAAGCCTCTTTTTTCTGCTCTATTCATGTCTCAAAAAGAAATGTGACAAATGACAGTAAAATCTCACTGTAACTGCTTTAAGTAGCCTCTGTTCTGTCAGTATGCCTCAACCCACAGTCAAATCACAGAATTTGCTCTGTGACTGCCTTCTTTAGTGGCTAAATGTTACTGGCCCAAAAAAATGCAATTTCTTTCTTTCCTTTTTTTTTTTTTTTAAACAAGTGCAGTGATGTTAAATGTGTCCGGCGTGTCATTGAGCGTCCTTTCACATTCGCGCACCCCCCACCCTCCAGTGGTACAGCGGCGCTTGTTTTCACACCTTGTTTTATTTTGGGCTGAGATTGGGAATGCAAGCATGATTACTGCCCCACGTTCGGAAGGAGTGACGGCATTCGCTAAGCTGCAGCCTGCTTGGGCTGTCATTTAAAATCAACCTTGTTAGAGGAAGGCTCCAGTACGGGAAGTATCCATTAAGATTTTTAACAAACTGGAAAAAACAAAAACAACAACAAAACATGTAGCCAATAATAAATCTAAAAACATATAAATAAATCTGCACATGGCTTCAGGTTTTAAAAGTAAATGGATAACAGCAGTAACAGCGTAGCGAATGTTGCTCTTTGCAGTTTCAAGCTGACCTGCCTAAGCTTAAAGGAGCCTTTACCTTAGTTTTTCCAAAAGGTGTTTTCATTATTATGCCCCACTTATCAAACTGGGACAGAGTATCTCCCTGACACGGTACGGTCACCACTCCTGTGAAACCATAAAGCAGAAAATCACCATCCATCTGACATTTCTCACAAGGGAAATAGCGGCGGTAACTCCTGACTGAGTTGGCATTTGGAAGTTGGACGTTCGCGCCTCAGGGACGAGACAGAAGTTGTGGGTTGAGAGTCAAGAGGGAGAAGAGTACAATTTTTCCTTTTTTTTTTTACTGTTGCGGAGAGGATCCGCTTTATCAGTCACAGCTGCTGGGGGAACTGGCCCTGGTGGGCACAGACGTTTGGTGAAATCCCCACATTTCGCTCTACACGCTGCGTGGCGGGGAGTCGCCCAAAATAGCACACAATAATATGCATGGTGGGATCTACGAAGGGGGGAACTGTAACACACCATATGGGAGCGGCAGCCTGCAAAATATTGAAACATTGCATTAGACATAGTTGTGTGATGCTGCTGATAGCTGACAGCTTTAAAGTCAGAATTTCTTTGACTTCTCTGTACATCCACACAGCTTTGTGGTGACTGGGATTAGAGAACAGGAAAGTCTTTTCCAGATCGTTTCACTGTTTAAAATATGATTATACAGTGAAACAATATATGTAAATATCTGAATTTCCCTAATAATCCATATAAATTTTTCCTTGTTTTTCATATTTTCTCAGCTTGCAAGGATATCTCATCCAAGCAGTTAGGTTAGAAATTAAACAAATAACCAGATAAAGACAAAAGCATGCACAATACTAAACAAATAGAGCCAATGTTTAATTACTAATTTTTCATTAAGTTGATCAAATATTGTATTCTTTATCTATGTTAATTAAATAGAAGCACACTGACTCCCATTCATGCCTTTTCCATAATTATTTGCTTTGTGAAGAATGACAGTTATTGAATGAGGAACTGAAACCCTAACCAGGGCTACCATCACTGATTGTGGGGATTATCAGCTGAAACAGAATCAGAATATAAGAAACCAACAAGTTACAACTACATAAGCATGATTTTAAAAAGCGCAGATATAGTCTGTGCTTTGCTTAAATGGACTGTACTTATACGGTGCTTTTCCAGTCGTACTGACCGCTCAAAGCACTTTGCTTGTCACACACACAATCATACACACATTCATACCCCGATTTCCACATCGGGAAGCAACTTGGAGTTCAGTGTCTTGCCCAAGGACACTTCGGCATGTAGTCTGGGGAAGTCTGGAATCGATACCCCAACCCTCCGGTTGCAGGACGACTGCTCTTCCACCTGAGCTACAGACGCGTAAGCAAAGATTGAACCTTTTGTTCTGTGTTTTGCATCTGACACCAAAACCGATTCCTTAGTAAGTTGGGTAACATAAACATCCACAGAAACTGGAATGTCAAAAAATGTGGAAAAAAATTAATAAAGCACTTTGTTTCCATCTTATGTTCAGGTAAATTCATGTAAATAAAGCTTAAAGTATAAATTATGTACTGTTCCTTTATGTTTGGTTACTTATGAAAATGGGGTGGGTTAAATAAGTTCTCTTCTTCCCACACCCGGGCATCAACTGAATTATTGGACTTTTGAACCTGCTTTTGTTCTTTAAAGAGTGTGATGCTGTAGTGTGCAGATTATCTGTGTTCGTTGTGATAAGCTGCCCAAAATAGAGAAATGAAAATGAAGGAAAAAAAAAAGGTATAAAACCCAAAACAGAACACAAATGAAAGAAAAACAAACAAACAAAAAAAGACCAACCCTCCGGAGTCTAAAAAACACTAATAGCTGCATCTACAGTCACACCAATGTGGTAGCCTATATAACAATCGTAGTGCTGTAACAGTAAGCATATGTGTCAAACCAACACTACTCTCGGTTCGGCACAATCCTGTATCAAATTGTTGGGCACAGGATTTGTTTATTTAGATATTTAATGTTTCATTACTTTTTTGGGTGCTGCCGGACAGCATGCGTACCACCCGTCTCTTAAAACTTGCTGCCTGCTGAGATAGAGGAAACTGAGGAGCAAAAAGAATCACCGTCAGACCTCATGACCCCCGTTTGGGAGCACTTTGATTTTGGAGTAAAATAAACAATAAGTTGACAAAACAAAAGCAGTGTGCCGACACTGAAGAACAGCAGTCAGGTATGTACTTGGAAACACTTCCAACATGCGAACACATCTAAAGCGACACCACCCATGTTTGAATGTCAACTAGAAAACAGACTAATTTGGTGCAAACAAGTTTAAAAACAGCAGGATTTTTGTTTTTTTTTATGTTACTTATTTATGCAATCTTTAATTCAGGAAATTCGAACTAAAGAGTAAACTGCTGTGATGTTTAGTTTTTGTGATGAGGATGAGTGAAATTAAAGGGGGAGGTGTTTCTAATGTTGCTCTTAAAACTCAGATGGCGTCACTTTTGATGTGAAAGCATATTTTACTCCTGCTGTTAGAGAAAAAATGTTCAAGAGCAGAATTTAGATGTTTATTCTTCATTGAAAAGTATTGGGGGACTGGATTTTGCTTGATTAGTTTTTGTTAGACATACAAAAACCTTTCTTCTTTTCTGTGGGCTGATCAGCCACTGTACAGCAAGTTCCCCTTTTGTCTCATTTTGTCATGTCAGTTTGAGTTAATCTTGTTTTGCTGCAAGTTATTTTGAGTATAGATCTGTTACTTTGACCTCTTTTACAGGTCTATACCTTGTTAATTTTCTATATGAAATGTTTAATTATTTGGGGGGAGGGGGGTGAACTGAAAAAAAAAGAAGAACCAAACAAACAAAAAGCATGTCCTCAAAAATTAACATTACAGATATTGAAGAAATGATACAGAGGAAGGGCAAGTTTAATAAGATACATGACATGATCGAGTTAAGGACCTGTTAACCCTCACAGAATGAAGTAGAGGGATTATTGTGTGACTTAAACATTTTATTGGACCTTTAAACAAAGTCCAACCTTTCTTTTTTTATGTATAACTATTTGTATAACCACTGGAGGCAATCATCTTGATGTCTCCAGAGAGTCCTTCAGAGATGTTCTCAACTGAACATACAGTACAGTACATCTGACAATTTAAACACGCTCCTATTACAGAGAAGGCTCAATTCCCAATTAGTAATACAAATAACAAGAAACTGAAAAAAGTTATTATAAATAGAAAACAAACTAAATTACTAATTCACTAAAACATTGATTTTGAATTGTGGTTTTAAATAATAATAATAATAATAATAATAATAATAATAATAATAATAATAAAACAAACCTTGTTAACAGTGGGTCAAAATACCTGTCTACAGGTGCAGAAGTCTTATTGGACGTTATAGAAAACAATTAATTGCAGTGAAAGTGTTGCTCAACAAAATTTTAGTTCAGGACCCGATCAGGCTTGTTTTATTTTTTGTTTGTCTGTTTGTTTGATTTTTATATTTCTGCTGTACCACAATTCAAAATCAGTGTCATGATTTTGTCAAAAATTTTATTTATTATTACTTTTGTCACTTTAAACTTATGTTACTGGCAGCTGATTTTTTTTCTGTCCCTAATAGGAGTGCATCTAAACTTTTGAACCATACTGTATGAATCCTGCATGAATCCTTATTGCAGTTTTTTTCCAGTTGCTAAAACACAATTTTGCAAACTGGTGTGGTTTTAACACAATTCACAAGACCCCACACCCAAACTGTAAAAGACTTCGTATATATCTGAAACCAAATCACCACATTTAATTCTCAAAATCAAACATTTGCACCACACAGCATACACTTCGGTCATCGCCCAGATTGTTGTACAACCAATTTCACACTGATAGGCATCATGAAAAGCGCTGTTATCTGCTGTATGTAATATTAGTTAATTATAGAACAGTCTTCAGATTTTTCACATGTACATAAATATTTAAAGATATATACACACACAGCTGAAACATTTATTTTTCACAAAAATTTATAGTCATTTGCATAGGAGTGCACAAATTAGTTCCCAAAAACAGTGAACTAATGAAAAATTGCAGAAAATGTGCAGAAAAACTAGGTTAGAAAAAGACAGCATCTTGCACACACTTGGGTCTGGCCACAGTGCCTCATCCTCATCGCAGGCAATATCTTCCACTGCCAGACATCGATGGAAGAAGCACTTTCATTCAGCCCATGCTTGATAATATGATCAACTAAGGTTGCTCTGATTTCATTTGAAAGTTGTCCTCATTGGCAATGAACTCCTCTATCAGCTCTACCCCCATCTCTCACTCTTCCTTCCCCCCTCATTCTCATCCCCTTCCCCCCTCTCCATCTTCCATTGTTGTTGTAAAAAAGGAGATCACCTGTGGTCTTTTTTATCGTGCTTATTTCCTGATTGATCTGGTAGCAGTTAACCATTGGGGGGTTTGGCTAGGTGGCACGTGCAGTATGTTGGCCCCTTAGCTCATATGGTGTCATTTTGAATGGCAATGTTTTGCAATGGCAAACATGTGACTTCACTGTATGTCAGATTGTTGTGTCTTATGCAGAGAACTGTATTAAGTGCATTTAAAAAGTGCCATTTTGAGTGGCAGCGTGTGTAAAGCAGTAAAACATGTTCAGAGTTTTAGATACTTGAGAAGAGGTTTTGCTCTCTCTGTGTTAGTTAAATTAATTGTCAAGGTAATGTATTATCTTTTGAAATAAAAAAGTAAATCTGTGTAACATGAAGTGGTGGTCAACCTAGATTGTTATCGAGTAGAGGATGTGTGGCAAAGAGGTTCTTGAGTGCTGAAAAAAAAAATCCAAAGTTTAGTTTTGCTATCTTTGGTTGTTCAGGTCATTCAAACTGTTAAACTGATTGACAGGGTTCATTGTGAAAGTGTAACGGAAGTGAAAGTGAGACAAAATTTTACAAAAATACATTGAGAATGGTTGCCTGTGAATCTCTGGTTGGGATCCAAAGGGGATGAGTCAAAGTATACCAGAGTTTGCTGTAATGCTGTTGTAAAAGGTTTATAAAGGACTTCTTCTCTAGGATAGGGTCCCTCTCTGTTAGCCTCTGCTATTTTAAGCTCATAGGGTGATAAAAGCCAAAAGTAGTTTCTTGTTTTACTTGTCAAAATTCATATGAGCACGTGAGCATTAGGTTAAAAAGTAAGTCTATGTCTGTTCTTACCTGTTCTGCAGCTTTAGCCTACATACAAAGAAAGTATCATCAGTAAGCATGGCTAATGTTTTGTTGTTGTGGGCACATCTGTCATCACTCTCATTTAAACCCAATCTTAATGGGTGAAAGCTCTGATTATTTCACTCAGCATGGTTACATGCACAGTTGAGTCTACAGTTTAAGTTTAACTTGGCCATGTACTGTAACTGGACCACTATCCCTGTCCAAGCCAACATGCACTTGAGGGTAGATTTACTGAAGCATGCGTGACAGTGTGGGCTGTGCAAAAGAGACTCTGCACTTTTAGCTCTCTCTGTGGGGGAATATTATACACATACAGTATGAATGGCAAAAGTCACCACAGGTGTTTTTCAATCATAATTTCTGAGGTGTTTAGTTTCAAACAGAAAAATATGTGATCATTCACATTTTAATGCTCTCACAATGTATTTGAACTGACAGTTATGGTTATTTGAATTTGAGTTGAATTTTGCACAGCTTTTCAGTAGTCAACTGATAATGCTAGAGCTAAGTCTAAATAAGCAGATTTTGCAATGCAATCCCTAGGATTATTTTTTTCTAGATCAGACTTTGTGAGATTTGCAACCGATGTAAAAAGAAAAAAAAAACGACAAATCTGGACTGTAGCAAACATATTTACAGACTGATGTGCACTTTTGAAAAGTCAATCTGACACTAGATATAGTGTCTTGATTTTTTTTCATGGTTTAAAACCTTAGCAACTGAATGTAATTTCACCGTAACGAGTAAAAAACATTGAACAAACTTAAGCATGCAGAAAAATGGGATATTCAGCTGCTTTCATACAGCAACCCGTTGTTACAGCAAAATTTTGCTCAAAAATTTGGGGAAAGGCCCACGAGGACTTGATATGCCTCACATAATTAACTGTTTGGACTCAAATGGATCACAAACAACGCAACAGACTGATCAAACATAAATATAAAAGGTAGAGTCCGGAGTTACTCACGGTTTCCGTTTGTAAACAATAGTATTGAAACCGACAACTCCTCCCTTGCGCTAATGGCTGCATTAAGCACTGTCATTGGCTGGTGATATACACAGAAATCTCCACCCAGAAATGTCTGGAATACACCAAAAAAAAAAAAAAAAAAAAAAAAAAAAAAGGGAAAAAGTGAATCACAGACTGGGGGAGAGGGAGGTGCAAACAAACTCACCACTACATGAGAGTAGGGACCCAAAGACACGGATTGAGATGGATTTCACTTGCATAAGTCGAATGTTTATTTTCAAGGGGGGCAACTCTGGATTCTAACTTGAAGCATGTCTGTAAATACTGTAACTACAACCCCCTTCCACCAAAACCTTGTGCCAGTAACAGTCAGAATCTGATAGTCACATCCCTGTGTAATCTAATGTAATTCTCGCTCGTGTGCCCCCTCCCTCCATCTTAAATCAGATTAACATCTTTGCTTTGGGGAGGACTAAAGGAATGGACATTGATCCACTTAACCCTGACCAACCCATATTTCCCTCAAACCTCTTTTACAGTAAATTATCATAAACCTAAACGTGTGTGAGTGAAGCCTGTCTTCAAAGATAGATTTGCCTGAATTTATATGAACCTCAGACATTGAAAATAAAAAAACATACAAAAAATATCTTTGGTAATATATTGAAATTAAAGTCTTGTCAAAAGAACAGCAGACAGTTCAATCAGGCTTCCTCCTGCAAGTGAGCAGCACAGCAATGATCCAATCAGGAGGAAAGCTGGCTGGTTAATATGGCCTGTCACGTCTCTGTTCCCTTATCTCTGGGTAACGCCACTCAATGCCAGGGGAGCCCCTCAGCCAACTGGTTCCAATTGATTTAGAGAGCATCAAAAAGCAACCATCTTTATGAGAGGAAACACCAACCTGTTTGAAGTACACAATGACAAAGAGGTGTCTTTTATCTAGCCCACATAGCTTAAACTGTCAGCGGCTGCTTTCCGACACTAACTGCTGACATTTAACAAAGACAGCAAAGTGACCTATGAGGCTTTTTCAAAGCATAAAGGTCAAAAGCTGGGCTTGAGGTTTCATCAGCTGGGAGAAAACAATACTAACTTCAGAGGATATTTGATAAATACTGACGATAGTTATGCAGTTAAATCCTTTGTTCCTCTACTGCTTCTGTGGTGCAGATTCAGAGGCAATACTGGGACTGATGAAAGGTGAAAATGTAAAATAGAAAATAAATCTAACAAATTATGAAAAGAAGCTCAGATGCCTCCTCACCCCCCTATTCCGTTAAACTCAAAACTACATTTACAATGGTTTTACACATATCTGGTGACATTTACATTTTGGCAGAAAAAACAGAGCTGTCGGTACATTGAACTGTACCCTTGGCTCAATCAGCCATGAATAAACTCGACGAGGGAATCAGCGTCTTCCACTCATCTGTACACAGGGCCCGATCCTCTGTCTGTTCAGCCGGTATCCAGGCATTGAGTGCCAGTTGTAATTCTCTCAAGAGATTGGAGCTGACAATCTTCAGCGTGCCAGGCACAAAATCCTGTTTATCTGTCAGGACGAGCGGATGAAGCCCACCACTCTCTCCCAGCTCTGGCTGTAAGCTCTCTCAGCAGACGAAGTCTTAGACAACGTGAAGACTGTAACCCAGGCCTGATAGTACAACTGGCTGTCATCAAAAGTACTGGCACCAAGAGGTTTGGTTGATTGTGGTGCACACAGGACAGCACAAAATCCACGCTGGGACAGTTTAGTTTTGAATTGAATGTGACTTTGAAAGAAGTCTGTAAGAGTTTACATTTTCCTTGTCTGTAATAACTTGTAATAAGTTCTACAGAGGTCTTTTCACATGACAGATTTCTTTTCCAGAAGTTTGCAGTGGATATCACATTAACTTATCTAACTTCTTTTGTCGTAAAACATTTCAACTACAACTTTCAAGATCAGTGTTTCTGGTGGAGTGGCTAAAACAACGCCTGTTCATGTGAGAAGGACTCAAAATAGATGGATTACTGAGTGTAAAACATGGTAGAAAAGGACAAATGTAGAAGTTAGAGAGAAAAGGCAGCTGCGCCTGCCTTGTGAGCCACTGTGCCAATGGAGAGTGAGAGGAGAGTGTTGATGGGCTTGCTGGGTGGAAAGGAGTGATGTGAGGCTAAGGTCGGGCAGATGGTGGCTGATAATGAGGGTGAAGAGGTGTGGGGAGGACAGGAGTCATGCTGTACTCAGGCTAGAGCTCGACAGCAAAGGCTCTGCACTTGATTCAAGACCATTCGGTGAGAAAGAGAGGGTGGGAGGTAGAGAAAAGAATGGAGGGATAGGCCGCGTGACAAGGGTGAGCCCAGCAGCTCCGTGCAACCTTTAACAAGCACACCCATCATCCCATGATATCTGTACTCGAAGGCACAGAGCAGTCACTTAAATGTTGGAAATATTCAAGCATTCGCTCTGCTGAATTCCTCCTCCTTTATATATACTCACTTCTAGAAATTTTCCCTGCATTTTGACCTCAGCTTCATTAGTGGGTTGACACTAATACATAATTAATAGGAAACAAATGAGTCTGTGTTAATATAGCAGCAAGACGTATGACACGTAGAACATTCTGTTTTTTTAATTGTTTCAAGTCCAGCAGGTGGACAAGTAACCTCTAACCGGTCCAATATCTGATAATTATCTGGAATAGTGAATAACATTCCAATTAATATATCTGCATGAGTTGAATATAAGACATCCCATTCATTGCCCTGTGCTGACAGATCTTGTGACTGAAACAAATTAATGGAGACAATGACCTTTAAATGATTCCACAATGTTTAGGTATTAAGTGCATGTGGCAACTTAAAGCCTAATCTAAAGTATTTGTTGTAAAGCAACAGTTTTTTTTTTTTTTGTTGGCAGTAATAAATGAATACTCTCCAGTTTGGCAGGTGATGAATGAAGCAAATCATTTTGGTTATTCACCTTGGAATCACATCAATTACCATTAACGCTACTCTGATGTATCACACCTCCATTGATTACAGGTTTACTTTTAGCATGCAGTGCATTGGTGGTCAACCATGAAATAAGATTAGGCCTACATCATCTAAAACAGATAAAACTTTAGTTTTAAGGATTATGAAAAACCACCAAATTTCCCAAAGACTGGACTCCCATTAAAGACAGACTGCTACAGCAGGTAGAAAAGAAAATATTGAGAGAATGTTTTACTCTATTTTCATGCAAAAAAAAAAAAAAAAAAAAAAAAGATAAAACCAATTTAAAAAAAATCTTGTATACTTACATGCATTCAGTTGCTTTTATAATCCTGATTATTTCACATGCAAGTGTCCCATTCAGGGTTAAGTCTTAATTGAGTTAACGTGAGAACATGGCCATGCTTGTTACTGTACCCACAGAGAAGAGCTTAACAAAAGGAGAGTTGTTGCACTAATATCATCAAATCACCAGAGATCAAAAGCTCCTTTGCAAACGAACCGAAGAATGTGAGCACAAGAATTTAAAAAAAAAGGAATCAGAATATCACGTCATCTAATGAAAGGATGTCTGCTAATCCTGTCTAGATGTCATTATTTTTGCTGGCAGAAACGTGTGTCAGCAGAGTTTCACATAAACATTCTGATGGGACTTCCCATTAGTGTTGACAGCACTTTTTACCAATTCTTTTTATAAAAAAACAAAAAACATCACAAGTTCTTTTTTAGACAGTTATTCTAATTAGGCTTCATGTTTGTAAAAAGAGAAAATTGTTCTTTATCTAGTCCCCCTCTCCCACGTCTCTTTCCGCCTCATTTGGATATGATGACAGCTGACAGGCTCCACTGATTTTTTCATTAACAGCTCATATCATCACCAAAGTGTTGGTGGTACACAGGAAATGAAATTCCGGATGACATCTCATACACAATGCATCGCAAGTAGACACAGACTCAGTCTCTGTGGTGCCCCTGGGGGCAAGCCATTGATGAACTTGCATTATCATTATTGATTGAAAAGTCAAATCATAGGGTCAAAATCAGCCACTGCTTGGGGCCTTTTACATTTAAAAAAAAAAATCTGGCAGAGATGCTGAAACCATGATAACAGTCAATAGTTTTGTAATCTGAGGCATTTCATCATCTCCTCTATGATTTCACTGGAGAGTCTTTGTTTTGCAACAGAAAATGTAATTATAAGATTCATCAGTGCAGAGCTTGATTTGGTTTCCCTTTAGGTTAGTGTAAGGGAAAGTTACCAACTCTCTTGATCTTCATTTATGACACTGCATTTGATACAGAGTCATGCCCCTGGGGCTTCTGAGTCAATACCGGTATCAGTTTAAAACCTTTCATTAAGGTAGGTATAACACTTCAGTGGCTACCTTATTTTCTCCTTTATCTTGGAGGCTGGAAGGAGCAAATAAGGCACAAGTGAAAGCCTCAGCCCCATATGGGATAAAATCTATTCTCTATTATTGCACTGCCATTGCTTGAGGGCCGTCAAGCTAAAGGTAATGGCATTGCCAGTGATAAATTTATAGCTCAGCTGCTTCGTGTCCATGAGGGCCATAACGGGCTGGGAATTGTCCAGATTGTTGGAGTCACAACTAAAATGACAAATGACCCTCTACTGACAAATCAACATGTCATTTATAATGCCATTCAAATGACTAAGTGTGCTTTAATGGCAGCCAAGGTGTTATATTTACACAATGCAGTGTGAACAGAAGGGGTGTGCATGGAGTTGCTAACCCTACAGAATCATTATAAGGCAGAAAATGCAAAGATGAGTATTTGATTTGGGTGGCTCATATGAGTTGCCTTGGAAACCTGGAACATGCCAGCAACAGGATGGCGCTCAATGGCTGACGGAACAGCTGGTTAGAGGTGACGGCATGTTAAAGGCTCCATGTGGGCCATAAGAGGAACTTGGCTTGCATCCTGTTCATTACACCTGCTCTCAACGGATTGGATGCCCTGACTTTTCCGTACTCCACTCAATCCATTTTCATCCATTTGTTGTCTCTTCCTCACCAAGCCAGTCGGTGAGACGGTTCTGTGCCAGTTAATCAATACTCAGGCTGAATCAAGCTGGCAGTGCTTCAGCACAGCTAAGCTAATAGGGTGCTAAAATGGCTCTATATTTCCATCTTTTATATGGCATAAGACCGTCTATTAAAACAGGACATGGCTCCTCTAGGACCTAACTTTTGTCATCACGTACTCAATAGTAATTGGTTTACCAAAGGTTAATTGCTCAATAGATACTAGGCCATTGGAATTTAATTGTGCTGTTAAATGACTCGGTTGTGGGCCATGCTTTTGCTATAGCTCATTTGACTTGGAATGAATGGAAAACTGTTTGGATCCCAGATGACTACTAAACCTGCTAACTGCTGCAAAGAGTCTATTCAGATTTGACGCTCTATATCAGTGGTAGATTCTCTAAATAATATCTTGAGCAGCGGCAGTTTCTATCTTTCATTTACTAATTAAGCACTTTTCATGATTTGTTTTCCACCCCTGCAGGTTTTCATTCAGCCTTAGCACTTATAGATATACACGAGTCAGCAAGATCAGTTGCACAGGGGAGCAGTCTCTCCCTCAGCAGATAATGGAAGCATTAAAATGCCAATCTGGGATTTCGCAAATACATTGGTTATGCATATTAATTCTTATATTCCTCAACACTATGATTTGTACTAAATGGAAAATATGTTCTCTGCATTCTGTTGAAGGTAATCTAATACAAATCTATTAAAGCTATCTTCCCCCAGTGTTTGCACATAAATAAAAATATTTAACTGCATGTTCAATGAAAGATAAAATCTCCTCCCTCTATTGTCATTTATATGTGCATCAGCATGCCTCTAATTCACTTAGAGAGTTTTGTTTTAATTATAGTATTTGTTCAACACCGCACTATGAACAATGAAAGAAAAAAAGGCAGAGGAAACAGTTTCATATTTAGAGTGTTTGCCATATTAAAAATAAGCTTCCAACCACTGTCGCTGTAGCAAGGGAACAATTCTAAGGTACATCCTGTCAAGAACACAGCATAATGGAAGCTTTAATAAATTATAAGGACAGCATCCATTCCCGCTATCAGCTCATTCCAAAGTGGCTGAGGCAGAGCTGTATCAAATGAACCTGCAACAGACATCTCTTTCCTGTTTATCAAACATCCCCTGGCAGGTCTGCTGGAATTGCACACTATCAACTCAACTAAAACATAATTACTTTGTTTATGTGCTTCCTCTGCCCTGTCTCTGAGGGCAGATGTGACCCAATTATGACAACTGAGTGGCAACTGGCTCATGGTGCTTTTGCTATTACTGTATGCTCCAGCAAATGTAAACAGGTCGTGTTGCTGAACTAATGCCATCTAACTTGACAGTGTTGGATAAAAATATACTGGGGTCTTTTTGTAGGGTTTGGTTTGTGGTAGAACTCTGAATCTGATCACATGGTTTATCTCCAAACCACATTCAAACCTCATGTACAGAAGCTTCCTGTTACCACTAGATTTTTAGGAAGTGGTCGCCAGAGGCAATGATGCACTGAGAGACTTCTTTGATTGAACAGACAGGGATGTACTGCCGGGAGAGCGGGAAATGGACATAGACAGGAGTGTTGACGCCTATCCTAACTATAAACTGTGGATCACCAGAGACATCAATGGCCTCCCGAAGCAGAAGATGATGGCATTCCAGGAAGGGGATAAGGAAAAGCAGAGGAGTGCATTTTCTACACGTCTGCACTTGCTTCCTCCACCTCCACCTCTGCAGCTGCTCTCTCCATGTCAGTGGCTGCTTCCTCCGCCTCCATGTCTGCGACAGGGAACTGATTTAGCTACCTTTCTCTTCAGGGTTGCCTTTTCTTCCTCAGGCAACTTAGGTCCTTCAATGTCTAGTGACATGTTGTAGATGTTCTTTCATACTTTCATTGCAAGTGTTCTTCTATGCTGGTGTCTGCTGGGGGAGCGGCACTATGAACAAAGACTGTAGGCGTCTAGACAAACTATTAAAAAAGGCCAGTGCTGTGCCGGGTAGGGAGCTGGACTCTATTAGAGCTGTGGTGGAGCAGCAGATGAGAGAGGAACTGCAGGGCATTTTGGACAATGATAAACACCCTCTCCATTACACCCTGACAAGATAGAGAAGCAGCTGCAATGAGAGGCTGATCTTACTGCTCTGCAGGACTGAGAGGTTCAGGAGATCCTTTGTCCCTACAGCCATTAGAATGTACAACAGTCAGTTCCAAAATGCTCCTCATAACCTATAATGGGGGAACTATTACTCTTACTGTATGTCTCTTAAATCTTTATTATGTTTGAATGTTTGTGTTTGTGTACTTGTGAACTTCTGGACAACATGAATTTTCCCAATGGGGATGAATGAAGTAGTATTTATCTATAGATCTACCTATCTATCTACAGTTTATAGGCATTATAAAGATAAACCAAATAAACCCAACTCATCGTAGTCCAATTATAATCTAATAATAACAAATGCATTGTATGATCCACATGGATTTTTAAATGTTCATTTCAATTTACCGGTACAGCCGTGCTCAAGATTAATGACACCCTCCAATTAAAGACGGAAAAAAAAAAAGTTGTAAGTCAAATAAGTTAAAATTGACAAATCTAATCCAATCCAATCACTTTATTTTTATAGCATATTTAAACGACAGAAAGTCTCCAAAGTGCTGCGCAAAAGTGAAATTTCAAGAAAATGGATATAATCACAACAATGATAACATAGAAAATATAAAAACCTAAACATTAAAAATAAAACAAAATAAAAGAAGACAGAGGACTACACAACTCATGCAATGTTAAAAGCCATGGAATAAAAACGCGTCTTAAGACGAGACTTAAAACACTCCACTGTGGGGGCGTGCTGTCACCCCTGGTTTTCAGTCTTGTCCTACAGTAGGCATCTCAAGGAGGGGCTGTCCCTCAGACCTCAGTGCACGCACCGGGTCGCATACTTTAATGAGATCTCTAATATACTGGTGCAAGTCCATGTAAAGCTTTAAAAATGAATCACAAAATTTTAAAATCAATCCTTAAATTAATGGGAGCAGGCAAAGATGCAAGAATGGGGGTGATGTGATCTTCTTCTTGGTCCCTGTTAAAAGCCATGCTGCAGAATTCTGTGCGAGCTGCAGCTGAGATAAAGTTTTACTGGTGATACCAGCATACAGCGCGTTGCAGTAATCCAGCCGACTTGAAATAAAAGTGTGCACAACCTGCTCAAACAGGTTAAAAGATAAAAACGGTTTTACTTTTGATAAAAGACGAAGACGGTAAAAAACATGATCTTAAAACATGATTCACCGGTTTGTCAAATTTAAAATCATTGTCTATTGTAAAGCCAAGTCTGGTGACCCTGGTCCCTCAATGTCCGACTAAAGTAATAATACATAAAAATTCTATAAGAAAAATAATAACACTGAATTTGAATTGTGGTTCAAACTAAATACCAAAAATAAACACACACACACAAAAAAACAAGTATATTGAGGCTCTGAAGCGAAAATTTTGGTTGAGCAACACTTTGAGGGAATCACTGCAATCAGGTGTTTTCTGTAATGCTCAAAAAGACTTTTACACCTGTTGACAGGTATGTTGGTTCACAGGAAAGGTGCTCTATGCAGAGGTAAATGGACCTGAATCCATTTTTTTAAAGGCCATATCGATCCTGGGGAAAGGAAGTCGATGATGAATTTGGATGGTTCTTAAGGGTATTAAGGAGAATGGAAGGGGGGGGGATGTATTTTACCCCCCACCAGAAAAAAAATAGGGGAAGGGGGGGGGGGGGAGGGGGGAGAGGAGGGGTGGAGAGGGGAGGGGACCCCCCCCCCCGGCACCCCCCCCCACAAGTCTGGGCCAGTTTTGTTTGTTTCTTTCTTTGTTTTTTTTTTTTTTAACTATCATTATTTGCAACCACAATTCAAAAGCAATATTTTATTTCACTGAATTAAAATTTTGTAAATTTTTATGTATTATAACTTCCTTTAGTTTCATGTTATTATTTGAATTATTATTGTGAATTTAGCATTTTCTTTAATTGGAGGGTGTCAATAATCTTGAGCACAACTGTATAAGAACTTTGCTCATACATGCTCAATTAATACCATGCTGATTAACTGATTGCATTGAATCTTCTCCTTAATTCAATCCCCCATCCCTAACATGAACGAAGTGATGAGGGAAAGTGGAGAGACCTAAAATTTCACCGGTTACGGAAGAGGAGGGTAATATGGGCTGTAGAAGGGTGTAGTGCTGTGATCCTGTGATAATTTGACCAAAGCATGCTGTAGACAATTTACCAAGAAATAGGGAAAGTCATCATTGACAACAAAAGGGCATACCATATATTTAATAATAGTTCAGGGATAGGCAACATTGGTCCTCGAGGGCCAGCATCCTTCAGGTAACCCTGCAAAACACCTGTCTTTGACTCAGACTTTAAGGAATAGCACACCCATAGAATGATGTGTGTTCATTTTCTCACCCTCATGCTGAGCAAGACTGTGGAGCACTTTTTTAATATCTCAAATGCAGTCAGAGATTGGACAGTTTTTCGTTTTCCCCCAACTTTCATATAATGGAGTCCACCGGCGACTGAACGAAAAATGTCCATAAAAGTCCACAAAAACTTGGCAATATTCCTTCATACTGCGTGTCTAATGTAATCCAGCTGTCTTGAGTGGATAGCGTCCATAATTTACTCAGAACAACATAATTTAGTATGTTTTTTTAGCCTAAATAGTAGTACATCTAGCTGCCACAAAGCGGGCCCCTGCGAGTTCAGGACACTGCAGAAGCCGCGGCAGATGAGATCACGCGTTTACTTTTTCTTTCTTTCTTTGTTTTGAATAAATAGCCAACCCCTCCTGTTGTCCCAGTTTGTCCGCTGCTCGTTCACTCTTAGCACAATATAAACAGCAAATTTCTTCTTCTACGCTTGCATTATTGGCAGACTAGGCGCTGAATGCTGCGGCTTCTGTAGTGTTGTGAACCTGCAGGGGCGTGCTTTGCAGCAGCTAGATGTAGGACTGTTTAGGCTATAAAAATATACTAAATGATGTCATTTCAAGTAAATTATGGACGCTACCCACTCACGACACTTGGTTTACATTGGATGAGCAGTATGGAGGAATATTGCCAAGTTTTTGTGGACTTTATGGACCTTTTTGGTTCGAGCCCCAGTCACCTCAGTTTTATGAAAGTTGGGGGAAAACGAAAACATGTCCAATCTCTGGCTGAATTTGAGATATTAAAAAAGTGCTCCATGGTCTTGTTCAGCATTAGTGGAAAATGAACGCACATCATTCTGTGGGGGTACTATTCCTTTAAGCCTTACACAATCTGGTAATTACCCATTAATCAGAGTCAGATGTGCTATAGCAGGGAAACTCCTAATAAGCACAGGATGCTGGCCTTGGAGGACCTGAGTTGCCTAACTCTGCTATAGTTATATACTGAGATGAACCAAATACTTCATTAATAGCAAAAACATGGTGTTTAATATTTTTTTCTTATTGCTGCTTTAAGTCCTGCAAACAAACAAACAAATACAGTGTACATTTTATAAACACTTTGAAGTTCACTATGATGAAAAAAGTATCATGGGAAAAAAATTCTGCGCTCTTTTCAATTTCCTTGGGAAAATAATGAGAATAAATGTTTTTTTAAATCAAATTTTGAAAAAAACATTTAATAATATAGTAACAATAGTTAAATTGATAGTGAGATACATACCCAAACCAAGTGGCAAAGATGGCTCAGGCAGGTTGTCTCCCATAGATTGAAGAGAAAATTATTAGTCAGTGAAAAAATTGCTGAACAAAATGGTAGCATAAGCAGTTAAAAAGAGATTAATCCCTCCACCAAATATAACAAGCAACACAGCACAGTACTATTGTACCCTTTTGTTTTCTATAACTATATTCAGTTTAAACAACCATTTTTCCAACAAAAGAGATTAGACCCACTGCTGACACAACTCCTGAACACAGGTTGCCACAAGCACTGATCGTAATTTTCTTTATTCTGCTCTAAGTGACATATGTCACAGTTTGTATTTGTTCTCGCTGCTGTATTGCTTGTGGGATTTTGATGATAAAAAGCAATTTCCTCTGTGGTATCAACCCAGTGACATACAAGAGAGATAACAGGTGATTTTTTTTTTCTCATTGTGCTATATACCTGTTTGTTTCCCTATAAAATGCTTCTCCTCAAAGACCCCCCACCCCCAACAAGCACACAGTGAAGCTGAGACTTCTGTCTGCATAGCCTCTAACACTGAAGCAAAACAACCACCCCCGAGGCCATGCGTATGATTGAGGACGGTGAAATTAGATTAACCGTCAACTTCCTGCTGCGGTTGTTGTGAGAGATCCTGCTGCCAAACATTTGACAAGAATGTCACACAGAAACCTGCTGCCACTTCAGCAAAGCTGCCAGCCCTGGCATCTGACCTCAACGTTCGTCCGAGCAGCAACAAGTGCTTTCCATCTCCTCCGACTGCTCAGTCTGTCAATCTGCCTATTCAAAGGTTTCCCCTTTCCCCTGGAAAAGCTCATTTTCCTTTCCCCCTGGCCCAGTCAGTCGGTGTCACTTCAGTTTAGATTTCACCGCATCCATGCAGCCTTGCACTAAAGCTCTTACGGAGGGAGTTCTGTTTACTGCTGTGCTCCTGCTGTCCAATTAACACTGCAGGGGACAGAGAATTAAAAAAATAATAACCCCTTGCTGATTATCTGGACTTGTGTCGCTGCCCATTACCAGGACAAGCAGCAAAACTTCTTTCACACTGAGCCTTTTTATATGCAAGCATAGAGCAAATATGCTAAAACAAAGAAACGACTGAAACAACTATACACCCGCCATCCATCACATCAGCACATATTCAAGTCATACTGAATGTCTTTTTTTATTCCCGTCTTTTCTCATGGCTTCAAATGGGCTATACCCAGATGTCCTCTGGTGAGCTGCCTGTTTACAAGAAACCCGTCAGGCCCGTGGTCTGCCAACATCACAGAGAGGTTGAATCTTAATACAGCCTGATGCTTGTCTAGCTTCCAATCTGCTACAGATTGCAAGCCTGTCTGGGAGAGTAATGAGAGAGCGGTTCTGCCACAGAGATTTCCCTCAAAGACTGCTGGATTAGGAATTCACAGGAGCTGCTGCTTCTGCAAGACGGCAACCCCCATTTCTCTGCAAATCAATTCTAATTTTGCTTTCAATGTCGATATCCTGCTCATGGTTCGCTTTCGTTTAGCCTGGCTTTCTGTTTCCCATCATTCAGTCTTTTAGCATTGTTACTCTGGTTAACTTGGTAACAACTTCCAGATTATTAAGCAGTGGGAAGGCTAAGAGTCAATAAACACCTGCAATTTCTGAACAGCTCTTTGGATGTAGCCAATCACATCTTGTTGAAAATGAACCGTTTTTGCTTGAGACAATTAGTTAGGTTAATTAAGAAACTCCCTCAAAGCTTTTCATACCTCCTGTCCTCCTATAAAGGGCTCACAGCGCTCTGTTGGTGTGTTGGATTTTTTTTCCCCTTGCTTCCACATCAGTTGTCAGGTTACCAGTGTGAGAGCATGTTACTGCAGCACATAAATTGCCTGAGGCAACATATTAAAACAGGGTCACAGTCTGGCTTTCCCCAGGGCTCCTTGTCAAATTTAAGATTTGATGTAACTAGTATGTTTCACTTGAGGGTGAAATGTATGCAAAGAACCGTCTCACCAGAACAAGAAATAATGAGTCTGACAACATCAATAAATAAACTGGAGATACTTTAATTAACCTCTGAAAAATAAGTATTTATCACTTCTAAAAGACACCAAGCTGAGCTCAGTTTCTGCAGAAGAAACCTAAGAGATGAGCCAAGAAGAAGAAATTTCTTTCAAGCTATTTTCATTTGTATCCACACAACATGAGTCAAAGAGATAAACTCATATCGTCCAACATATTCATGTTCATTTTTTATATGTTTGCGTTCCATTACAGGTTATCGTCAGCTGTAGATGGAGGACAGGATACACATGAGTCTAAAAACTGTCATATACTGAAATAGATGGCTGTATTCATAGTAAATACAGAGAAAGTCTCACTGACAACCTGGTTGCATCAAAGAAATTGTTACTTTCAACAGTTCCTGATGTTGCATCTTGTCCTCTGTCTACCATGCATCCCCCAAACACAGATATCAGTAATTACCATAAACAGGGAGTAGGATGAAAGGACGTGGGACTCTTAGTGGGTGAAGCAGAATGAGCTGGCCAAACAATTCTTAAAGAGGACAGATGTGGGTGCTATCAAATGGCAGAATGTAGCTATCAACCCCGTAATCACAAAATTGTCCTCGGCAAAGGCAGGCACTGCTTTTTTGTCATTTCCTGTAGGATATGAGTAGCTGAGTAGAAAATTGCCTGGCACAGGCTCACAGGTACGTATCTGCTCCTGTAGCAACTCTGCCCGATTATTTTGTTTGCCAAAGCCCATTTCTGATGCTCCAACTCACAGGCTTTCATCAAATTTTCTGCATGATGCTTTTTTTTTCATCACAATGGCACTAATCACTCCTACCTCCTCAGACATGAAAGAGACATGACGAGTCGGGAAACTCAAAGTGGATTTGGCCTATGGAACTAAATAAAACAGGAATGAACCAAGTCCCTTCTGAGGAGTAATGTTACATCCTTCATCCTTCATACTTACAGGCTACAAGGTCAACATGACTATTTATAAAGCAAGACGCCTCAAATATTACTAGAAAATAACATTAAGAGGATGGGTAGGCAGCCATTTATTTATTTATTTGCATTATCAACGAAAAACTTCTCAAATAATCTTTGAGCACATAATTTAAGTGTTCTAAGGAGGCACTGTATTTTTGTCCCCCCTTTTGGCTTTATTTAAGTCAGTAAGATATTGAGTCCATGGGAGGTAACTTTATAAGATTGCAGGTTTTTGCCAGATTTAGAGCCTTTGAAACAGAAATGTGTGTACATGTTCCAAGAGCCTTTCAAGGACACTGGATAGCTGACATTACCAGGGGAAAAATGGACCCAACTGCTACAGATTTATGGTAAAACCCTGGTTTTAACATGAATGAGGTTTGCCATAAATCCATTAATGACCCCAAATTCTGCATTTAAACTGGCTGGCCAATGTTTTGCTGTTGATCCTTCACAGTATCAAAGCAATACCTTTGTCAATGTAAAAAAAAAAAAAAAAAAATATATATATATATATATATATATATATATACGTATATATATATATACATAAAGGGTGGAGTGTCCTATCCAGGTCGGGAGTGAGGTCCTGCCCCAGGTGGAGGAGTTCAATTATCTCGGGGTCTTGTTCACGAGTGAGGGAAAAATGGAGCAGGAGATGGACAGATGGATCGTGCAGCGTCTGCAGTGATGCGGACTCTGCTTCGGTCCATCCTGGTGAAGATAAAGCTGAGCCAGAAGGCGAAGCTCTCGATTTACCGGTCGGTCTACGTTCCTACCCTCACCAATGGCCATGAGCTGCAGGTCATGACTGAAAGAACGAGATCGCGAGTACAAGCTGCCGAAATGAGTTTCCTCCGCAGGGTTGCCAGGCTTTCCCTTACTGTACGTTCAGACCAAAAGCGGCAAAATATTTTTGCCGCTTTGGTCGCTCATCACGTGACTGATGTGAAAGTTAAATCGCACTGGTCATTTAAAGGAGCTGCACAGCGGACTTCTGGACAGCGTTGTTGCTGTTGCTCATGTCCCCCTCAGTTAAAGCCGAGCAGAGCTGCAGGACGTTTTATGTGGTCATTAAATACAGGGGGAAAAAAACACGAAGCATTAACATAAATTAAAATGTTTACTATTTAGTCACAAGCGGATTGAGTTGTTTTCTGCAGAAAACAAACAAGTCGCATTATGATTTATCCACCACAGCATCATCAAACTTTTATAACTTTGAAATACACTAAAATGGCTGAAACAAAAAAGCAGTCATAAACTCAGAATATGGCTTCAAACTTTGCAATAGAGAAAAGACGGAGTCAACACTGCGCGCGCTGCTGTTTCTGTGATCTTTGTTTAGAGAAAAAAGGAAGAATCTCCGCACATCATCCAGCCCGTTCAGCCCGGTAGAATTAGCCACAGTTCGTCTGCTAGTTGGGTGAAGCGGCTTCATTTAATGTAGAACAACTTCACATTATTTTCTTCACGCTGCCCAACACTGACATTTAAACTCGCTGCACACAAACTCAACACACATTCAGAAGCTGTCCGCATTATGAGGAGAGCGTGCGTGTGCATCCTGGTCACTTTCTCACAATTATGCAGAGCCGGTGCGTTTTCACACATGTTGATAATGATTTCAGATATTTTTAGTTCATATGTTTATCACAGAAATGCATAAAACACTGCGCATGAACGAAGTCCTGTATGAGACAAAACAAAAGACAAGCAGAGACACCGCATATGCTGCAGCCGAGACAAAGTCAGGAGAGTGCACGTGCGTGCGTGCGTGTGCGTGTTCTAAAGAAAAATAGCCAGGAGCAGGAGGCGAAAAACGTTTTGGAAGAACGGGGAAAGGGGTGAGGCGGTCAGTAAATGACATTAATTCCCGTTGATCATTGTTATTATTTTCTCATTAACATGGTCTGCCAGGACTATAAATACGCGCGTTTAACCCTTAAAATCATCTGGACTCATCATAAATGTGGATGACATCACTGTGATGTGTGCTGCTGCTGTACACCTGAAGAAGACGGCGTCGCCGGGTTCCTCTCTCCGGGTTTGAGTGCAGGAGGTTTCCTCGGCGCCGGCGGGTGCTGGAGCTGCAGCCGGACAGAGATGGTTCCAGCGGGACTTCAGGTTGAACGTCCAGGAGGTTTTTTCTTTTCTTTTTAAGTCCCGGTAGTCAAAAAAGAAGTAGGCTACATTACCAAGGATGGGCCTAAACAATCAGCCTCTCGGCATCCATGACAGAACGAGTGTGGTGTTGTCGGAACCAAAGTCACGTGTTGTTCTTTGGGGCTGTTCGATTGAAGGACACCTCTATTCTGATTTGGTGCCGCCTGTTGCCACTGAACCGCTTCGTAGTTAATTAGCATAAAGTTAACCGAAGTTCAACTTCTGATCTGGTGCCGCTTTGGCCGCTTTAGCCGCTTTTGTCGCTCTGGACGCGCGGCAGACGCCTGACTTTTATTGAAAATGTATTAACTTCCGGCGTCATTGCCACTTTTGTCGCCTTTGGTCTGAACGTACAGTTAGAGATAGGGTGAGGAGCTCGGTCATCCGGGAGGGACTCTACTTTGAGTAGAGAGGAGCCAGATGAGGTGGCTCGGGCATCTGGTTAGGATGCCTTTCTGGACGCCTCCCTGGTGAGGTGTTCCAGGCACGTCCCACCGGGACAAGACCTTTTTTGGAGACCCAGGACATGCTGGAGGGACTAAGTCTCCCGGCTGTTCTGGGAATGCCTCGGGATCCCCCCGGATGAGCTGGCGGCTGTGGCCGGGGTGAGGGAAGTCTGGGATACCTCAGTATCAAACCAAAAGATACCATTCAGATTTGATCTTATTAACAATGGTACTGAGCAATTTTGGTGAAAAAGTTCAATAAAAAGATATCTTCATGATCCATAGATCTATTGTCTAAAACTGTGTTAAGTTAGCCTTAAAGTAAAGAGTTAGCAATACTATAAATGTCAAGGCTAAGCCAAGTCTAGGCTACAAAATCTAACGGATGTCTCGGCTTGGCCTAGAAGGTATTGATATAACATTTACACTCAGTCAAGATTTCACTGAGACTGGCAAATAACGATTAGACCTCAAACTTGAGTTCTTTAGCTTACCAGCACTTTTCATAATCCTACTGAGTTACACTTATTAAAACCAAGGTCTCTCATTCTGTAAAAAATCAATGTGAAGTATTTCGTGCTAGGGATGGGCGATATGGACTAAAAAATATATCACGATAATTTCTCTTATTTATCACGGTAACGATAAGTGACGATAAAAACTATCAGCAAAATATTTTGTATTATAAATCTGTCACGAAATTCTGTCTTGAAAGCCCTACAAAATACTAGAAGCCACTAAACTATATCATTAAGTTCAAGTAATGCAGCTGTATTGCAAAACTGTAGTGACACCAAGCAAACAAGTCTGAAATATGAGACCAAATTCTACATTAATTCAAACGATGCAAACAGCAAAACACGGCTTATAAAAACAAAGTAGTGCAACTGCAAACAACCTGATAAATAGTCATATCACGATAAAAACAATAAATTCAAATTGTTATTGTGGGAATTTCTCTGACGATATATCGCACACGATAAAATATCGCCCATCCCTATTTCATGCTGCATTGATTTAAATAGAACTGAATAGTATTTAAATAGAATTATGTGATCGTAATTTCTTAATTTTAAAGGGGTCATCACCCGGAAATTGTGAGAGAACAGTATGTTATGAAACAAAGAACAGTTGTAGATGTGCATTTAAAAATTTAGAAAATGTCAAAGTAAATTAACCTGTAAAGGCTATTGCATTTTAGATATATTCTGACCAAAAGCTAAATGTACCTAATGTTTTGTGAGTAGTGTAAGTGAAGGACAGATGATGATTGCAGGAGTTTAAATGAAGATGGAGCTCTTTATCCAAAGATGTTTCCAAATTTTTCCATTTGAATGCTTTTTCTAGTTTTCAGCTCCTTGCTTCTTTAAATTATACCAAAGATACAAAATTGCAAAGGGGTTTGGCCAAGTTTCAAACTGACCCAAGTGAAGGAGACCATCTGGGTAGTAAACGATGAGATTTCCTTTCCCTAAAAGCACAAAACAATGGGCATATACTGTACACTGCCCAAAAAGCCTTGTCTCAGGAATACTTAATGCACTCCTTTGCTGGAGAGGGGCCAGATAATAAAGCTCCGTCAGGATCAACAAAGCCAGCCTCAACTGGCTCTGCCCCATTGTCGGATGCCTCGCTCCCTGGGAGTCGCTACGCATTATCTACCATCATCAAAGGCACTGTCAGGAAAGTGTGGAACTGGGGCTTCCACAGGCTGTCCGAGACGCAAGACACATTCAAATGAGACAGGCTTATTAATTCTTCAAAAGCCACACGGCTTCCTTTTCCCCAAGACTCATTTTGGTACATTTAAGGATGATAAAAGCTCAGTCAGGGAGCTCTCCTGCCTTATTCTGCTTTCTCTCTTTTTCTTTCTCATACATACATCATACATAATGCAGGCACATGCATTCAGTTGATCTCAAGATATTACTTCCTGCTTTAAAATAGCTGTCATGTTTCAAAGTCCTTTGTTGCAATGGAAATAAGGTCATGTCAGCAGGAAGAATTCTGAGTTGCACGAACACAATGTGTAACCTGAAGTTTGTATAGAATCTTTATTTTGGTTTCATTTTTCTGGTTTAAAAACAGCATCTTTTAAAGATACCCATCTACCAAGAGGGCCTGTTAGTGCTCACAGAAGCATTCCCAGAAAAATTTAACAGAAAAGGGACCTCCTTCTTCTTGAGTTTCTTCTGATATAGTTGTTCACGCATAGTTGAAAAGTGAAGCTGATGAAGTTATTGAAGCTAAATAAAAAGGCCATTTTTTTACCCCTCTTACTACAATCTCAAACAATGAGAGCAGTAGAAGGAACGGTGGAGGACAAAGCCTTGAAATTCATAACATTTTTTTCTTTCCATTTCCTACACTGCTCCACATCGGATTATATAGTACTTCAAAAGCTTTAATTATCTTAATTTCCCCTTCAATTGCAAGCAGGAAAGCTCCTTGAAACCAAAAGAAAATGCAAGTGTTTCTGTTGCAAAACTAGTCGTTAAAATGCATATAATCACATTATACGAGAACCTTAATTGGTGAATTCATGGTTATCAAGGGGCCTTCTTCATTATAATTCAAGAGCCTTCTTCACGGTGGCCATATTTTCACATAATGAATGTGATGCTTTTCCTCCCTCAGTGCAATAACTAATTTCACTGGATGGATAATCGCCCCCATTCAACCCACACACACAGAGTTAATATTGCAAGTTTTTATTTTGTTTGTTTGAACCTGACATCCTAAAGAAGAGAAATATTTCAGTTTACTTATGACACGGACACATTTCCAACACCATGCAGCTTAAACTACTGACACCTCAATTATACCAGACATCCTTTTAAACTTATTTCAGCAGTTCACTTTTCACAATTGAACAAAGTTCAATTCCTTACACTTCAGAAACTTGTGGTATTTCTCCTGTCATTAGTGTTTTATATAGTTTCACAGCAATGACATAAAGGCAGGACTTTGAAAATCCTTTTTTATAAGTAAGTATATGATAGAAGAATATAAAAAAAAAAAATATTATTAAAAAAATGGGTGTTCTCCATTTGAGACATGAGGAAACTCAGGATACACAACACATAAGTCTGAGCATGTTCTCCTCATGTGCAATCAAAACAGATGTTTAACAGATGTTTATGTAGCAAGTTCACTCTTTACTTTCAACAACTTTATACATTTTACCTGTAACCAAGCTAGCAATGCTAACCAGCATAATCAACACCTGGCACATGCTTTACTAACATTGCTGGCTAAGGGCTGGGATATTCTAGCTGTTAGCATGTAGCATGCTGTTAGCGTGTAGATATCATGGCTGCCACACGTTCCTAGCATTTGTTTGACACGTAGACCGCTCAGATTGACAGGAGAAAACGTGCCACGTGATGAACTGCAATATCAACTTGAATGATAGAAATGCTCATGTGAACAGGAGCATGAATACAAGGTCAGAGGGGAAACACAATGACGGATAGTATTCAAAGAACTTTTAATCCTTGTCCGTATCTTTATGATTTTTCCTCCTTGTTGTACGGTAACAAACACTCGTGCCGTGGGTTCGGAATGGGCTGTGTTCCGTGCCTCTATTGCCCCGGGGGTGGATGAGATCCGCCCGGAGTTCCTTAAGGCTCTGGATGGTGTGGGGCTGTCTTGGCTGACATGCCTCTGCAGCATTGCGTGGACATCGGGGGCAGTACCTCTTGATAAATATTCATAGAAATCATTCTGACCAGAGATTCCAGCTGTATGGAAGCTGGATAAAGTGATCTGATTAGTTGTGTTTTATTTATTTATTGCAGCTATAGTGGCCTTTATTTGACAATGATAGACAGATAAGAGGGTCAACAAGAGTCGGGGTGACATGCAGCAAAACAGTCAAGACTGAGAATCGAACCAGAAAACTTCTGGTTATAAGGTGTCTGCTTTATCCATTGTACCTCACAAGCCCAAACAGTATATGATGGAGTGCACAATTCATACTAGATCGGAAGAAGACGGGTTGTCTTTTCTTTTCCTTCTGTTTTTCTTAGAACCTTTTGACTGTGGTAATATTAAATAATCCTTATCTTTTTCAGTTTCTAACAAAGACGCCATATCCACCACGGTCCTTGCTTGTTTTGCTTCTGTCCTTCCTGAATCTTCCTACGTCACCAAACACCCACATGGGTCAAATGCAGGAAGACAACATGAAGAGAAGCAATCAGCAGCCAGCTGGATCTTTCATTACAGGCCCAGTTGTGAAAAGTTCGGCTTGAAGTCGATTGAGATCGAGTGAGGGTAAGACTCAATGAGGGTAGCCTGTCAATGTTACATTTTTTTGCGTATACAAATAGATTTGATGCGTCAGTAGGCAGCACATCAGTACTGATTATTTTTGTTTATTGTTTATACAGCTGCTGGAGGTGACACACACCACTCTGAAGTCACAGGTGGACATGTGGAGGAACTTCACACAGACCTCATGTCTATCGAGGACGACCCATCCTTGACGGGGTTTCTGGGTCCAACTTCCGTCCTCGCGCAGCCAAGAAATAGCAGAGCTTTGTGGATGCTCCAGGAAAGATTAGAGGCAAACCAGGCAACACACCACTGAGTCTGTCAGGTGGACGGGACAGAATGGCTCCTGACAGTTCATTCACTGCGCTGAAACCAAGGAGTTTGGCTTGTTGTTTCTATTTTCTAAAAAATCCCTTGTTTACTGTTTCAATAGAGGTGTGTGTGTGTTTGTGCCAATAAAGCTCTTTTCTTTGAAGATGCACATCCCTGGCAAAAGTTTTTATGCCATTAATATCATTCATGTCTGATCGTGCCATTAAGTTGTGTAACCCTTATAGTTACAGGCAAGATAAATTTATTTGTACACATGTCATGTTAGTTCAAAGTGCTTTATATAAAACAAAAGCATTATACAGGGTGAAGAAGAAAAAAAAAGTAAAAGCATAAAAGAGTTAAAAGCAAAGCATGTTTTATTAATAAAAGCTACATAGTTTTAAGGAGGATGTACTAATGAGCCATATGGGCTAAACATGAATATAACAACCCTGGGTGACCAATAGTGATGCATCTACCAATTATGTAAGCAATAGTGATCTATCTACCCACCAATCATGAGAGAAATCCAGACTGGCCAGACCTTCTCTGAGCAGGCGCAGCATTGCTGCTTTTCATATGCTAATTAGCCATTACTGGCCAGACGCAGTTTCACTCACAGCTGGTTTTGCTCCATTCATATGCTAATTATGGCTGTTAGCGCAAGCGCACTTGCCGTGGCACAGATCAACATGGCGTTTGGGTGTAGAACTGTCAGGAACTGCCAAAAATCAGGTTCATTTCCGGGCGTTTCCGGGGGCGGAAATCTGACTTTTTCGTGCAGTGGTACTGCACTCCTTCTGACCTCAAAAACTTCTCCTCTGTAAAATATCCTGCTAGTGCAGTAGAAAGTGGTTGGGGTGGGACGATGGTGACATGATGTATATTGCTGTCTCCATCTGAGTTTCAGACTTGTTATATCCCTGCAATTTGCTCATGCCACTTTCTTTTCCACTGCTGCAGGAAAAAGGCATAATCAAAATGTTCCATTTTGAAATGTTTTTTTTTCAGTTTAAAAGAAACAAGATGGGTTGATATTGGCTTTTTTTTTTACTAATATCCAATATCAGATATTGTCCAACTCTTATATTCCGATATCCAATATCAATCATACCAATTTATACATACAACTGTGAGATTGTATCGCTCTTATTTTGAGAAATACAACTATAGTCTGCTCCAAGAGCAAAGATCCCAAAATGGCCTTAACTCAGCCAGAGGAGTTCATTTTGGGCATCTGGCTGCCATATATCTGATACTAGCAGATATTAGCCAAGACGTGGCTAATTAAAATGTTTCTGAAAACTTGGTAACTTAACCAACAACTTAAAACCAGACATATTATAAGCAGCTTCAAAGCAAGTCAGTCTGTAGCAGCAGCAGCTGCACCGTAGTCACATGACTCTGAAAGGAATGCTGGGATATGAAGTTCTTCCACAAACACAGGGACTTTTCTACGTGCTGGACCGGTGCTCAGGGTGCTCATGAGATCTCGCTGTTCCGTTGCAAAATCTCATGAGATTTTATCAGTAAAATATATTGGCCCAAAAAAAACCCCGATACCAATAATTTATGATATAACATTAATGCAGGTATCCAATAATACCAGAGATCTCTAGTTGTAACACATGTTTTTGGTACTGATTTAAACTTATTACTGTGCCAAACTAAAGGTTTTTGGCTACGCATCCTTTTTCGAAAAAGGAAGAAGGCTGACATCCAGAAAATATCTTTTAAGAATAATCTGAAGTAAAGCTGGGAAGTTGTATTACACAGATCGGTTCAAAATTCAGTCTGTTGCTGCTCTGACCACAGCAGCTTCTGAGATTGCTGGAGTTGGTAGTGTGCCAGCAGCAAAGACATTGAGTACTGACACAACCTGCAGTGTGCATCTCCAAGATATGTTATTTAAGAACTGAAGGTCAGTGTTTGCAAGCTCTTTGTTTCAGACAGTTAAAAAATGTCTGCTGGAGAAAATGTTCCTCATTTCACTGTTTGTTAGCTGCAGGGCATCATAGGATATTTTAACTTCGCTAGGGGTGTAATCTAAAGCCATTAGATGTTGAATTGACTGTAAATCCAAAGAAACTTTCTAGGTGACTTACAGTCTCAGAAGTGTGCTGGATAATGTGCGGGGGCTCAACCTGAAATGCCGGGAATCTCAGTAAAGAGGCATATGACGCTCGCACAAGTCAAATCTTTTAGACTCAATGCTTGGTTGACTTGTTCGGCAAAGGCAGCAGTGACGGCCGGGGGGGGGTTAGAGGTTAGCGATAGCTTCTCTGGGCCACTGCAGCTCACTGACTCCGAACAGCAGGGTCAGCTGTGGAGCTGCACAGACCCTCTGTCAGGTAAAGTACTGAAAACAACAACATGACTGAAGCATGAAAAAAGAAGAAAAGCCTTTGATGAGGATTGCAGCAGACTCCAGAATGTAAATGGAGGGATTTTATTAGATTCAAACATTTACAATTACATTTAGATGGGAATAGGTTTGTCTAAGAATTGGCACAAACATATACGACAACCTTTCAGAAAACCCTGTCCAGTGTAAATATATTTGGAGATTTTGTTTGTAGTTTTGTTTGTACAGTGGAAACTGTGATTGTGTGGCATTATCTCTTGGTTTGAAGCCAAAATTTGTGTAGTTGCATCCTTTGTTTGCATTGCAACAGTAGAGAGGAACAAACATTGTCACTGGGAAAACAATAAAAAGGACTTTTCATGCATGTTTTATTCTCTTGTGGAGCTACCCGTTTGCACAGTTCTCAGCTTTCTCTTACAGACATATTTTCAACAGAGAGAGACAGAAACAGTCCTCCAAAACCTAACAAAGTAGAAAGCTGATTTTACACTTAGGTTTAAAGCTGACAGTTGAAAGTTAGGCCAGCTGTCAAAGACTAGGCTTTGGTTGAAAGCAATCAATTTCGTGATCAGGATAAGTAAATGTTGCCCTCATGAGAAGAAAAGCATCCCCTCCAACATCATTTCCTGGATGCGATCTATAAGTTTCACCACTAGGTTTTACAATGTGCACTTCACAAAAGGTAATGACCACTGCCTGTAAACAACTTCCAATCAATATTCTCCCAATACTTCGAGGATTTATTATCTAGACACGCAGAAGTAATACCGTTTTTTTTGTCAGACCACACAAAACTCACAGTTGCCATCTTCTGTAGTCATGTCGTGTCTTCCAGTCTAATGAGGATGTCGTGCACACATGAGATGTATTTTTGCAAAGTTTTCCTGCAAACTACAGGCCTGGCACGCACACAACACTGTTTCCAGTCTTATTCTGTTTTCTGTCTGGAGAGATACTTTTCATTTCACTGTTGTGTAAATCCATTTTTTTCCAAATACGCAAAGGAAAAACTTTTTTGCATAGAAATGTTGTGTAAACAGGTTCTAAATCTTCTCCTTCCTAACTTTGCAAAGGAATCTGTCTTACCTGTTAAAGCAGAATTTCTTTTTTTTTTTTTTAACCTGGGGTCTGTTTTCATATGTCCTTTCATATATGCGAGTGATAGACAAAGCAGTTTTCAAGATAGCTCCAGTATTTAGCCGGGCTGGCAGCCTAGCAGAAGCCTAGCAGCCCAGCTAATGATAAGTATGGGGCAACTGGCCCCCACGACTAAGTTCGCCCTAAAAACGTGCTTTTTTCCACACTGAAGGGCTTGGAAAGTCTCAACGAGTGTCCAACAAAGTGCTAGAGAGAAGAAAAGAACAAAAGTATCTACATTACCTGGCGATTGCTATTCGTCTTGGAAATCAAATCTCGTTCCGAAATCGTGCGATAACTTGCGTCCCCCACCGGTGTTTTGACGCAAGTTATAGCGTGATTTTGGAAATCGCACAATAACTCGCGTCCCCAACCATAAATTAAAATTTACAAAATTATAATTTAATGAAATAAAATATTGTTTTTGAATTGTGTTTGGATATAGTAATAAGAAAAACAAAACTGTCCGAGACACATGAGAGCACCTTTCCCATGAACAGTGGACCAAAATACCTGTCAACACGTGCAGAAGTCTTTTTGAACATTATAGTGAACGCCTGATGTCAATGATTGCTTCAAACTGTAGCTTAACAAAATTTTAATGTTGCAGCCCCATCATACTTGGTGACCTGTTTTATATTTTGTGTGCTTGTTTTTTTTTTTTATATTTGATATTTCTTTCGAACCACAATTCAAAATCAACATCATGATTTTCATAGAATTTTTTTGATTATTACTTTTGTCAATTTCCACTTATTTCATTGACTGCCAATTTTTTTTTACATCTGTAAATGGAGGGTATGAATAATTTTGAGGACAACTGTATATATACATACAGTATGTGGGTGTATATGTATATATATATATATATATATTATATATATTTATATATATATATGTATAGTACATATATAAGTGGGGATATCGGCCAACACACCTGACATATCAGCCAATGCTGATACCAGAAAAGGACACAAATATCGGCCGGCCAATGTATGCACAGCCATTGAACTATATTCTGCTTCTGTATAACTAATGCGTTGTTGCTGCATGTTTAGAGATGAAGGTACAAGGATACCCTATGGCATAGGGTATCAAAGCTGACAAAAGGGCAAAAGCAAAAAAAAAAAAAAAAAATAAAATAAAAATATATATATATAAATAAATAATATATATATATATATAAATACCTGCATACTGTACATTCAAACTTTAAAAGTTTGAAAAGTTAAGGCATTTCGATGCAGACATAAATACCACTAAACAATTTAACAAATGCTCGTATTCTATTATGTATACATCCAAAAATTCAATAACCCTTAAGTGTTTGTGGATGGAAGCACCTCCTTACATGTCTGGCAGCTCAGGAACTTAATTAACAGACTTCTTATGACTACTGGAGCCGTGACGAATCTGCACGCCACTCATATTTGTGCAATGAGTGGAAACATATGAGATAAAATAAAGAGACACATATTTACTGACAAAATGAAAACTGGTTGTTTAAAACAACAGATACACATACAGAACTGTTACTCAAGCATATTCTCAGTCGTACAAGTCTCTTGATGGAGTCTCTCAAGGCTGCTGGCACAAACAATTACTCAGTTTGAGGTGTTGGGGGTTTCAGGGTCAAGGGCTCCTCTCTTAACTCCACCTTTTCACACAGGAAGATAATTGTCTCCTCCTTTACCCACTGAGATTGGTGTATTTCTAGGACCTGCAGTTGGTACTCTTCCCCCCAATCGCATAGCCTGAGATGTCACAGCGGTTTGCCATAATTACTTTTGCTGATAGAGGTGAGAGAGGACATTTGCATCAGATGAGGCACAGAGAGGTTGGGTCCCCCCACTCACCATACGCAGCTTTTAATGTCACCGTAATCTCTAAAGGTTAGTACTGGCGCCACCACGGTATATCTCTACAACAGCTGAATCAGTGGTTTGGAAATAGGTTTGACATTGAGTTCGGCTATGTGAGAACATGCACAGTCACAGACGTGCACACACCCTTTAACACTAAGTAAACACAGAGAAAAACACTGGAATTATATTGTACATCTTTTCTCACTCTTGTACCTTTGAACTACCATTTTAGAGTAAGATTAGCAAGGTCAGGCTGTGGTTTCAGCATATATGTCTTTACAAATTCTTCAGGCTACGGAGATAAACACACAGGGTGAGTTGTGCTTGAACCTTTGTTGTCAGAGAGGATTTTCTTCCTTTGCTCACCCCTGTAATTTGCCCCAGGTTTTCTTTAGCCTGAACATCTTTGCAACATAACTCTAGCCTGGCTGAGTATTTTACCAGTTCATTGATGCCCTTTGCACCAAATAACATTAATAAGCTAAAATAAATGAGAACATTGAATAAAATTATTCAAATTTGACTAAACAAACATGATCTTAAAAGCTAATTAGATTCTACAGCATATGCTTGTTGGATTGTGGTTGGTATACACTGGCTTACACTGGCCGGTAAATCAAGAATAAAATGTTTTTGGACAATACTACAAGGAACCTATAAAATATTTATGTTGTTCTGCTATTTCAGCCAATGCTACGTGAGAGGATATATTCTTGAGTTAACATGCAACACTTGCATGCAAATTATACATTTGAACTGTGGTTATGAAAAATGCATTTTGTATAGACCATATCTGGAATAATTCCTGGCAGTGTTGTTCTGGAGAATGAAAAAAAAGTAAGCCATAATTTCAGTGGTAGAAAAATACTTTTTGGTGGGAATGGTAAATGATAGACAAGCTAGCCACTCGGCTGTTCTCGGTTATTTTCGCCGACAACCATCAGCACAAATGCTCCTGTGTTCTGGAGGCGTTTTTTTTTTTTTTTTTTTTTTGGGGGGGGTCTATTTTTTTAAAATGTAGCTTTAAAAAGTTAAACATTACTGAAACAGTAGCCTACCAAATTTCTAAGGCATTATCCTATTTTTTTCCCTCAATAACTTTGTGGGGTTTTTTTTAGTTACTGTCCATCAGATAAAGAACCATATGTTCCCATCCTTCAGAGAGATGGAGAAATAAAAAAATAGTAGTAGATGGTAAGAGATCGTAAATATACTTTTTTTATAAAAAATGTGATTGAAAGAATATAATTGATTAGCACAGGAAAAAATGTGATAGATCTACATCTTTATATTCGCCTTGACAGCTCGTCTTATGTTCATCAGACTTTGATGTTAAAGAATAATGCTACTTTCATTTTACTCTCAGCCAGAGATGGGTAGTAATGCGCTACATTTACTGTTACATTTAATTGAGCACATTTTTACAGAAATTGTCCTTTTAAGAGGAAATTTATGATGATATACTTTTTACTTTTACTCAAGTAAATTTATGGTGAAAGAAACGCTACTTCTACTCCGTTAAAACAGCATACATCCCACTCGTTACTTTTATTTTTTGGTCTTATAAGTGCACACATCACACGTGAACATCTCACTAAACAAACGCAGCTTGCTGTTGGTCATGTCACATGTTAGGAGCTACGTTTCACTACGTACCACCAATCAGGTGTAGCCAGACAGTCACATGGTGATCAAGCCAATGCCCAAAAGAAGTTTTAGCAGCAAGCTGAAGCACACAAATGCAAGAGGGATATAATGGTAGTCTACACAAAGAATGACTGAAACAACAGCGTGTGGTTCGGAAGTCGAGACAGAAGCCGCAGAACATTACTGGCTGCACGTTCCAGCAATGTTGCAATGTGTCGGCTAATAAATGCTAGATTCACAGTGACATCGGGCTGTGAGGAGGCTACTGTTGCCTATAAACAAATACAATATGTTTCGCAAATATATATGTCACAGGGTGAACAACCGGGTGCTGCCAGAGACTGGACTCTGCCCACTAGCTTGGTTTTTAGCATGCTTTTTATGGTTTTTTGTGTGGTTTTAACCCTGTTTTTATTCCCAAGCTAGTGGGAGCTTTTAACAAACTGATTGGCAGCACCAGGGGAGAAGGACTCCTCCCCTGGCTTAATTGAATGCTGAAAGGATAAAAGCCGGTGTGCGGACAACAGCTGGGGAAGGACTGAGGAGGACTGGGTCCAGGAGGAGCAGCCGGGGGAGGACGCGAGTCCCCCGGCTGGGGGGCTCGAGGCAGTGGTGACGGCGACGCAGAAGAGTGGCCCGGGAGTCGGAGGGCGGCCGCAGACCCCACTGAGGAGGGCCTACGGCCAGAGGCGCAGCCGCCTGGAGGAGTGACTGCCCGGGCCACAGAGCAGCGTTGGAGTCCCGGGGGAGCCCATGGCCAGGAGGGCGGCTGCCATGGACCCGGGACAGAGCTGAGAGAGACGCTGGCCACTCCCAGCCCTGCAAGCCCCTTTTAGCCCTTTTTATCCTTTTCCTTTTATAACTTTTTAGGTTGGACTTTTAGGATTATTTTAGTACTTTTTAGTTTAGTAGTTTTATTTGTTTTATTTCTTTAATAAAGCTTTTATTTCTTTTAACCACCTGCTGGCGAGGCCTGTCTTTCTTTCCCCTCCTCTTGCAGTCGCCGGTATCGATAAATAACCACCCCAGTGACTTATATTAACCTTGGGAGCAATCTGAGTCACCCACATGTACTCTCACCATCCCTGAGAGAAAAAAAAAAAAAAAGCATCTCAATAGTAGCAACAGCGTGTAGTTCGGAAGTCGAGACAGAAGCCCTGAAACATTCCGGGCTGCACATTCTAGCAATGTTTGCCTTCCAGACGACATGAAAGATCAACTGTGCAAACCAAGTTTCAGGTATAAAAACTCAATGTCAAACTTACTTTGTAAAGTTGTATTAAGCTTAGTTTTGTTTGCTGCTAAAACAATGCCGCATCATACCTGAATCTGTCATAGAATGTGAACCTTCTTCATCTTGTTTTTACGGTGTTAAGTTTTCTCTCGCGTTTTTTCTTAGAAAAGTATCACCATGTCCTACAGCTATGTAGCTTCTCTTGGCTGATTGGGGATGTAGGCGCATCACATACTCTCCCACTCACCCCTCTTCTGTTTGCGTGTAATGCCAGAGGACAGCTGCCATATAGACATCTTAACCCATTTCCACTTAAGTTCGTTCTCAGCCATAAGCCCACTCATATTTTGTCTTTTTGATGGTGCAAATAATCGTGATGTAGTGTGTCCCCATCTTTACTAGACTGGTCTAGACTCTGGTCTCAGAGGATTTGTTATAAAAGACCATGACAGCCAGAAAACAGTGTTATGAAAGGAGTACTTTATTTAATGTGGTGGATGTCTTTATTTATGTTCATTTATGTATATATATATATATATTTCATTTGACATTTACTGTAATTTAAAATAAATCTGATGTTACTCATCAAGTACTCAGTACTTGAGTAGTTTTTTCAGTGAGTACTTTTACTTTTATTTGAGTAATTATTTGCATGACTACTTTTTACTTGTACTTGAGTAATATTTTTCTAAAGTAACAGTACTTTTACTTGAGTATAATTTTTGGCTACTCTACCCACCTCTGCTCTCAGCTACAGGCATGACCCTTGAAGAAAAGGATAGCTAAAAATGGCAAAAACAGATGTTTTCTTCAGAAGGGGAGGAAATTATGATTCTAAGTGTTGATGTAGATCAGCTACTTAAACTGTTTTCAAATGTTCTTTAAAATAGTGAAAAAAGGTAAATTATGGATAAGGGCCATAAGATAGTGCCACATTTCTATGTCAGTCGTTCTCAAATGTTGACATCAATAACCCCTAAAATGATGTTTTGGGGGTGATGATGTATTTGTCCACCAACCCCCATCTCAAAATATATAGTTCCAACCCCCAGGAGGACCCCCCAACAATTTAAACAGTCCTGTTAAATAAACAGCTTCTTGATTTATTTAAATGAAAAGCATTGTATATATTAAAAATGTATCATCCTTAACCTTTAAGCTAAATTAATTATGACTGTAGACTTAAAATTATTGTCCCATTTGATGGTCCTCCTGCCCTGACATTTGGCCTTTATGCTCTCAAAAAGTTGGTCACACAAAAGGCCAAGTGGCCTTTGTGCCCCTAAAATGATGAAATTCCAGGCCTGTTACAATGACATTTTTTTATTCTTTATGTGTTCAGTGAACGTCACATCCAACCATTATGACTGCAATGAAAATGGGAGAAATAAGCCCCAGAAGGCCATTATTTAGATATGTCCTTGAATCCCCTCAATAGTCGAATGCTGATACCGCAAAGGTGTACAATAAAGAGAGCCTGCATCGCTCTGTCTTTGTACCATTGTTTTATTCCACCCAATCTCCCACATGGAGAAAAAAGATTCTGCTTTCCATAGTCTCTAAATCCCACATCTCCCACAGCATGCGCGTCTGTTCATCACAATTTCTCTCTTCCTTTTCTGTTTCTCAGATTCTGGTGACATTTTCGCATGCCAGATCTTTGCCTTGAGACATTGTGCATGGGCCCACATCTCTCCCCCCAAAAATACACACATACACACAGGAAAGGCAGAAAAACACAGTCCTTGCCTGGAGCCAGGCCCCTCTGTGCTTGTCTACCTAAGAGAAGCTGGAGCTTGGCATAGATCGGAGGCTCCGGTGTATTCTGTGCTCCGCCTGCCAATGCTGCTCTTTTGATCTGTGGCCAGCTGATGACAGATCTACATTAAGCCTGTAGTCTTCCCTGAATTCGCTCTACTATTCCTTTTTTTATTTTTTCTGACACTGGGGCAAGAAGCCACTTCAAGTCCAGGAGCATTGGAGGGAATTGACATTCCTCTGGGTTCTGCTCTGCAAGCTTCTTCTTACACCATATAGAGAAATATAGAATGCTGAGTGGGTTACCAGCTTGCAAAAAGTACGAAGTAGGTGTACACCAAAGACAGTGCCATACCAAAAACCCAGGGATAAGCTCTGCTTTGCACAGTTGCTCCAAGGAAAATCCACTCTTATGCACTTACATTTGAAGAAACTGTTAAATTTGTCTTACTTTTGTGATTAAGTGTTATGCTTTGTTGTACCCCGTTGCCTTAAACCTGCCTCTTAGCAAGACTGGTTTAGATTCACGCATACTTAACAAGAGTGTACAAGGCTGAATTTGAAGATATAATGCATCTTATTCCTATTAAAGATGGATTTATTTTTGTTGAATTTGGATAAAAATGAAGCCCTCTGGTTCATGAGACTTAACACTAGAAATCATGCTTAAGGACTGACAACATAACATTTTGTAAAACTTTTATTTGCAATAGAGAGGCTATACTTTAGCATCTAAGAACTGGTTTCCTCACAAGAAAAAAAAAGGAATCTAATTAATAGTTGGATGGAGTTTGGATTGCAAATGACTGGGTAAGCAAATGCATGCCAAACACCACAGTATTGTATGCCTCCGTCTTCCCCTGGTAGAGTTCAAAATTAATTAGAAAATGAAAAGCTTCACAAATATGAAGGAGATCTGGTGAGTCTGAGTCAAAATGAAATTCAGACAAAAAGAAATTATAAAGACAACATCTTTAAAAGGTACCGACTTCATCATTGTGATAGCCTTCTTGGCTAATATACAAGTATGTATTCACAATATAAAAAAGCTCATTCAGAACAAGCTGCTCATAAAGCAACTGACCAGTGTTTGAACTGGTTGGTCAGTTTTTTGGTCAGTGTACTTCACTTTTGTACAGAAACATTATTGTTTACTGTAATGTCTTTTGTAGTTTACTTTTGATTTTCAGTGCGTTCTGGAGTAAAACTAAATGTATGGCCCAGTAGTCAAGTCATTTCCTTATCTGCATTACACACTTTTCACCACTAGTTCACCCATTATGGAGATGGATGACATCTCTCATATGACGTGATCTTGAGCACAAACTAAAAATGTCTTTATCATATTGCCTCAGAAACAGATGGAACAGATTATACTGACATATTGGTATTCTTAAAACCAACAAGTCAGGACAGAATTTATTCAGTTCCAGACCCGTCCATGTCTCAGCAGCACCCGGTCACCACATCTGCCTACAATGGCTGCCATCTTCCACCCTTCATTACTCCTGCATGAAAATTTTCATATTGATATTTTTATATAAATTTCACAGTGTGATAAAGCTTTGTGTTTTATTCATGGTTCAGGTGGCCTGCAGCCACTGGTTATGATAATGTCGTGGGGTATATCATATATCGGAGTCTGCATAAGGTGAAATTTAACCAGTTTCCTAACCAAATGGTGGGCCCATCTCCCCTGTGAGGTGCCTGATGAAGAAAGCTTCTAGAACGACAATCAACACAAGTGACAATGCTGCAGCTGTACTGCAAAACAGTGGCATCCTCTGGAATCCAAGAGTTTAATGTTTAATCAAACCTCTAGCCAAATGAGTTGAATAACATGCAAATACTTAGAAATACTTTTGTTGCATTTTTCATACTGTATACTGTTCTCTTCTAGCTTTCAATATGGGTCTCTTAAAATATGAAGTTAAATTCACAACATCAACATTCACAGCTCCGCAACCGACCTGTCACAGATACCAACACTAGCAGGGATGTCCGGTGCTGTATCTTTAAGCCCGGCATCCCACAGATTTGAAATACTTCTCTGCTACATAACACTTGATTCAAATTACATGTCTCCTCATTCGCTTGTTGTTAGGTTCTGCCCAAGCCAGCCAATAACCCTCCAATCTGAGTGTGGTGTGGTGAAGCAAGGCATATCTAAAATCTCCAGGACAGCAACCCTCAAGAACTGAAGCTGAACTGAACTGAAGCAAGAACATTCCTACTGTAAGAAATAAAAACAAACAAGAAATGGGAGGCAAAGAAATGCATTTGCAAAATCTAATATTTCAACTGCAATCAGATGGTCTTATGATAATGGAAGAGAAATTAAAGCTATGGTCTACGATTTCAGAATCAGTTGAGCAATTTTGAAAAAAAAAGCAAGCTGCCCCCCCCCCCCCCCACACGCACACACACACACACACACACACACACAGCCCTCCCCTCTCTACTTGTTAAACCCTCCCACCAAGTATGTACAGCCCTCCTCCTCAACCACACAGCCAGTGTAACAGCTTCACAGTGTAATATTTATTCCACATTTAGAACAACAGAAACATTTGGTCACATACACCACTGGGATGTTTATGGTGTGTCTTAGTTGGTTTTGGCATCAGTGCCAGACACGTTCCAGCAACTTCATGAATTCAGTGAACGCATTCAGAACAACACTGATGACGATGCTAGTTCACAATACTGAAGATAAACAGCTGACGTACCGATGCCGTCTGCACACACAGAGAAAACCACCAGGAGCATTGACAGTCATCAGCCAGCATAAATGCCTACCTGTTCAACAAAAAAATCTGCTGTATCAGCATCAGTTTCACTCCCAAATCCTCCTGGAGCTTCCAACAGTCAGTGACCTGATGTTTCTACTCGGCTTTCAGTCCGGGTCTCTGCTTCTGCCGATTTTCCCTCCTGGAGCCTCCTCCGCATCACCCGATAATTACCCGGCCTTCCGTCCTGCATTGGTCACGTTTTCTTCTCCGTCTGCTTTTCTTTCACAGACTTCATCCACCTGCAGTTTCCTCCAGCGGTGAATGTAACACCCGCGGCCTTCCGTCCGTCCTGTTGCTCACATTCTGTCTGCCCTTTTATCTCTCTCTCCCAACTTCTGCCGGTGAGGCAGCAGAGGCTGCTTGCTGCTGCTGCTGCCTTTTTTATTCCATTCTCTTCTTGTTGTTAAGCTGCTACTCAGCTACTTACTTATTGCAGAAAGTGTCGAACGCAAAATAAAAATAAATGAATAAATATATGAATAAAATGTTTTAACGCTGAAGAGGCCAGGAATGAGGCGCAGTGTGGAATAAGGGGAGTCAGCTGTGGGGGAAGTGGTGTCAGCTTGAGCAGGGGATTGGATTGAGAGCAGAGAGAAGCGAGACAAACAGCTATGTTAACGTCTTTGCAGCCCAGCAGCCACTAGAGTGGAGGGATTTTTTTTTTTTGTTTTTTTGCTCTTCACATTGTCCACCATCTAAATGAGGTAATTAACAATGACCAAACTTTCAAAGAGTAGACCACAACTTCAATAACAACATTGTTTATGTGGTTTTGGATTATTAAGATACAGTATAATGCTCATGAGCTGTAGTAGCTGAAAAGTGAGTTTACCGCTTTAGGGAAAATGTGATAAGGATACATTTTTGGGTGTTCAGGAATCTGTCTCTAAGGACTTGCTTTAATTCCCTTGTTGCTTTTCACTTAAAACTCAACAAAAAAGAGCAGCCCAATGTGGCATTTTATCAATACTCATTTTACTGCTTGCAAGAAAAGGCTGTAATTACATCTTATTCAGGCCTATAATCTCACTTGTGTGAGTTCCCTTTAAAATGGCTAAAAAGGACTTTAGGCAAAGGTCAAGAGCCAGAGATTATTGGAGCATGTTTGGAACAGAAATACAAGCGAACAAATTCTCTTAACTATTCACCATGACACTGTTAAACATTTTTATAATACTACAACTGTACAATACTTGACATTTTTACATTTCGCATTACTAATGTGCTTTTGTCAGTAACACAAAGTAAGCTTGACAATAAACATTTTATAATAACACTTAATCTTTGAGTTCTTCTTTGTGTGATGTGTTTTTTCAGCTGATAAGTGCCGCTAAAATGCACCTCATCCAGAAAGTGAGTGCCTGCTGCTGAATACCGAGGAGTGACGGCCAGTATTTGAGCCTCACTATTAATAAAGAAAAAAAAAAAAAAAACAACCAGCTGTTGTCTCTAAGGGGGATCATCTGCTTATTATTCCACTCTATGGCAGGACTTGCTTGTCATCACATTGTTTAGCATGGAAATCAGCTTTGAGCAAGATGGGTGAAAACATTTTTTTCTTCTTCGGCAACTGCTGTTTCCAATCATTTTTCCCCCAACCCTGTGATTTAGAGTGCAGTGTGGACAATGAAAGGAAGACAAAAAACTTCAAGACAAAACATATCTGTCTGGAACTTGCCATGATGCTACACTACTACAGAGGTCTGCTTTCATTCGTTGGGGTGAAGCCGTTGTGTGGGCTGTAAATTGGCAATCAACCTGACACATTACCATTCAAATGGTCACTCCTGCTCTTGCGAAGAGGTCATGGCCTGTCTTAGTGGAGGACAGAAGGATGTTATGTTACACTTACCTGTATACAGTTTTATCTATCTTTTTTTTTCTTACTGAGAAGAGGGCACACAAACTTCTGCATGGTATACACATATCAGTCTGGCAGTAATGAAGGCATGATGAAGCTTTCCTTTGCTACGGTGACTCAGCCTCCCTCGACGATGGAGTAAAGGAGGAAAGAGTACACAATATGTAAGAGAGTGAGAGACAGAGAGTGCAAATGAGACAGAACAAATGTAGGAATAAACAAGAGTCCGGGTGCATGAGGGCTCAAGAGGGAGAGCAAATGATGGTAGCAACACTTTTGCTGCGAATACACTATGCGTCTACAGTGTTACTGAAAGCTGAATACACGCCTGTCTGCAAATAGAATACATTATCACTGCATCTATTGTGAAACATCCCAAAGATGTCAGGTAGAACACATGCACACCTTTTTATTTCAAGCCTTTTGTGAGTGTGCTGGCAACAGGCAGGCAAATGTCAAGTGAAAGTGGTCGATGGAAATGAATAATTTGGTCTATAACAACTCATTTTTTCCTCTTTTGAGCAAGCTTTACTCTGGTTTTATATCAGATTCACTGTATATGTTTCTTAAGGGTTCAGTTTTTATCGAACTGTCCTTCAACACATGAATTTCTCAAGTTCTAACCTTTTTCTTAAGGCAAGCCAGTGCTTATTCCCTGCCCTCATACAGGAGCCTTACAGTAACTGTACACATTATTCTTTGAAACCCAGCTCCTCAAAGCTTCCCCCCAATTTGAAATCAAAGCACACAGCCGTGCTCTGTGCCATGCTGTCCTGTAGAAGAAACAGCTGTTAGCATGAATCTTTAATGTTTACCCACACTGGCATGCCATTTCAACAGATGAGAATGTGGTGGATCACCTTGATTTAAGCTGTTTCAAGTCCCTGCTGTTTCAGAATGTCAAATGTCTCATTCACTGGAGTGCACCACTTAAAATGTGCTACATTTGTCAAACAAAAACAGCTATGGTAACAGTACTGTATTTCAACACATAGCTTTTAGATAAAGAAAAATAGACAGAAACATAGGTTATATTCTAAAATGTATTAAGAAGTTGAATCTAGGGTGACTGATGCTGATTTTTTTAGGACCCATACATATATTTTCTCATCAGCCTCAGCTGATACAACCTGCCAATATTTGGGGCCAATACCGCATTCAATCCTAAATTAATATGATGAAGGACACAGTGAAAACTCATTTTGGAAACTCTTTTGAGATTAAAAAAGACAAAACAAAACAAAAAAACAACAAAAAAAAAAAAAAACCAAGGCACTTCAAATAAATATACAAAAAAAGAAACAGTGCACTTGTAAGAATATCAAAAAGAAATATTAAACTTGTAATATATATATATATATATATATACAGTGTGTGTATATATATATATATATATATATATATATATATATATACTGTATATATAGTCAGTCAGTCAGTCATTTTCTGTATCGCTTATCCAGTTCAGGGTCGCGGGGGTTGCTGGAGCCTATCCCAGCTATTATCAGGCGAGAGGCGGGGTACACCCTGGACAGGTCGCCAGTCTGTCGCAGGGCCAACATGGAGAGACAGACAACCATTCACGCTCACATTCATTCCTAGGGGCAATTTAGAGTGACCAATTAACCTAACATGCATGTCTTTGGACTGTGAGAGGAAGCCAGAGTACCCGGAGAGAACCCACGCATACACGGGGAGAACATGCAAACTCCACACAGGAAGGCCACTGTTGGAATTGTTCAAACCCCCTCCCCAGCCGGGAATCGAACTGGCGACCTTCTTACACAGTAAGATATATGTATATATATATATATATATATATGCCAATACCAGCAAAAAACGCAAATATTGGGTTAAAATATTTGCCGGACAACGTATCAGTCTATCCTTAGTAATTGATTACTTAGTTTGAACCTTGGGTCACAATGTATTTAAGGAGTACATCTCATGAATGGATGACTGGATGGTTGGCTATGTAAACAGAGTGAAAAAATATATATACAAAACAATTTTGACAAATTTTGACAAATAAAATAAAATAGAGATGCTGCCACCAAAAATGTGAAAAGATGAAATAAAAGTTAGTTTTTTTTCTGTCTGGACACTGCAAGTAACCCAATTTTTTAAAGATTTTAGAATAATTAGATTTTTCCCTTACAGAAGAACCATATGGTTCACATGTTCATGCAAACAACGGCTACTTGATTATGGCAAAAATGATAATCACCACTGTTTATCACCATTTATTGAAGTTGAGATCTTGAGTATTTAACACGATTTTTCGTTAACTTCTTAACATTCACTCCTGACAACTTTATGAATCTCAGGCTGTAAAGTGTTTTTTTTCTCTGGGATTAGTTCTAAAACCTGACGCAGTTCCTACTATAAAAACGCGCATGGACAGACAACAGCACCGTTGAGTGAAACACATCTCTCAGCTCAATGCTAACTGTTAGCCTTTGATTTGTTCGCTAATTTATTTACATGTCAGGGGTTTCTGTGGTACTGCGTGTACTTCAAACTCAGACTGTCAGATTGTAATTGAGATCAAAAACACGATTAATAGCCCAGCCCTGATGCAAACATGTGGTTTTGTAACATCATCATGTGATCCACCGCTGAAAATGTTTTCTATAAGAGTTGATTTGTTTATTTCAAATAAGTGAGGGTCAAGATTGGGCATAAATAAGGCATTCACCAAATTCTAAGTCTTGTTGACTGGTTAATGGTCATCATTTTGTGCCAAACTCAAAGATTCTTTACAAAATTACAAAAAAAAAACTTAAAAAAATTGTTAATGCAAGATTAAAATGTACTGAACATCCATTTATCTATTTTCTACAGCCACTTATTCCAATACACAATCGCCAGGGGCTTGAGCCTGTCCCAGGAGAGGGACCCAACTGCAGTCATGAAGGCCAACAAGGGCGTCGCCATGTATCCAATCAACAGTCCCAAGCGTAAGTTTCTTCTTCATGTAACTTACTAAAATCTAACCCTAACCCTAACCACCCAACTACACACGCATCTGGGCTGCAAGCCGCAGATAGATACTCTTGGCAGTGTTTAACTAACTGACTTCCGGTATGGATTGGATGCATGGGGGCACCCTTGTCGGCAACTGTAACTGCAGGAGGGTACTGTATCCCAGAGCCACTGGGTGACAGACAGGATACACTCTGGACAGGTCTGGTACAGTCTTTGAACATCTGTGTTGCATAATATTGTGAACAGATTCAAGGAATGTGAGGAAGTTACTGTACAAAGTATAAAGAGAGAAAGTCACCATTGGATGAGTTTGACCGAGAGATATCATGCAGCACTACACGAGAGATTGTCTTGCCATCATGATCAATTTACTGTAGCTACATGAGCGTCAGGGCTACCTTGAAAAACCATTTTCACTCAGCACAGTCAGAAGCTACTGTATATCTAAACATGTGAAACTGTGCTACACATGGGGGTATGCCATATATCAACTTTGTGTATTAATGCTGCCAAGTTCTTTGGACACAAGCTTATCTCAGATGGACACAGAGACAGTGGAAACGTGCACTGTTGACAGATGAGAACGCATTTCAGCTGCCTTCAGGGGACTGAGATTGGGTTCTATATCCCAAAGATGTGAAAAATCATCTGGTTTGTTATGAGAAAAAGATGCCAAAACCGGTATCTGTGACAGTATCCAGATGCATCCATGCCGATGCAGATGCATCTTATTGGAATCTTAAAAGACATATATGCTACAGTACCATCAAGGTGATCAGAGCTTATAGTAATGCTGATCTCTGGGTGTAAGCGGCAATTTCAGTAGCATAATGTCGTAGGCATAACGAGTGTTCTTGACTGGCTTGTATGCAGTCCAGATCAGTCTCCTGTTGAAAATGCATTGCACTTGATGAGAAAAAGAATCTGAAAAATTAAGCAGCTTAAATCTTTTATTCAGCAGAAATTCCAGTCATCAGATCCCAAAGATAGAAAAGTTGATTACTGTTGATTTTTTTTGCACTTAAAGGGGAAAAATGCCTCTGTGTAAACTTTTTCTGGTGGCGTTAAATTGATTTATTAAATAAGATTTGTTTATCATTTCTAAATACAGTGAAGTAATCAGTAAACACTCTGAAAACCTGGACATGTATCTGTTAAATAAAGGTTCAAAGACATGATTAATTGATTAATTTACATATCTATATTTTCTCGCACTTGAGAAAACTTCAAAAATGGGATTTTGTAATATGATTACTGAAACAGTCTACCTCCCATTTAACATTTAACATTGAGGTCTGTGTGAAAAATGCAAAAGTAGCTAGTTCAGAACATGTTATAACTTCTTTGAAACATAACAGTCTCATAATAAAATATCAAATTACTTCATAAACAATTCATTATGCTGCCACTGTTTATTGCTTTTACTGGCATGTAAACAATGAAATTTGATATTTCAGAGGTTATAATTAAAACAACACAGGGCCATGTGGTGATAGCTGATAGCTCACAGCTACACTCATACTGTGGCAACGAATTGACTTCAACTGTGTCGTAATTATAAGACAGGCTGGTTCAGAGTGAAGCGTTCAGGCGTATTGTGAGACACTCACTTGTTCACACACATTCTGCAGCTGTTTGGTAACTTTAATTCAGAACCAAGTGTAATGGGTGCTTCAGGGTTTTGCATGTCATCTAAACATTAAGTATTATCCTTTTCTTGTCATTGAGTTCCAGCACTTTTACACTGTTTTCCTGCACAGAAAGCACCCTGATGAAATAAACCAAAAAGTAAACACCATAATCTTGATATGTAGTCCTGCACAGAAGAGCAATGCAACTGTCAATATGACTGTGAGTTTACAATTGTTCTGCTGGCGACTGCTGTCTGTATCACACAAGTGTGAAAAGCAATAACACCAAAGTGCAACTGTTGGCGGTCAATATTTTCTCTCCCTGATAAACCCTCTGGGCAGGAGCGCTCCATCGTCTAGCCAACACAAACACAGCTTTGCAGTTTCAATCTGTCACACAGTGTGAATATGAAGCCAAAAAAAAAAAACTCTAAATATATTTATATTTAGAAATCCTTGTCTTGCCATGGTTCATTCTCAGTTTCAAAGAATAATCATCCAAATATAAAGTTTAAGCACTGCTTCAGATGCAGGCAGCCTCCCTGTCGGTATCGAGAGGGTTACCAACAACTCTCTGCAAAAAGCAAATTGGTCCTCATTCCGCCTGAGCCGCGAGTTTGGTGCCGTTTACCTTCTATAATGCCACTTTACTTCAAGTGAACATTTCTTTTGTAAAAGTAAACTGAGGCAGCTGCTCTGAAGAAGCAGAAAACACGTTTGCTACACATGCACAAAAAAAGGGGAAAAAAAAAAAAGAAATAGAAAGAAGGGAAAAGGATTACCTTGTAAAATTCAAATGGATTTGTGGGAGGGAGTCTGCAGGTTGGTGTGGAGGGGATGCACAAATACGTCTGCTTCAGCTGTACCTGGAAGACAAAAGGATCCAACACGCCAAGGTTATTTCACAGCTGTTCAGTTTTCAGTGTAACAGGATCACACGTCTTTTACAGCATCCAACTTCATGTACACCTCAATACGTCAACCTGGGAGTGATCCATATTGGTCATAATGATCAGAGCCAAAATAAAAAAAAAAAAAGTGTGTGGGGAAATATGAGATGGAGAAAGTTTGCACAGATACTGTTCCACCCACGGACACGCAGACAATAAACAAGCTTTCAATTCCCAAAGCAGCTGTAAACTCGGCGGAGCGTGCTACCCACTGGCTTACTTTTTAGGACGAATCTCCAGAGTCCCCTTAGGAAAAAAAAAAAAAAGAGCGCTTTTGCCGAGGATGTCCAGAAATGTTAACTGTCGCCGTCTCTCTTCACACTCGCACAGTGACGGCTGTGATGAGAAGGCGCTGCGCTCCTACACTGAGGCAGGGTAATTGGCTAGAGATGATGGGCCATAAACATACATCAGAGGGGCGGTGAAGCGCCGAGCAGACAGCTAACTAAGGCTCTCTTTCTACTGCCTGGCTCTTGTTTGTCATATGCACACGTGCACACATTGTCTTCCTTTCCCTGGATATTCATGCTCTTTGAATGCATGCATGCACCCGCACCCCCCCCTGCTCCCTAATATTACAATAGGGGGGGGGGGGGGGTAAAAAACCCTGAAACTCCTCTTCATTTATCATCATAAATCCACAGTAGCACACTGTATACAGCATTCTGTGCAAGCCTTTTCACCATTTTCTCAGCATCATGACCATAACCTAGAGGAGGCTCTCTCCTGCCATTATCATCCACTGATATATAATATCTCCACCCGCTCCAAATGCATCATCGCCATAACAGATAGAATGCCCTCTGTCTCACCATTACTACCACCGCACAGTGGCGGATAATAGGCTATCCATTCCCATGGTGCTATCGCTGCGGTGCAGGCTTTCCTTCCATTACCATAACACTTCTGTCATAATAAGCAGGGAGATCCTTCCAGTCATGACCACGGCGCTCCGAGGAGGAGGTCAATCGTGTCGGACTGTTTGCTCACACACTCGTAATTGGAAAAATGAGGCTGGGTGAGAAAGCAGCACTGGTGTCCCCATTTCTTCACCATGACTTGCTGTGGGAGGCCACATTTTGCCAAGATTTGACACATTTAGCATTAGAATAATAATAATAATAGCTGGGAAACATGACCAGTTAATTAGGCTTACAAAATATAGATATTTCCTTAGATATAGCATGATCTGTTCTCTAATGGGCACAGATAAGGATTTCATCACTAAAATCTACTTCACATTTCGTCTAATCCTCCTCTTTTGGGTTTCCCACATTTATTTTTTTCTACTGATAATCTACAGACCCGTCGACTCTCTCATCAACTTCAAGGGGAAGAGTAAAACTGACGGCAGAGAGACAGTGAGCCGAGAGGGTTCCAGGCAACATGCTCATTATTCACAAAGACACTCGAGGCCACAGGAAATAGCACCCTTCATTTTTCTTGTAGAACTTTGGCGGGTTTAATGGCACATTCACAGCAAGTGGTGAAGCAAAGAGATTGCACGGTCCAAGCGAGACATGGAAGATGGAGGCCGGCAGGAAGGTGGCAGCTACCCTACATTCCTCTCAGTAGGTAGACCACCTGAGTAGCTAAAGCTGCTAAAAGTGTAACAGCAGCAAATAAATGGCTCATCTTTCAAGGGAAGACGACAGCAAGTATACTAGAATACTAGAGCTAGCTTTCACAGGGCAAAATGAAATATGGTCTCAATTACACTAACTATAGAGAGGCACAGATGTTCCTATTGTTCCTCCCATTCCACATCCTCCAGAACCGTCCCTCATTATTGCCTTCATTACCGGTGCCATCGATATGGCAGGCGGCTGCCAGAAAACCTGGATGTATCCACAACTCATGATGCAAACACCAATTAATCATCCACCCAGCAATTACACAACGTACCTAGCATTGATTTCAAACACTGACACTTTTTCTATTTAATTTATACACCCCCAGCTCCAGAGACCAACAATACCCAGCAATGCAAGCCATGAAAAACAATATTGCCCTGCTTTGTTTACCCGCTGGACTATACTAGCATTTTGACCAGTAAGATGATGGGACAGGTGTTTGTGTACAACCTCGTGTCAGACAAAAGCCTCATTCTTTTGCACTGGAATCTCCAGGCATGATAATGCACTGTGGTGTCAAACAGTCTCCTTTGTTCAACTGCTAATTGGGGTAATTTATTGTCCTAAAAGGCAGAGCAGCTGTAGCTTTACAGCGTAGCACCAATTAAATCCAGATGCTGGAATGAAATGACGGGACTGAACGTGACTGGGGGACCAATCACTAATATCAGTTCAGATTGCTGTGAGATGAATATGACAAGCGAGGATGAGAGATTCTCATAAATGCATTCCTCTCACAGCAATATTGGTGATCTGACGTTTTCATGATAACAGCTGCAATCAGATTGTGCAGACGCTATGAGTAGCCTTAATAATGGATGCTATTATCGGCCAGATTTACCAATGAAACGAAATCTGAATGATGAGCAAATGCCTGGCGCTAGGACCGCGACCACCATGCATTTGCAATTACTAAACTTTTAGCTCTTGTCCGAGTTTTTCTTCACAAAATGGCTCTGACAGAGGATCAGGTGAAAATGAGCATAGGATCTAGGGAATGCGAGGAGAAACGGAAAGAAAATCAGGTCGCTGTGAAGATTTCTCCAGGGTAGGGCTAACCCTGACATACTGTGCTTGGCCCGCCTGCCTCTTCAGTCCAGGCTCTTTAGACAAAGGGCCCTGGGGACAGACACAAATGTGAGCAACACAGAGGATGGAAGCAGCAAAGAGTCATCACCTCTGAAGTACAACTCGCAGAGAGGCAAAGATTCATAGCGACGTATTTGGTTTAAAATTCCAAGGAGAAGTAAAAGAAAAGAAGGACAACAATGACAACCATCCTGCCAAGATTGTCCCAGTGCTCATATATTATGTCCCCAAACACAGGGAATGACATGCTCTAAATCTATGTTTATTGTATCTTAATTAAAATCTTCTACATATTGTGGTAAGACAGTCATGTAAGACTCATCCGTCATAGGCTGCACTACACCAATATGGAGTGAAAGCCAACACCACTCTGAGGTCACCGAGGCTTACATGTGTAATTCTTAAGAACATAATCATGCACTCTGGTCTATAATAAGCATTGTTGCATCCTATTGTTACTTTGTTATGGTTGTTAATATCACTTTGATTCCTTCAGAAGATATTACGTTGACTTACTCTCCAGCGTGCATCCATATAATGGGAGAGACGGAAAAGCTTCTATTTATCTGCAGCAATACCAGCATCCCAGTGCAACAACATTTGTTTTCAGTTCAACCCGTCCAAGATTATACAGACAGACACAATACGAACAGAGCCAGACAGACTGGGGTGCAGCCACATGAGCAGCGCACCTGTTTGCACCAATACTTGAAGTAGAATGAACAAAGGAACGAGTACTATTTCCCTGTGAGTTCAGAGTTTCATGGATTATAGTTTTTAATGTGTCTGGGTCGAGCTGATCTTCTCAGCTGTACTGTATCAGCTCACATCGGGAACGCGCAGTGGCTTGTACAATGCAGAGAAACCCCCAATAACTCTGGACTCACAGGAGTTTCACTGTCTCCACGAGTCACCTCCATACAGCATCGTGTTAACACGTAGCCTTAATGTCTAAAGACATGCAGGTGGCCATCATGAACATGCATATGATTAAAAATAAGGACGTGCAGCTCAGAATGATCAACAGATGTTTGAATTCCACATGAATCACAGATGCATCGCTGCCATTGACTGCTCCTTCTTCCATGGACTCGCCATTGCAAAGAACAGGATATGTTTCCACTACATCCTGGTTTTCGTTTAGCTTAACCTCACAAATTAAAAGTCTAGTCAGAATTACATTTTTCTTTTCTACACGAGGGCTCAGAATGATCAGGAAACTAATTTCAGTCAGCTTATTTACACAAATCTTTTCTGTGTTTGTGTTTCTATGATTAACTATAATGCTAACATGTCACTCCTCCAATGTCTTGTCCTGTAATTCCTAATTAAAATAAATTGAGTTAGAGAAAATGCATGGTAATATTTGGTCATGAGCGACTCAATCACGTTCACACGTGGCATCAGTGAACAACGACATTCTGTTTTTCTTGAGATGAAAGATGGAAGACGTTCATGGACTTGTACATCTCTTTGGCACCTGCATCTGTTTGAACTTGCTCTCGGCTCCTCTGAATCCCATTAACTCTCATTGTACAACAGACTTCAAACAATAAAGACAATAACTATCTAGTGCAGCCTTGACAGCAGTCGCAGTGCTCCATCTTCATCTCAGCGCCTCTTTCCTCAATTTTACACTCTCAGAGGGAGTCCATCTCTGTTTGAGGGCAAAGAACTGTAAGCGGTCTGACTAGATGACAGGAAACCTCTCTACTTTATGAGGATAAAGAGCTCTGACCCAATTAACTCTCTTCGTTAAATAAAATTCCACTGGCCCTCATTGAAACTGCCACGTAGCCGCCCTCCCCTCATCCCTCTCCTCCGCTTGTGTTTTTACAGTACAAAGTGATTACAGATTTAATTAGCTGAGGACCTTGCTTCAGGGAGACTCCTAAATCCATATTGATATTCCTGCAGAGTTTTGAAATAGAGGCCTCGGCTCTGTGATGATTACTTCCAAAGGTTGCTGTAGAAACTCAGGTAAAAAGAGGATGTGCAACTTTTTTAGTGTTTACCTTTATCCCCTGAGGCCCATAGTTATTTCGCAGGATGATGGTGAATTATGAAGAGAAAAGATGCTGATCAGTGCTGTCTCATAGGAGTGGATTTAAACAGACCCCCTGTCGAGCCAGTTGCTTTGCTGTTTCTGACATATAAGGAGTTAAGAAGTGTTTACACACCTCATTTTTATATTTATTAAAAACTGATCTACATAGGGATGGGTTGAGGTGTCTAACTGTATTAAGACTGAACATATAAAATTGCTGAAAATAATAAGAATGGGAATGCTGTTCAGTGAAGGAGAGGAAAATACAAAACTACAAGTGATGGAAATAAGATGCTACAGACCAGAAATGCTGTTTGGATTTCAACATAGTAGAATTATGAAAAAACTGTCACCCACTCCACCAGGGAGGATGGTTGTCTCAAGTCTCAACATGTATATGGTTATTTAGACTAACTTAATTTTTTTTAAGTATTTGCAGCTTTCACTCAATGAAAATAAGGTTTTAGGAAAATAGGGTGAAAGACCGTACTGTAGATAATCCGACTACGCTGTTTATGTGTGGGCAGGATAAGCAGTATTTTTGGCTTGCAGCATGTGATTGTGTCCACATCTCTGTGGCTTGCACCACTATAGTAATGCCTTTCTATAGCAAACATATCCAGGATTGTGCTGGTGCTGCTAATGTGGTAAATATGCATGTTAATCACTGGTTGGATCATGATACGATATATCGATAGAGTGGATTGGCGAGTCGATTTCTGTCGATATCTCAAATTCAGTCACAAACGATTTCTATTCGATTTAGGATCCACCAATCAATATAAAATGACAAAAAATATTACAAGTTATAGGCAAGATTATTGCTTCTTAACATAACTGTAAGCTTTGCAGTACAATCTCCCTGTGTCATTCACTGCACAGCTATAAACATGGATTTTGTTGTGAAAATGTTTCAGAGGACTTTAAATATAAAGCCATTTTCATAATAAAAGTGGTTTTGATATCGATTTTTGGACGATATTGGGTTTTTGTATCGATTTACAATCGATATATAATTCTATATTAATGTATCTATATAGATCGATGTATTGTTACACCCCTAGTGGTTAACAGGATGTTTAACGTTTGATCAGAAATACAAAGTCGCTGACCACGCTAAAGAAGTAAAAGTCACAAGACGTTATTCAGGACAATGCCACATAAGACAGCACTCTTTTTTTTACTTTCTGGAAGTGGTACTTTGTTTTTGTAAGTTTACTGGTTGGCCAACATCATTGTTTGGTCGCCAAAACATTTATGGGGAAAGGTAAACTAAGTCCCTATGTTTTCGTGCATAGTTGAGTCACTTGGCCTAGTTTCCATGTCAGGGGTAGGGGTTTTGGCAGCAACTTTTCCATGAAGATCACTTCTAGCCAGAAATACCCAAACAGTAGATGAAGAATGTGAATCCAAATTACTTTGTCATTGAACCAGCATCCCAGTACAACAAAATTACTTTCAGTACAACCTGTGAAAGATCAGGCAGACAAATAACATAAAACAGAGAGGACTTGTCACTTCCATATTTCCGCTAATGCGAAGTTAAACAGATAGCTTTAAAGAAGGAATTAAGAAATAAGACTGACGAGTGACGCGACTAGCACTGCGGGTAGCTGCAGCCACAAGCCAAGCCGGCATGGGAGCGTGCACAAACTGAAGCTATAACGTTGTTTACTACGCTGATAAAGTCTTTTTCTTCATAGTGCCACTTCTTAGTGGTCTTTCAGTTGATCTGAATCATTTGCTGATGGCAGAAGAATCCACAACTATCCCTTACAGCAGGGATCCCCAATTCCGGTCCTCAAGGGCCGGTGTCCTGCAGGTATTATGAGCTGCCCGGCTGCAACACACCTTGTGACATGTGCAGAGCTTGATGTCAAGCTCTGCACAAGTTTGCTAATTACCCACTGATTGGAGTCAGGTATGTTGCAGCAAGGGAGCTCCTAATACCTGCAGGACACCGGCCCTCGAGGACCGGAATTGGGGATCCCTGCCTTACAGTGTTTGAATTCACTGTGACCATCTCCATCAAAACTGTCGGGAACACATATGCAGCGTCAATTGACGTCACAGCCGCAGGACTGAGCGGGAAATTCGGCCACCGAATTGCAGCGCTTTATGCAGCACACAGCCTGTTCAAGGCAACGGACAGAAACATGGGTGGGCTCCTTCCTTTTGTTTGTTGACACTTCATCACCCATTCGTATTAAAAACTGGACAAGCATGTGTATTCTCTCACAATTCCTGCCTCTAGTCCCTTTAATGAGCTGCTGAATAAGGTGGTGAGAAAGTATGAAAATATATATACTGTAGCACATGTCATTTAAAGACATGGACACCACCGTGTGCACAACCCCACCCACCTGCCTCAAACGAAGTTTGTCAGTCACCCCTCTGCATTGATAGTGGAGTATGAAATGACTGGGCCAAAACAACACTTCCCACAGAGTATGCAGGCTTTTAAGTCAATGCACAGCTTTTGCCTTTCTCCTTCTTTGTTGTCACTAGACTTCTGACTGCATGTGCGTTTAACAAAATTAAAACAACGGTAGTGCGCATGCGCGTTTCACCTAAATTTGATCACGATGTTTCATTTTCTTATCATTCCCTAGCATTACACTGGTATTACTGTGAATAGTATGATACAGCCCAGTCTTGGTTCCAAGTTGATGGCACTACTGGACAGCTTTCGGAGAGAAAGAAGCGCTGTATACTTTTTCATTTGCTGCATTAAGTTTCCTTGGCAGACCCCTGCCTCCATTATCCTCAGCATTTGTGCATCTTTGTACCTATAAGATTTGATGCTGGTTTGAAGATAAGGGGTAGTAATGCCAAGTACAGATGCGATTAAGATTTTCTTTTGTTTGCTGACTTTGCATTTTGTGAACTGATAAAAATAAACAATCACCATTTACATTTTTGAAAGCATTCTTAGGTAACAGAATTTTTTTCACACCTACCTAAAACTTTTGCACAGAACTACAGTGTGTAGCACATATTTTTCAAATAACTTTGGTATTTTTATCAGGGATGTCGAAATTAATTCTGGGAGATTTATCTGTGAAATTAACACATTAATTTTCTAAATAACAAAATCAATACTGATGCCATTATAAAAAAAAATCTGGATTTTGCATTATCTTATTGAGAGAAGCTGATTTTGGGCATGTACTATAGGTGGTTTAAAACAGTGGTGAGCGAATCCACTTAAAGGGACTAGAGGCAAGATTAAGAAATGAAACTCGCGACTGCCACTTCAGGTAACTGCAGCCACGAGCCAAGCCGTCATGGGAGCGTGCACAAACTGAAGCTATATGTTGTTTACTACGCTTTTTCTTCGTAGTTACACTTTTTATTGTCTTTCAGGAGGGTGTTTGAATTTACCGTGACCATCTTCTTCCTGTATCAAAACTGCGGATGTAGCGTCATTTGATGTCACGTCCGCAGGGCAACGTGGGAAATTTGGCCACTGAATTGCAGCACATTTTGCAGCACACAGCCTGTTCAAGGCAATGGAGAGAAACGTGGGTGGAAACGTTCTTTTTGGTATTTAGCGCTTCATTGCCCATTAGCATTAAAAAAATGGACATGCATGTTTGGTTTTTTAAAATTCCTGCCTCTAGTCCCTTTAAACACTTTACTAGAGGTCAAACGAGGTCATTTTTAAAGGCCGATATATTAATAGTTTGGAGCAGGAAAAAGCTAATAGCCGATTAATCGCCCGATATCCCCCACATCCCTTGCAAAAAAGGGATGTACTATATATATCCAACACTGTTGGATATATATAGTTAATGGATAACAATATATTAATACATTTTTTAGAAATAAAAACATATAGCTATTGGGAAATTAAGAGGTCCTTCACATTTATGTGAGTAATGGCACTGAATGCCAAAAAAAATAAAATAATAATAATCACAAAACAACTTGTTAAACAAGGCTTATAGTGACGGAATTTGAACTGTGGTTTTCTCATCCTCATATAGTCAGGCTGTAACCCCTGATGAGCTGTAGGGGACGGTATGTTAGGATTTTATCTTTATTTCATCCTCTACAAACTTTAAACAGTCCTGTTCGTTATCAATACTTTTTTTTTTTGGGGGGGGGGGGGGGATTATCTTTTTTCAAATAATAAATTTACAACCAGAATTCATATATATTTCAAACCTAACTACATTTTTTGTAGCAACAGCAGCATCAGCAAAGTCACTATAAACTCAAGTTTACAAGAATGTGCCTAATTTTAGGATTCATAGCAAACAAAAATCACATCAATCAGACATGTATTCATGCAGAGGCAATAAGGACCAGTTGTTACCTTAACAAGCACTGGTCATGTAAAACATGCTGGTCGCTTTTCATGCAGAAATGATTCATGTTTACGCTTGTTGAACAACTGGTACTCATTGCCTCTGCCAAGGAGGTCATATTTTCTGAGTTTCAACTCATGAAGGTTTTATTGCACTTACTGGTGTCATGGTCTGGTTATATTCTCCACCTGGACCACTTCTTTCCCCCACTCTGCTGCCCTGCACACACCCCTCTACCTCTCCCCCTATGCTCTCTGTGTGAAGAGCATAGACTGTATATAATTACTGGACGTAGCTTCCGGTCTCTTCTGAATAGAGAAATGTGAAGCCAGTTGGGCGTGTCTTACCGTCGCCATCTTGCCGTGTCACGTACGTCGTCACTCCAGGATAATACTAAAATGGGCACAGCGCGGCCGCGGGGCAAATGATTGACAGCTGACGTACTGTGGGCTAAACGCTAACTGAGCTAACACGAAACTAAGAGGAGCTAACAAAGATAAGCCCTGGATAAGCCATGGTTAAGGTAAGACATGCTTAGACTTGCAATTCGCTGACTAAACACCGCCGTTGTGCGACTCTGTAACAAACTGAGACCTTATTAAGAGCAAAGAAGGAGCTAACTAGGAGCCTCCGGTCGGCAGGCGGAGCTTCCGGTCTGCCGCATGTCAATCATAAGGACACGCCCTTAATTATGTGTAATTTGAAGAATAAATAACATCTAAACGAATGAGTTATAAAAAAATTCACCCCCCTCACAGTTGACATGAAGGTAAACTTGACCTAATAAACCTAAAATGATTTTTTGAACCAGGCTGTAAACCTGTTTATTTCTGCTGTGAAGTTGGCGTTTTTAACATGGGAGTCTATGGGGATTTGCTCGCTCTTGGAGCCAGCCCCTAGCGGATGAAGGGAATATTACAAAAAATGGCATTTCCGGGTTGCATCACTGCTGGCCACCGGAGGTTGCCGCTTGGTGAAGAGCAGCCTCGCCCCTCAGTGATCAGAGAGCAGGGCAGCGAAGAAGCGGTTGAAAAAAACTGCAGCCAACAGCCACTATCGGAGCGGCCGATGCCAAAACGTTCAATTGGCGCCGATTAATCGGCCAAACCGAATAATCGGTCAACCTCTACCCTCCTTCTAATATCTTTAAAGTCTCATTTTCCGTTTTTTGTTACCATCAGGTGTCCAGAAACAGTTATTGCAGGTGCTATTTCAAAAATCCAAATTTGGCATTATCTCAGTAAAAGTAGCTGCTCACAGCTGTGAACATGATCTACTGAAAAACATTTCATCCTCCTAATCTATGAAAAATTTTCCAGCCTTACATTTAGTGGATGGCCACAGGATGATCATCTAAAATTTTACACAATTAAGTACGCAGTCGTCGTGGGGGGTCGCAACGCCAAGGTATGTTACAGCATATCCAGGGTCGCAGCTCAAAAAGTTTTTGAAATGCTGCAGTAGCGGACAAAGACACACTGGAAAACAAGTCAACAACCTGAAAATCAGATGAAAATATAATCGTTTTTTTTTTTTAATACTTCCAGGGAAGTGAAGATGGCAGCACTTGTTTCACATCAAGAACTTTGTATCATGGTGGAAATGGCAACTGCTAAATAGTCTTCAAATGGACACAATCGGTAGGTATAGTGTTACAGTCAATGACTTAGGCTTGAACCGATCAGGTGATCGCACTTATGGGCTATAAAAGTATGTAGCTGATACACGAATATCATAACACAAATCCAGTTTCACTTACCAACCATTCCCTATTCAAACGTGGTTAGTTAGCTGAAAAGGCTGGCAACAATCCCTTTGGATGTCTAGCTGATTTTCCAGTCAGCTACACCCTGATATCTCCAGAAGATCACTGAATGAAACAATGTGTAAATGTTCTGTTTGGTGTTGGTAGCAGTTCCTTTGCTGAACTGTATTTTGCTTTCCAGTTGATAAGGGGAGATACTACAGTCAAAAACCCCGTTTTTTCATCACCTGGTCAATTTTGACATTTTCGGGTTTTTTTTTTTCCCTCTTTCAATATGTTTTCTTTCAGACTAGTTTAAAAAAAAACAACAACAACATCTAAAATAAACATTTTAGGGGTTTATTGCATGATACTTTGTCTGATGCACCCAAATCCCATCAAAATGCGCTACAGTTGGTGTTTTTCCCAAAATGAGTTTTTTTTCTTACTCTGGGTAAAAAATCTCCACTTCAGGAGCTCTTACAGAAACCAAACTTTAAACTTTTGCCCCTGACTGGATTCTTAAAGTTTTTACAGAAGGATTTTTTGATATCCCATTCACAGCCAGAACATTTCATCCCAAAAATATATCAAAAAATTAGTTTTTTTCTGGTTGTTGACAGTATATTCTGAATTGTGAAATGATAACTAGATATATCCAAAATCCCCTCAGTAAAAACGTTTTGCTTTAATATGAACAAAATTCAAAAGGACCTTTTTTACCTGGCTTAATCCTGTGTTTAGATTTTTTTTCCTAGAAATGTATGCAAAGTAGCCCATTTTTGGCTATATAACACCTCATTTGCATACTTAAACATAAAATTTTAGAAAACTTGCAATGCAAAAAATGATAGCCCAAAAGAAAGAAATTAAAAGGTAAGATTAGCAACCGGGAGGGGGGGGGATTCCACAGATAATGTGAGGAATAAACGAGGAAAGTTTCATGGTGATACCAGTTAGTTAAATTTTTTACCCTATTTGCCTGTAGTGTCTCGCCTCAAACGGTAATTGTCATTGCATTAAAAAACACACGATATTCACAGCTACAAAAAAAAAAAAAAAAAAAACTCATCATGGAATCTCATTGGTAATACTCCAAATGCTTGAATCAAAATGGCAATTTTCAGAGCATATGTTTTACATCGTGTCCTACATCCTCTGCACTCTACCCAGACAACCATTCCACTTACTTCCAGCTGTGAGAGCTCCTTTCCAGCAGATGATCTCCCACTGTGAAGTTCATAGCGACTACAAAGCAAGTCTGGACCAAACTGTCCATACGCTCTACACAAAAGCATGAAAACAGCTCGGCACACAACAATTCTTTGTATCTGAGTTAATATAATAGTATGTTTCTCTCTTCAAACATCTTCAATAAATAATTATTCCAAGGAACTAAGCTTAGCTAACCTGTCGTTTATCTTTCAGTATCACTGTTTGCCTTTTGATCGTCTTTTTTTCTTATTTTCAGGTTAGTATTGTATGTTGAAATTTAGGTGTTAAGATGTCAATATATTTATTCATTGCAGTTACATTCGAATCTAAAAACTGATCTAAAAACTGATGTGTTAAAAATGTAAAATTCTCATGGGTGAGCTTCATCTTAAGCTTACCCATCAGATAGGGAGTGATAAGCTGAAGGTGCACCAAACATTTAATTTCCTGTTGACTTAAGATTTCAATTGAATATGTTTCCATTATGAGCAAAAACACAAAAAAAGAAAAACAGAACACTGAAAAGAAATCTACAGTGCCAATTTTAGCATGAAAGCCTTCAAAGAATGGTGATAAAAGCTCAAATAAAATATTTTCGGCCAATATTTCCCCATGGATATGCAGTCTTTCTATTTTTAACATCCCGTTTCTCAGGTATGAAATGTAAAGGGAAGGCGCTCTAAGATTCTCCTTTTCATCGTGACTGTACTGAGCATACAATGCATTGCTGAATGGCAGGCTGGTGGAGCTGTGAGGTAAAGTGTCGGCACCAGAGGAAATGAAAATGAGGGTGGAGAGGGTGGAGGTGTCAGAGCAGCTTGTCAAACTCCCTGCACGTACTGTGAATATTTCGCTACCGACACGCAGCAGCCAAGCTGCACCCCAGGAGACAAACAAAGACAAAGAAACTAAGACAAATAGGTTCTGTAGATGGGTACAGTAGATAGAAATCTATATGGATTCTGCTGTCTCTGCTCCCATTCCCTACACTCCATGGATAGCTGTCTCAGGCTTCATCTTGCAGCCCTAAATTTTATGAGGCAGGGCTGACAGGAAGAGTTCTCCACACCTGACAGCGCTGCCTTGCAGCACCAACAGGGGCTGTTTGAAAGCTCACCAACATCACACAAGCAGGCAACGATCAAGATGGGCTGACAGGTTTGAATGCTGAGTGCTCTCAAACACATCACCCACCAGTTTATGCAGATTACATGCACCCTACACATGTAAATACGGAAAAACGTAATATAAAGAGTGTGAAACAGGCTGAAAAAAATGTGTCTGGGGCATTTTTAGGTACATTAAAGAGTCTACAGTGATGCTGTCCGCAGAGGTGATACAAGTTAAACACCAGATGTCCGTTATCACGACTGCAAGATTTTTTAAAAATGAAAATTTATTCTGCGGTGTACCTCTTCTCCCTTTAGACATACTATGAAGATGATTATACTATGAAGATGTGCATGCTGACACGCTGGTGAGACAGTCTGAAGGCGGACTGTAAGTTCAGGACCAAATTATAACCAATATGCACACTCCCACTGTATTATGTAGCCTATTGATGATTTCTGGACCTGTACTACAGATCCTGGACAGAAAAACAGTCCAACTCCGCAATTCAGTAAAACGCAGGTTTTAGTTTGTTTTTTGTTTTTAATTTTTTGTTTGTTTTAAGGGAATTAAGCAGTAAGCAGCCATTGTCTGACACATAAAATGTCTTCCTATAAAAACAGATGCTCTTTTACAGGCACTTCAAAGAAAACATTCAGTCATAAATAGGCCCACATACTGTAATAATTGTCTACATGACATTCACACATTCACACACACACCACTGCCGCAACAGACAGAACAAAAATGCAGAGCTGGACGGTAAATCAAATGAGGTGAAACATCAAAAGTTAAAGGAGTCATCACCCGGAAATCCCACTTTTTCACGTTAAAACATTTGTACTAGAACGGGACCTCGGTTATAACATGCCAGAAAGTCCGGAGAGTGAAAGTAACTTCGTCTTTGAGTGCGGGCTCTCTCTTCTCACCAGAATCGGCCACAAGCATGCGCTCTCCACAGTACGCGAATTGAATTTCTTTCTCCAATGACGTGAACGAGAGAGGCTGCTAGCTGCTATAAGCTAGCCTCTTTAGCGCCACCTAAAAGTAGCTGATTACCTGCCACAGAGGAGTTATGACCAGCTGTTATGACGTGAACTAGAGAGGCTGCTAGCTGCTAAGCTATCGTCTTTAGCACCACCTGAAAGCAGCCGATTACCTGCCACAGAGAAGACCGTGGCAGGTAACTCCGACGACGAGGAGGAGGGGGGAGATAGCCGTGCTGAGTTGCCTCGGCAGAAATTCAGCAGTTTTCGATGCTCTTACAGGAGGGACAGCACAATCAGGCACCAGTGGCTTATACTTATCAGCGAGGATGTGCAGTCGGTAAGTGTTGCTGCTTGTGTACCTTATTATCTTTTGTGTAAGAGACCAGTAAACGGTGGTTGACGAGCGGACAAGCTGCTAATGTAGCTACAGAAGCTAACAGTGATTGGTTAACTTCAGGTCACACGTCCGCTCCTTATATTCATCAGAGTCCAGCCCTTTTACTCCGCGGATCCTCTCCATCAACCGCACCGTTACGTTTTTATCACGTTTTTCTCTGTTGGGACATCATTTCCTTCACTTGCTCTGTCCTGATAAAACTTTGTTTTGGCTTTGACGTTTGCCTCGTGAACGCGCTTACAGACAGGTCTAACTCTCGTACGTATTCTCGCGACAAACAATAGTTGGGGATAAAAAGAGGTTAAAATAAGCTCATTAACCCTCTAGGCGCCAAAGTCGCAATATTACTGAATAGAACAGACTGTATCTTTAAATCTATGGCTTTGTACTGTTACTACTTGGTTTTACTACATCGCCACGACATACAGCATCAGTTCTGATGTCATTTTTGAGAGCGTTTATATGAAAAAAATCTGAGAAATAAAGGTTTGAAACCCGACACCCGCTGTCTGCGCGCGAAGCTGCAGAGCGCGGGAGAGAGAGAGAGAGAGAAAAGGCGAAAGCAGCAGCGTGTTGGAAAGAGTGAGAGACAGATCGCGACTTTTAGAATAAAAAACTGAACGCCCAGAGGCCTTTACAGTGCAGACGAGGTGCTGCACTGATCTTTGCTGATCAGAATTAGAAGGGGACGATCAGGCCTCATCAGAGACGAGTGACTGACGTCGCAGCGCGCGCTGCCACGCAAACTATCAGAAAGAACACTGATGACAGTGAAAGTTTTCTCTGCTGCGGTGATGGAAGAAAGAAAGAGGGGATGTGTGGGCAGAAGACGGGATAATCAAAATAAGGGAGTAATTGATGATGACTGGGAGTGTTTGAGAGTTGAGGAAGTTATCCATGAATGGATCAAAGACTTATGAGCCTGTGGGATATCGCGGGCACGAGGATCTCACAGATGCTCGTGCATGTGACTTTCTGTCTCTGTTTTCGGATGAAGATTTCTGGAACCTCATCACAAATTGAACAGATACGCTGACCAGTACCCAGACACACACCAATCCCAGCCAAACTCCAGATTTCATGGCTGGTATGATGTCACCATCCCTGACATGAAAGCATTCATCTCTCTGCATTTGTGCATGAGGCTTGTTGTAAACCTGAGATTGAAGACTACTGAGCAGGATTTGGGCCAGTTTACACACATGGCATTGGCAAAGTGATGACAAGGAACAGATTTGGGATTAGATCATCCTATCTTTCTTCCACAAATAAAAATCATGTTGAGAAGGGTCAGCCAGGTTATGACAAATTACAAATCTAAAACAAAAAAGAAAAAAAAACCCCATAAAAATAGAATTTTACCTGTTGATATACAAATGATATTAGCAAATATACTCCTGTCAGATTTCTGTTCATTTATTCTGAGGATGAGAGGATGAAAAAGGATCAGTGAAAAAATGAAAAAAAAATCGACTGTGTAACTAAGTTCGGAATTCTGTTTTACTGAATTTTACCTGCTAATATACAAATTATATTAGCAAAGTTACTCCAATCAAACTCCTGTTTCTTTATTAAAGCAACCCTTACCGATGTTACATTCTTACACTATTTTTCTAACAGGGTAAAATGCTATGAATGAGGTAATGGAACTCTAAAATACAAGACAGACCCACCATTAATCAAAATAAAATATTATTCCAATCTCTAAATATTCAATGAAAACTCCAACCAATCCTTGAAGTGGGGTGCACCTCTAGGATTGTCCAACGGACCTGCCTGTCAGACCTTTGATTCTGCATTGGGAGGTGGAGGGAATGAAGGAGTGTGTCTTAGGAGTGAGGCGGGACTGTTTATATTCAAATAATCTTGCTGTGCTTTCTGAAATGCAAGATCGGTAAAGGTTGCTTTAAGAGCATGATATGACAGTATAATTTTTTTCTATAAATATGTTAAAAAATCAGTTTTTTTACTGAAAGTTACAAAATCCAATATGGCCGCTACCTGATGACATCACAATATGCAAATTACATGAGTAAATTTACTCCCATCACAAACTTTAGGTCATTGTGAATATTTTTCTCATTTACATTATGGATCTATCTCTCACCACCTCCAAGCTACAGCATTTTGAAATCTTAAAGTCCAAACGGAATATTTTCCTAAATAAACTCTGGCGACTAGAGGGTTAAATTTCCCACACAACTATAATTTAAAATTCATTTGAAAATAATTTAAGAAGGATTGTGTACGTAAAACACTAGGTTATTACACCTTTAAAGATGCATGACTGAACTTTGGCAGATTTTCTCAGTGATGCACGTCTGACGGCTAATTCGGCATCCATCTTGCATCCTACCCCTACCGTGACCGCTCTCAAGCCAGTAAAAGAGGATCCTATGTTGACTCCTGTCCCATCTCTTGCCCTTATCTCATCTCTTTCTCTCTTTTTCCCCTCTCCTTCTCTTATAATGTCCTCTTGCGTTTCTTTACTGAATCAGCAACAGCGCAGGTTCAAAATGTCGGTGTGTTGATACCCGCTTGCTAGCGCGTGACATTCTGCATTACTGTAACCGTAACTGAGCTGCAACATCATGTGGCGATGGCTTCATAATGCACACAAGTGTCACTGTCATTAAACAAATCAGAAATGCAGAGTTTTATAATCAAAAATTGACATACTGTGTCTTTGGCAGTTTCCTTTTAACAATATGTTATATTGTTATCACAATTCTTTATTATGTCAAGGTCACTGCTGCATAAAACCTTATGATGATCAATGCAATTCACGTTTGACAAGGGTTAAATACATTTCATTTTTGGGATGACAATCTCACGCCAAAAATCTATTTGCCACAGATACATATTTGGTTATTGACCAGTAGGAGGCGTAAAGGATTTTTTGACTGGAAAAATTGCCAATTCTTCCCTGTCTGGCTAAGACAAACACACATGAAGCTACAAACAGACTAAAACCAGTTAAACCTTCAACTGCTGAGATAATCATGCTCATCTATCTGTATAACTCCGGATTCTGTAGAAGGAGGCAATCACCAGATAAATAGGCTAAATATTTTACAAAATGTTATAGAATCAAGCAGTGTTACACATGCTTCTAAACAGAAAAAAAAACAAAAACCTTGAGGTTTGAGCCAATTTTTGGCCGATAAATGCTCCTTTTTGTGTTGTATCAAGGATTTCAAGACTACAAAAGTTGAATTTTGGCTTAAGACAGAACGTTTAAAATCGTATTTTTCCATCAGGGAACTTTATTCAATTCTATATTTTTAACAAATAACCTTCTTTTCATTTTGTTTTTTTCTTTTAGGTTGTAAAACTTGTATTTTCCTCCAAGACTGCAGCACTAAAAGTCTTATCACCAAGACAAACAACATACATTAAATTGTCAGAGGCATGTTATGTGGTGAAGAGATGTTTTCATTTTGACAGTTTCATTTAAGTGCCCTGCTACAGTTTAAAGAATGCTATGCTATACTAATCAATAGGCTGGGGTTCAGAAGGGCAGCAGAGATGGAGGGCCACAAGGATGGTAAATCAAAATAGAGTCACTTACGTCCACTGTGTATCCTGCGCGCCATTATTGGTGGGTGCGTTCACTCATCAAAGTGGCAGGGGTCTTCCAGGCTAAAAAGGAACAAGAAACAAAGGACCATTAAATCACAGAAAGAAACCCAACTCTGAGCAAACGCACTTAAACACTGCGGTATAAGGACTGTGAAGAGAGTTTCAGATCCACAGAGAAGGATAGAGAGAGGAGGAGAGGGAACACGACATTGATTTTCCCCTTCTGAAGTGCCAGTTCATCATTCTGTGAGACACACACTATTGATCGCTCGCCTTTAGTTTGTTTGTAATTTTGGGGGCTCAAAACTGTTCACAAAGATAGATCCTCTTATATGCCACTTGCCTCCGAGATGAAGAAAGGAGGGATCAAAGGATGTGGAGATGACCTCATTTAGCAAGGTTCTCCCCACTCAGTTGGTTTCTGTGGCCCCCGTTTACCATGAGAGCTTTAAAGAAAAGCAGATTGTTGTCCATTCTGTTACATTTTTTCTTTTTTTTTTCCATCTTTCATTAAAAACAGTACACTCTGGATTTTCATTAGTACATTTAATTCAAACAAAAGAGGTGGAATGCCATGGTTGCCTCGCCAGTTCTTCTTTTCTCAACAAGGTAGTGAGCAAAGACCACTTTGTTATGTCAAAATTACTGCACAGTTTACAACACATTACAAAGCTCCTGAACACTGGAGTAAGTGATTCAGCCAACCCCCCTCTGCCATATGGAGCCAGAGATGGTGCACAAAGTTGCCAAATTCAGTTAAGCGTATTCCAAAATGTCATTTGCTAATTTTTTTTTTTCTTTTTCTGTGGCTGAGAAAATAAAATTAAAAAAAAGTTTTTCTAGGAGACAAACTTCCTTGTGGTAAACACATTATCAAGTGTGGTTCTGCTATAGATTTAAATGTGTAATACTTACCCCTTAGAAATTGTGAAATAAAAATTATCACATAAAAGTCTATAGAAAAAGAGTTTATATTGGGTCAAATTCTATGTTGGTAGGGCAGCATGAAGTTAAACAAATGAAAAAATAAAAATAAAATCTTTATTTATCCCAGGGGTAGAATGCATGCAATGATGCAGCACAGTATTGGTGTTCTTTAGTGAAATAAGCAACTGTCTGATGTGAGAGTGGTGTAAAGTTCACTACATAAAGCATTTGTTGGTTCTCATTGTGAAAACAGTCAAAATTCACTTTTCTGTGGCTCCGTTTTCAGCAGATCCTAACTCAACTCCTTTCCAGGTTTCCCATCTGATTCTACAAACTCAACATTCTGAATGTCGTGTACAACTGCAGCTAAGATACTGACTACTCATAAGTATAGGGTTGGGTATCATTAAGGTTTTATCGATACTACTACTTTTATCGGTACTCCCTATAGGGGATTATCACGCTTACCGGAAGTTCCCGGATTTTGGACACTTCCTCTTCCGGGCCATGTTAACGACAGCCGTTTCTGCTCTGTTATACTGTTTAAATCGTATAAACTCCAAACATACTCAAGTTTTCATTCTAGACTGAAATGATACTAAGGAAGAAGTGGATCAAAGGGATCGATTCGCCGCGGTGAAGGGCCGAACTTTATAATAAAACACACGTTTGTTTGTCGCCGGTGGGGCACAACACCGGCACTTCACAGCATGCTAGCATTAGCTAGCATTAGCTAGCGTTTACCGACGTGCTTAACATTGTGCGTCTTAAAACACACAAACATCTGAAAATCGGGTCTGTACCTCCCTGTTTCCAGTGGAACAACTGGGGACTGCCAAGAAAGGAGAGGCTTTCAGATGCTTGTGTGTTTTCAGCCGCACAAAGTTAGGCACGTTATCGAGCTGGCTAATGCTAACCTGCTAATACGACTGCGCAGTCTGCCGGCCACAAACAAATGTGTGTCGTTTTATTATAAAGTTCAGTCCTTCACCGCGGCGAATCAGTCGTTTTGATCCACTTCTTCCTTAGCATCACTTCAGTCTGGAATGAAAACTTGGCATTGGCGTTTATCCGATTAACAAAGTTTAACAGAGTAGTAGTCGGCGGACTACTGTTAGCAGGTTAGCATTAGCCAGCTCGATAACGTGCCTAACTTTGTGCGGCTGAAAACACACAAGCATCTGAAAGCGTCTCCTTTCTTGGCAGTCCCCAGTTGTTCCACTGAAAACGGGGGGGTACAGACCCGATTTTCAGATGTTTGTGTTTTAAGACGCACAATGTTAAGCACGTCAGTAAACGCTAGCTGGCTAATGCTAGCATGCTGTGAAGTGCCGGTGTTGTGCCCCACCGGTGACAAACAAACGTGTGATTTATTATAAAGTTCGGCCCTTCACCGCGGCGAATCGATCGCTTTGATCCACTTCTTCCTTAGTATCATTTCAGTCTGGAATGAAAACTTGAGTATGTTTGGAGTTTATCCGATTTAAACAGTATAACAGAGCAGGAACGGCTGTCGTTAACATGGTCCGGAAGAGGAAGTGCCAAAATCCGGGAACTTCCGGAAAGCATGATAATCCCCTATTGGTTCGGTACTTTTTCGGGACTCTTATCGGTACTTAAAAAAAAGATTAAGACAAAAACAAAAACTAATTATGAACATTATTGGTTTATATAAAAACTAAATAAATATAAACTACAAAAAAATAAACTTTAAAAATAAAAACACTTTAAATAACTTAAAAACTAACACAATGTTGTTTATTTTAAAGTTTAAGGTATTCGAATAAAAAATAGCAAACATTACATGTAAGTAAAAACCAAAGTTAAATTAAAGTGAATTCAAGATAAAGTGCAAAACAAACCCTGAGAACACTGAGAACAACACAATATCATCCTACCCATTTTGGGGGGCTGCAGCCTTTCCTAGTTGCCATCAGGCTAAAGTCAGGGACAATAGAGCCTACAACAAATCAATCATCATTGTTCTTAAAAAAAATCAATAACCGTACACACCATTTTTTCCTCCTCTTTCATGTCTCACCAACACTGTATTGTAGGGGGAGGGGGGTAACGTTGCCTGAAAGCTTCAGATAATAACTAACTATCCACATATATAACAGATGCCTGGAGCGTGATGTTCCATTGATATTTGTATATATTATAAACACAGCCTCAGCCTGTCACGTCACCTCAAGTTGACTCAGGGACACGCGCTGGTGGCAAACACCAAGTGCTCCTGCGCTGCTTTGCTGTGCTGCAGCGACTGTTCAAGCCGTCAGAGATCCATAAACTACAGCTGGGAGTTACAAATATTTCTTCATGGATTAGCGAAGACGGACATCGTCAGAGATGTTTTTAGTGATTAGGAGAGCTGATCGGATGCCGACTGCATCTGTGCAGTGGAAACATCATATCGGGTGAGTTTCAATGCAAGGTAGGAGCTAGCTTAAGTTGTTGCTAACTGGGTTTCATGTATATTTTTCTGAAAATGAAGTTATGAGCATGAATCTAATCAGACACTTGCTCTAAACAAATGCACGTGTTTAGCTAACCGCTGTGTTAGCCGCTGTTTACATAAAGTTGATCACCAGCTGAAACAGCGAGGCGAGCATGTGAGAGCGCCACAGTCGCCTCTCCCTGTTTCGCATGTGCTGCTTTTTTAAGGAGGAGCGGGGGTTGGCAATACAATGTTTGGCATGGGTTTAGTTTCACACAAAAGACATACAACCTTAAGATACCATTAAGAGGACCGAAAAGGCAACAGCTTATCGGTTCGGGTAGACCGTGTGACTCAGCCCTGGGACTATTTTGATACCGGGTTTCGGTACCCATCCCTACATAAGTATGTTATAAAACAAGGTTTTACTTGCCAGCCTCCTCTAAATTACTTAGTAATTTAGAGGAGCTTTGTTCTTGTTCATTAACCAAATAGTACAGATGTAAATCACTGGTTTGATCACGATACGGTAACCATACAGTGGATAGGCGATTTGATGTCTGCTGATAACTTAAATTCAGTCACAATACGATTTTGATTCAATTTGATTTAGGATCCGCCAATCAATGTAAAATTATATAAAACAATACAAAGCAATATAACAATAAACAAGGCTATCTTTTATTAACATAAATGTAAGCTTTAAAGTACAATCTCCCTGTGCCACATCTATCAACTGCACAACAACACAACATGTATTTTGCTATGAAAATGTGTCAAAGGACCTTCAAAATAAAGCCATTTTCATAATAAAAGTGGGTTTGATATATTGATATTTTGGTGGATATTGGGTTTTTGGACCGATTTTATGATGGATACATCAATCTATATCGATATAAATCGATGTATTTTTACACCCCTACCAAATAATACAATTCTTAACCTATGTTTACTTAAAAGAAACAATAAGCAGAAATTCATTATTTCTAGATTGTAAGAATTGAAAATTACCTTTGTGAAGAACTAGATGTGTATTTACATCTGACACACACCGTGTCTGTGTGTTGATCTTGAGCATCATGTTTACAAAGCTGGTCCGGCCATGGGTTCGTGCACATTCATGTGAATCACTACCTCCTCCCCTGTGTCAGAAACCTTGATCCTCCCTCTCAAAATCTTACAGGCAGCAACCAATGGCAGAGCACATCTTAGAAGTGAAATGAGGGACGGCAGCACAAAACATCAGTACCTCTGACATTACCTCTAAAAATCAACGGTTGTTGCCGAAGAAGTTGTCGGATAAACAAAGACACCAAACCAGGCTTAACATTAGCTTTGTGTTTCCATGGTGGTGAGCACAGTAGAGCTAAAGGAGCTACAGTTGACACAAAGCTATCTCTTCTTTTACAGGACTGGTAAGATCCAACAGAAAGTCAAATATGTCTTAATTAGTGTTACACTAATGTTACGAACATATTGCTATGGTGATTCAATTAAATTTGTTGCAACAATCATAGCTTGGGTTAAAGAACAATAACATAACTTGTCAACCTCAAAAATATGCGTTTCTGACTTGTTTTGATGGCGAACAAACATTCATTGAGCACATTTCTCAAGCCATCACTGCTCAGCAGTGTCCCAAGGATGAGAAACAGCACTATGCAACTTGTCCCATCTGGGATGTGGCTGTGACGTTGCAGCCGACTATTGTTTGCACACCGCATTATGTGCTAACAAACAGATATGAGTGAACACAGCAGGTGTTTTGAACACGCACCATGACGGATTCAGCAAGGAAATACAAGGAAACGTTACCTGAGAAAGAGAGGTAGAGAAAGAGAGGAAGGAAAGAACACGAGTAAAGACATGGCTGTCTTCTGACAAAGTGAGCTCACTGTACAGTTAGGATGCAAGATGGATGCCAGTTTAGCCATCAGTAGGGGGAAAGTCACTGAGAAAATTGCTAAAAATTACATTGTGGGTCTTTAAAGGTGGAATATGGAATATAGATAGAACAGCAACATCACATGTGTCTAGGTTTTAGAAACACAACAGAAAAACAACTCCAGCCGCTGGGTTGTCAGGCTCACTGCCGATACACAAGTGACCAACAGCCTTCACTATGTCCAACAAGTACTGCAGAGGAGTTTATAAGAAACGGCTAACGTTAGCCACGTTAGCAAATAAGCTAGCTTACCGATCCAGGAGGAAATTTCCGCGTCCAGTGTAGCCTTCACCTAAATTTACTCCAGTTTTTGCTCTTCTCAGGTCACTCCTCTTCTGACAGATAACAATATCTCTGAGGCTCTGACGCCGCTGCTTGACTTGCCGACTCCACTGTTTCCTCCTGTGCCAGGCTAACTGTGCCCAACATACTGTTGCCACACTGTGATTGTATTTGGCAATCCGCAATGGTGGCGTGTATTGGCTTGTAGATGTAAACATAATGCTATAGTCAAACCTGGCAAAATTTATTTTATATTCATTTTAAGGCTAAATATAATTTTTTGTAGGAAATGTACTTTCGTTCTGCAACCCTCCAAATGACTAGTGGAGTTTTTTTTTTTTTTTTAAATACAGCTTTTAATAAAAATGTTCCATATTCAGCCTTTAATGTCTGAAGCTTGAGTTGTAAGAGGCGCAGTCCCAGCAATGGCTCAGGTTTTGCAGTTGTGTTACGGTTGTGTTAGGAGACCAGCCTGGCAGCCTAGCGGGCAGTCTGGTGGGCAGACTGCTCATCAGGCTAAAACACTATTCTCCATCATGGAGAAGAGTCAGAGTGTTAGTGTTAGCTACTGGTGTTAGCATTAGCTGAGTTGTCTGGAATCGGCTTCTGGAGTAATTTACAGCTACGTTGCCAAGCATGTTTCACATAATGATGTTGATTTGCTCTGTGTTTGCACTTTACAGATATTTGTTTTCAGATGAGGCAAGTGGGGGGTGGAGCAGAGGTAGAGGGAGGTGTAGCTTATGACATGCTTTGTTTTGGTTGACAGGCAGTGCTCAGCAGCAAACCTTGGAATAACAGTGAAACCTTGAAATAATTTAGCTTTTGCTTTTGGGGGAAGTATTCAACAAAAAATATGTGTTTCTCATTTCTTTTGTGTTTGTTATTTCTGGGAGGGGCTCATTGTTAACACAGACAGCATTCAAGGCAGCCCCTTTTCCATTATGACCTCCATTGCTTCCAGGAAAATTCTCAAACTGAGGAAAAAAAAAATGCATGCATTCACTTGTACCTTATTCCATCTGTGCTTGATCACAGCTTTACTCTCCCACATATTCAGAACAACATAAAGTTTTCACCTGACACTCAGGGAATATCACAAGGTCATCGTTTCCTGGAAAACAACTTAACCATGAGCCAAGCAAACAGAAACACCACCATATCTGAGTGTTTGGATTTTACACTTTTAAATCAAGTTAGGTTTGTAGAGGGCTTGTTTTGCAATTAATTTCTAATCACTATGCAAACACCTGAGCAAACAATATTGTAGCTGTCAACATGAGGAAGAAAATGCAGCATATTGTTCAGTGTGGCTGGCTTACACACATCAGAATGCTCTCATACTCACGATATATATACGATATATATATATATTCTGTATTTCAAGATTTTATTTGTTTGGATGTTGCTGATTAGGACTTGCAGCTTAAGGAAACCTCAAATTTAAAAACTCAAAAAATTAGAATACTGTGAAAAGCTCCAGTATTGTAGGTTCAGACTGTCACATTCAAGTCAGGTAAGTAATCCAAGACATCTGCATAAGTGCTCTGAGCCTTTTAAAAAGTCCATGTCTTGGTTAAGAAGAATTCACAATCATGGGGAAGACTGCTGATCCGACAGTTGTGCAGAAAACCATCAGTGACTCCCTGCATAAGGTGGGAAAGACACAAACAGTGATAGCAAAAGAAGCTGTATGTTCTCTGAGTGCTGTCTCAAAGCACATTAATGGACAGTTAAGTGGAAGGAAGAAGTGTGGAAGAAAACGATGTACAAGCCGGAGGGCTGGCAGCAGCCTGGAGAGGATGGTCAGTGTTAAGTTTCCCAGTCGGTGATGACCTGGGGATCCATGTCAGCTGCTGATGTTGGTCCTCTGTGCTTCATCAAGTCCAGCATTAATGCAGTCATCTACCAGGACATTTTGGAGCACTTCATGCTTGCTTCAGTGGACCAGCTGTATGGGGATGCAGACTTCATCTTCCAGCAGAACTTGGCACCTGCCCACACTGCCAAAAGTACAAAATCCTGGTTCAACAACCATGGGATCACCGTGCTTGATTGGCCCTCAAACTCACCTGACCTGAACCCCATCGAAAATCTGTGGGGTATTGTCAAGAGAAAGCTGAACGGGAAGAGACCAAAAAATAGAGAAGAACTCAAGGCTGTGATTGAAGGATGTTCGTCTTCCATAGCAGCTGAGATATGCCAGAAGCTGGTTGCATCCATGCCACGCCGAGTTAAGGCAGTCATTCATGCAAAAGGGCCCAAACCAAGTACTAAGTAGAGATGCAAGATTTCATTTTAGGAAGCCTGACTATTTTATTTTTAAAATCCCTTTATAATTGATTTAATGCAATATTCTAATTTTTTAGTTTTGAATTTGAGGTTTTCTTTAGCTGCAAGTCCTAATCAGCAACATCCAAACAAAAAAAGGCTTGAAATATATTGATTTGCATATCATTTATCTATACAATATGTAAATTGCACCTTTTAAGTTGAATTACAGAAATACATAAACTTTTTCAGGATGTTCAAATTTTTTGGGTAGTACCTATTTATATAAAAAAAACTAATCTATTTAATAATTTTATAATACAATATGTTTAATACATTTTCTCTCATCTGCGTTATAAGGTTAAGACAACTGTCAGGATGTTATCCAATCAAAATCGTCGATCTCTGTTAAGACCCGGTCAGGCCTTCATGAATCCCTGGTGCAGGCAAACGTATGTATTCTGGCTTGGACAGTGTTGGGTAAATTGACCAATCAGGGTTTGATATTGTGTGGGCAGGACAAAAAACTCCAGGTCTATACCTTTGTGAAGGCCTAACCTCACAGCCATCTGAGCAAAGTGGTAAGAGCTAGCGCGAGAGTTGAATGAGATGAACGAGGGTGACGTGGCTAGCTTGCTAAAAACACTCTTTTCAAGGCGGACCTTTGCTAAAAAGCAACAAATAATATAAAACGGACAACCAACTCCTGAATTAGAGTGGAAATAAAAAATTGATCTCTGTATCCACCTCCTCTGTTAAGCGCTCTTTCTCAGCTCTGAAGCGCATCGAGACGCACCAGGAACAGAACTGGACAGGATCGCCTGGGTTCCTTTGAACCTGATGTCCACAGAGAAAGGACTTCTTATGGATTTCAAGTCAAAGGATAAACTGTAATTAAGACGCTGACATCACTCACTTCACAAAGACAGACCAGTAGATTGGTTTTCACCCAGTAAGGTAGGCCTGTGTTGTTAACCTGCTGTTATGGATTGGTGTTATGGCCCAGGAAACTTTTGGCTAATTCATCTTTATTGTGGAGGTTGTCCAGCACAAACTGCCTGCCGTGAAATGTGTGAGCTGATCCCTGAAAGGTTTGGATTTTTTCTAAAGGTTTTTATTTTCCCTTTTGCCCCCCTGCCTGTCCCTTACTGTGTAGAGAATTTAGGAGGTGTTGTGGAACGTATAAAGGTAAATCAAGACTTTAATTTGCTGTTGTATGTGTATTTAGTAAAACTTTGCGTCACTAGCTGGGTTTCCATTACACCTGGAATTGTGCAAAACCTAAATATTGCAATAAAAAACCACTAATGGAAACACTTACATTTAAAAAAAGAAAACTGTCAAATATTGCAAAAAAGTTTCTGTGCTTTCATGAGGCGTAAATTCAGATATTTCAATAAAGCAGTTTATTGCATAAGTGTAATGGAAACGTTTTTTTTTTTCATAGTTACACGACATCAGGCATGACCTAGGGAGGTTAAAATCCAGTTATTCCTTCTTAACTATGATGAATGATCATTTACAAGCATTAACTGTGAAATCAGAGTGATGGGGGAAGTCCAGGTGTGTCTGGCCAGTTAATGAGGCTAGACACACCTGGATTAATCAGTTCATCCAGTAATGAGAGACAGGAAACAAAGAAGCTACCTTAAATTCAGGAAGTAGTGGAGCTGTGCATAGAGCCCATTGGTCTTTTCTGACTAGTAAGTCTGTCAGTAACAAAATTAATTAAATGAATAATATAATTTTTTTAAATAACAAACAAAAAACAGTAAATTTTTTGGACGCAATCATTTTTCTCTCCTCACATGTGCGAGTAGATGAAAAATTTACTTGACTCACATGTTAGTTGCAAAATGCAACCAATTGGTTGCCGTCTTTAGCCCTGAGTATTACTAATTGCAAGTTATCTTTTTGCAGATATGGAAGGATGGAGGCCTTGATGGGGAGAGCCATAGATCAGTATAGGTCATATTTATCTTCATAGTTCATTGTGCAATACTTTGAATCCTATAAAAAGCATTTTATTCTGATATTCTGTTGGACAAAGCCTGTCTGATTGCAAAACAATAAGTATTGTGACTCTGATTTCATGACTTTTGTAAAACATTTCGCTGTTTCAAAAGGCAAGCATCTTGTAGCTCAATAGTCAATCACCATATTGCCACAAACCATAATTTGTGATGTCAAATGTCATTATCTCAGTCCCTCTATTGAATCCTCCAAACTAAAAAACAACAAACAAAAAACCCCAAAAAGAACAACAACAAAAAAAAAAACAATTGAAGCATTACAAATACAGTCATCGGGAAACTAAAATAATTTACCCATGAAATGATTTTCTGTCTAATGCAAAAGAGTCCCCCCACCCCCCCCCGCACACACCCTCTTCGAGTTTCCAAGTTGATATTGATGTGAATAGTTATGACAGTTTCTTAGTAATGAGCCTTCATCCTCGCACTTGGCAGCAGTGAAAAGACTGACAGCCTCAACACTCTGAATGGAGGTCATCCATGTGAAGTGGGTACTGCATCCTGCAGATGCTCTTGCCGTATTTGCTGCCGACAAGCAGTCTATCTGTGTATACTTCTTCATTTCCTTACTCCCCAGGTTTTTAAAATGTCATTTAAACTTAATGGTCATGCTCATTAGCTGCATCTGAAAAACACACTCTGGTCATTACCAGCAACATTTGCAGTCAGGCTTCATGCCGAATTGTCTTGTTTGAGTCATCAGTCACAGCCCCGTTCCTTGGCAGTTGGCACCATAAATGACGCAAAGCACAAATCTTCTAATTATCTGCAACTACCTTTATCTGCTTACATTGCCAGTGAATGTGTTTTGACAAGGCTGTTTTATCAGTGTATGGGAAACCAGATCTGAAACTAAATCCATCATGCAGGGGCTGCAAAGGCCACTTGGGAAACTGAACAGGCAGCAGTGCGCTAAGAATTGCACTTTACCTTGCAGAGATCCCCTTGTGTATGGGCAAATGGCAGAAAGGAGGGTTGTACATTAGGTGGGAATGCAATGTAGACAATAGCACTCAGCTATCTTTCATTATTTACTTGTACCACTGACAGGTATGGAAAAATATTACAGGAGAACTTTAGTATTGTGAAGAAAAATGAACAAAACAATCCTGTCAGAGTCAAAAAGATAATAAGTTTATTCTCCAACCATTATTTTCATGGTCAGGTCTATCTGGATATGAGGCATTTCTTGCTACTTCTGCGTTAATGTCATAACATAAATGAATGTTCTGGAAACACAGAGGCATCTATGCTTATTTCTGTAAAAGACTGCTGTGTGGGTGTGCAACAGCTTGTCCAAGTAAGAAATAGAAAGAGTGGGGAGGGCAGGAGGTGGGGGGGCTGCCATGCTGGCTATCCTTTGTCAACTGCTCAGTGCCATTTAATGGCCTGTAAACCCCTTTGCTGGAGAAAGAACAGGCAATTAGCATACTGAGTGGATTACAAGATTGCTCTGACTCCTGGATTAATGTGTGCACTTAATCTTCTCTTTGCCATGTGATTCTTGGATATAAAGGGAAAGGGAATTCAAGGGGAACAAATTTCCGCACCTTCCAAAACACAACACGACAAGGGATTTCTTCCTAGATTCCAAAAATCATTTAAAGCAGTCATTTTACATATTTCATACTGTAGTTGCGTTGTCAAAGTTTTGTTTAAAATCCATTTATATGACATCAGTGGGGACCCTAAGCGGTTTGATTGCTCTCTGTTCAGTTTCTGTTCTCCCAAAGACCACATTAATTTCTGTATGAACATCTCAAGATAGTCTGACAGTGTCTGAGTCTGCCATTCTGTCAGAGCTACTTGGCTTAACAAATCAGCACAATGGGAAGCTTAGTTCCTTTAATGTTAACAGTCTATCTCCACGGCCTTATCCAATGCTACGTAGAAGCATTGCATTTCAGGCCAAATCATGATCTTTCACTAAACCCAACCAAATCGTTTTGATATCTCAACTAAACCAATTAAAAAGGAAGGTCAAATCAAAATAAAAAAGCAAGTAAAAAGTCTCGGGCTCAGGTTTTTTTGATTGTAGGTCCTTTACTTTTGTTCATAGTACCAAAGGAAACAAGCCAGTATGACTTCAGAGCATTTGTTTTTGACAAATAATATCGGTGTGGAAGGAGTGTCAGAGTTGACACAATGTGCACACTGTGACAACAGCAACATACAACAACAGTATTTAATGATGTGGTATGTCAGATTGTCATTTCATGAAGACCACCTTCCCAACAGGAAACACCAGACTGGACCAAGTAGGAATATCAGACAAGTGCTTGTCTTGTTCATGTCGTACTGTATACACCAAAGCTTAGCACCTTTGGGGTATTCCAAGAAAGTTGCTCAACAAAAAGAGACTTGCCCAAAAAAGTCAGACTCAAATTAGCACCGTCTCCATATTAAGTCTCAAGTCAGGGGTGTCCATGTTAGTCCTTGAGTGCTACAATCCTGCAGGTTTTCTATGCCTCCCTGCTCCAACACACCTGACTCCAATTAATCAGTCTTTGCACAGAACTTTATAGGCTTCCAGATTCATTTAATTGGGGTCAGGTGTGTTGGAGCAGGAAGGGAAAGAAAACCTGCAGGACAGCAGCCTTCAAGAACAGACTTTGGACACTCCTGCCACAAACGCAGCTCAGCCTCATTTAATCAAGACGGATTTTTGCATAGTCTCATTCAGTGCAGAACCTAGAATCAGATCAAACACTGCTGATGGATTTGTACAAAGAATGTAAACATATATCCAACAAATACCGCAGCTGTTAATAGAAGCAGAGAGATGTTTTGGCATAAAACTGTAAATGTGCTTGGCATGTCAGCTTCCATGATCAAATCTACTCCATTTTTCTGCATACTCACAGCAGCGGTGAAGCAGTGGTTGGGAAGATCACTTTGAGCTCATAAGATCCAGGTTCAAACCAACTCTCAGATGATTCATAGTCAATTAGATTTGTGATGGCATTAACTTTTATTCTTTGATCCTGTAAAGTTTTTTTTCAATTCTATATTAAATATTTTACATAAATAACATGTCTTGTCTTTTCATTTTACTGATCAAAAAACTTTAAAAGTGATCATGGGACTTTATCAATTAAATCAGTCTGACCAGCTACAATCCTATTTAATTGATTTCTTAGTTCTATTGAGACAAGTCTAAGTGAACCCGACTGACCTAGTAACCACTGAGCTGAATATTATTTCATGAAATAAAATTCAAGGAAAGATTCTAATATTTTCATATTAAAATAAAATCTCTACTGTCAAATGGACAATGGCAAATGTGACTATAAATGAAAGCAATATTCACAAATCTACCATAACTTATAAAGTAAATTTGATTTTCACAATAGTCTTCAAAATGTTTAAATGTCGCCCAGGTAACCAAGGCTGTGGCTGCCAGGGTCTCTCAAACGCTCTTTGTCTCTCTGCTCTGTGTAGATGTACTTAGGAGGTCTCTGAATTAATGATAAATGCAGTTTGACTTTTTTCCTTCAATGTATTGTATGTTGCAACCCATCACGGATAATGTTTTGCTTTTGCAATTTTAATATTATTACTTTAGAAACAATGAAAACTCAGTTGTCATTTGACGTGAGCAGCATGGCTGTGGACTTTATCTGGCAGAACGCTTTAATGGGCATCCCATTTCAATGGCTTTATTCTTTGAGACAAGACTTGAATCAGTTTGGCAGTTAGCCTATTCTGGAGCAAACTTGATCACCGGCACTAGTTACCATATCAACTAAGCGGGACTCATTTAAGCCACGTTTATGGAATAAAACTCTCACCTTGATGAGGCAGACTTATCGAAATAAGCAAAACTGCCCCTTAACCCTGCTTCATGAAATGCCCCTCTGGTTCAATTGTGCCTCTTTTATACAACTGGCGCAGTTCTATCCTGAAATGGTTTGGTTTTCCACAGCCAGACAACCCCCACAGAGCCAAATAATCATGTCACTTTAAACATCTCTTCTAACACAAGGGACCTTTCCTTATACAGTGCATTGTGAATTTCTGTAAAGGATCTCTGCAAGGATGTAATTAATCTTCACAAAGCCAACAACAGATCAGCGCTTCTCTTTTTTTTTCCTTGTAAACTGAGCCAGTTTACGGTTCAGTTTGGCCAGTTTAGTTTTTAAGTGGAAGAGATAAAATTTATAAATCATTGTAAATGCTCTCTGTAAAGATTTGAACTGATTTGAATGAGATTTATGGATGCCAGCTGACTTAATCAATACATCTGACTATGTCTCTTATCCCAGCCACAAAAACTATTAAAACTTTTAGCTGTAAGTGATAATTGTGAATGCAGCTCTAAGCAATGCATTAGGTAGCATTAACAGACACAACAAGTGAAATTCAGCAGCAGGAAGATGGCGCAAACACTGAGCTAACGCTGCTTTTACTTTACATTTTACTGTACAATATTTTTGCCGCTCAGTTTTTTCCTCCCTCTTCCATAAATTAAACTAATTAAATGCTACAGTGCTTCTGAATTTTTAAATACAGCGGTCTAAACATTTAGCCAGTCTGGTCAGTCTCCGAAACTCTGCCTCCAGCCCCAGAAGTATAGTTATTTGTTTAAATGGTCCAGCAAAGAGTTGGCTTCAAAAGATCAATCCCTTTATGGTGCCACACAGCTTTGGTGGTCAAAACAGGAAAATCTTAGATATTGCCGTGGTTATGCTTCAAGATTGGAAAAAAAAAAAAAAAAAAAAGGCCTTTAGGGGAAGGCAAGGAACTGTCATTTATAGGAGTGTCACAATATCCACATCTCCAGTACAATATCACAATATGAACCTCACGGTACAATGTTTATCATGATATTGTGGGGAGACTCACAACAACAATACTAACAATATAAAATGCTTTGAACAGTCATTATTACAACATGTCATATTCAAGGGAATGATATTTTGAACAGCTTTGCTAAAGCATGAATTCAAGTAAATATCCAACATACTTATTGAGAAATAGGGCTGTCCCAAACGATTATTTTCAGAATAGATTCATATTTCGATTATTTTTTTGATGCATCTAACAAATGGATTTTTAAGAAGTAATTTATCGATCAAAAGATTTTTTACTATGACAGTGAATTTAACCAGAGCAAAACCAAAAATGCTAAATACTAAATGGTGTGTAAATACCAAAAATCAAGATGCTGTCCCTCAGCTCTTTTGACATCTTGGGGGTGCATGGTGGTGCAGTTTTTTTGAGGGGAAAATTCTTCCACCCTCATTTGCTTATTTTTCCTGAAAAAAGATACAATGTACATTTGCATAATATAAAAATGCCCCTGTCACTGTATGCAGCTAATTAGGTGTAGTGACAGCAATTATCTGTCATTTTTTTTTCTCTTTTGAGTCTCACAGATTACATGACAAGAGTATCAGCAGTTTCTTTTATCTTTGCTAATCATCATCATGATCACACTCACAATGTCAGTAAGTTCACATAAGCAGCAACATAACACGTAGCATTAGTTCAGTCCATTTTTCTACATAATGTTAGCCATGGAAGCAAACATAAGGATGTAAAGGGCAGAATCGTAAATTATGCAAATTATGCATGTTGTTAACTTGAGTTGCGGTACCAAAATTACTTTCAACCTGGCGGTGAAGCCACCGGTGATTGAAAAGTATAAGATTTTTGTGACTGGTGAGTGACTCACCACACCATCATAAACACGTTCTGGGTTAATGTTTGAACGTGATGTTAAGAAGAAAATTAAACTCTACTTAAAAAGTGCTGCTGGGAGTTTACGCTTCAGTGCTCATTCATGCTGTAGTGCTGCTGTGAAATTATATTTTCATTCTGCAGAGCTGCAGAGTACGACGTTATGTGCTTCCTTGGTAAAGTAATCCCACACCTTTGAAGTAAGTGCTGGTGCACGTGGTGGGTTACTTGCACTTGTTCATGCTGTTCTATCTGATTCTAAATTGCACATGCGCTTAGTTTCATTCTCTCTGCACGTCGCCATCTCCTCTGTTGTTTCTGGCTGCTCTGCGAACCGCGACAACGCTGTTTCCGGTTTCCCTTTGAAATAAAAGCATTTAGCTTTTTTGTTGTCATTTTTCTGATGCGTCGATGTACGTTATATCGATCGACATACTGTATTTACTGAATCGATTATGTCGACTCATCGACGCGTCGGGGACAGCCCTACTGAGAAAAGACAGTTCAGGTGCTATATTAAATAAACTCAACCAGGCATTAAAACAGCCTAATTGGTAAATAAAAAGACCAGAGTATGTAAACAAAAAGGGCAATGAACCTTCTGCTACATCACCCATTGTATTCTGAAGAGCATTCCCACAATTGCCATCTTTGTTGCGTCAAGTGTGTCGTCACTCAAGGGAAAATATAAAATTGGGCAAAGCGTGACCTCAGGGTAAGTGATTGACAGCCAATGTACTGCTAACTGAGCTAACTTGAAACTAACATGAGCTCATCAAGATTAGGCCCTTAAGCAACAGGCTAAAGGTAAGACATAATTGGACTTGCTGTAAGCTGACTAAAAACTGCCGTTGTGCTACTCTGCTACAAACTGAAACCTTACCGAGAGAAAACAAGGAGTGAACCAGTAGCCAAGACACACCCCTAATTATGTGTAATTGCAAAATTGCAAAACATCTGAACGGATGAGTTATAAAAAAAAAATCACCCCCTTCACAGCTGACATGAAGGGTAAACTTGACCTATTAAACCTAAAATGATTCTTTGAACCAGGCTGTAAACATGTTTATTTCTGTTGTGAAGTTGGCGTTTTTAACATGGGAGTCTGTGGGGATTTGCTCTGTTTTGCAGCCAGCCCCTAGTGGATCAAGGGAGAACTACAAAAAATCACTTCTTCCGGGTAGCCTCATAGTTGGCCACTGGTTGCTGCTTGTAAAAGACTCAGGCACAAAGAAAGTGCCTCGTCTTTAGTAGTCAATAAATGAAAATACATAACCCCGCCTGTTGGTGGTAAGTCATATTCACTGTGACACCTCTACAGACTCCAGCAAAACTTTATTCTTGCAGACGTGATTGGGGACGCTGTGTGCCTTGTTGTCGACACATCAGCTGAGCAGATTCTGTTCTGCATCATCTGCTGCAGGTTAAACAGAGAGTTTAAATGAACAGCTGATCGAGGTGGTGAGAAAATACGAAAATTTATAAAACACATGAGGTGTTTAAATACACGGACATCACAGAAGGCACAACCTCGCCCTGTCATGGACCACGTTTTAAAAAAAATATAAACTCACCAAGTCAACACAGTCATCCCATCGGCATCAAGCTTGTTGTGGAGTAATAACTGGGCCAAAGCGAACTTTCTTATTGTCCCTCCGGCCTCGAGTCCTTGCTTCTTCAGGAGTGCAACAGGCTGTTTCAGTCCTCCATATATCCATGCTGTGTTCACCTGACCACCTTTCATCTTGTTTGTTTTTATGTGGGGGGCTATGTGCACTCCCATTGGCTCAAAAGAACTCACTGGCAGCAAAGGATCATGGTCTCTGTGTAGTATGATACACTCTGCATAGAGCGGACTGAAAACTATTATTTTTGTCTCGAGACACACTTTGGCACAGTGACAAATCCACGATGATTTTGTGGCAATTTACCTACCACGATATTGGGATATTGCCAAAACGTGACAGCCCTAGTCATTCAACTAACATATTACTTAAAATCTTCTCCTTTGTGTCATTTAACACAGAAGTAAATAAATGTCAAACAATTGATTACTTTTCTCTGACTTCCTGTACTCTGATAACCGTGGGGCTGCACTCCATAACTCTCCAAACTCAGGCTTTATCTCTTATCTCTGCCATCACTTCTGACTCACCACAACCATTTGCTGCCTTTGATATGATCTTTAATCCATGGCTCCCCACCTCACCGCAGCCCCGACTGTCAGCCAGTAAATGAAGGAAGCTGATAACTTAGCATAACTATTACTCGACGTCAAGGTAAGGTGTCTTCAAATTGTAACTTCGGCTTTTTACAGGCCACATTTAGCCCCCTATACAAATCCAACAGTGTGCAGGCTGTAGCAGATAATATAGAGTTAAAGAGAAGATAATCAGATTAATTCAAATCAGTTATTTTAAGGGGGAAAAATAAACTTTCAAAGGACACATACTTTATTTGGATATTTTGTAGGTTGTACCCAAAATACCAACGAGCCATAATATTTGAAACAAGCATTTTAGGCAAAACATCTGGACAGCTTATTTGCTCCAGCTTTGTAAAGATGTGCTCAACAGCAATAACAGAATTCATTGCTTCTTTTCCCTTAAACATAAACACAGATAACCATCTTCACTGCAATTCTCTGCATTCATTCTCGTGGATAAATGGCTTTGGGGGTGCTTAAAAAAACACCAAAATGCTGATTCACTGCATTTTTTTAAAGGGGAACAGATGGTTTAGGTATGTTTCTGCTGTCCAGTGAGATAAATGCTCATTGTTCTGACAGCTAGATGGGCACGCTTATGCTGTTGTAAAGAGTATAGCTAAGAAAGGGTTGACACATTGGGAATACGTTTTCGCCTTAGAAATCAATAATGTCTCATTGCCCTGAAGATCTCCAGAAAAGCCATCACTTTTAATTTATTCATTCATTCTTCTCAATGAGCACACTGTGGCGATCCAGTGTTTTCATCCTTCCTCTCTCAGTTCATCTCCTGAGAGATTCTGTAACTTATTAAGATCTCTTCTCTGCTCTTCTGACGATGGTATTAGTCTGAAAATAAGGCACGCAGAGAGCCCTACAATCTGCTACCCTGAAGCTGTTGGTACCAGAATGCATGGCAAGTGAAGAGCCCTTCACTTACTAGTTTTCGCATCAGGCTGTGATTTGTTGTGCTGCAATGCATGATTATTTTCTCCAGACACGTCCCAAGTCATGTCAAGATGACAATCGTTTTAACACCCCACTGCCTTCCAACCTGGGATACAAGCTTTTTTTTAAATTGCACAGAAATATTTTACCATTTTTAAATATCCCCACACTCTCGCACATGCTGCATGTGGTGGCTAACACCATGTTGATATAATTTTTTTTTTATGTACATGCTTTTACTTTTCCATTTTGTCCACAACGTTCAGTAGCCATGGAAAGCACGTGAGGTTTTCAGTAGTATACCACCCTGGCATCGCTTTGGTCTGTAGAAGTTAAGTATATAATGACAATGGTTACACAAGACTCCACTGTAGCTTAGTATTGTCTGCTCAAAGACCAGGAATCTGGAGCTGTCACTGGCGACAGAAAATGACATACTGATTTTGAATTACCGTAACTCTTCAACCGTTTGCAACGTAATTCCAACAGATTCTGAAAGCTGAGAACCGTACCTTTGCGCTGATATGCAGCACGTTACAGTAGTCACAACGGTTCCAGCGCTGTGTTGAGTTTTGTAGCAGGGACAGAAGATGGAGCAGGGGAGAGACAGGAAATGATCGAGAGTGCAGATACTGCGTGATTTAGAAGTGTTTTAGCAGTGTTTGGGTAATATTTAGGAATATTTTCTAGAGTATTTTTATTGTAAGCAGTAGTTTTTCTTTTTTCAGTTGTTTTTTCTTGGAAGTTGAGTGGCAAGTGTCAGGTTTTTGTACGTTTTGAGAGGGATGTTTTGAGGAAAAACATGTCACAGCAATCTACAAGGAAGAGCACAGCTCCTGCTAAATTTGTGAAGGAAGCGCTAATGAAGATACAGGCAGAGACAGAGGGTGTAAGTAAGTAACACTTCTACACACCAGATGCTTGTTCCCAGATTTTTACACTAATCATTTTCAATACCGAGCAGAATCTTTCTCATCAGCTTTTCTTTAAAATGCTTTATTATTGCTAATCAGCAATGATAAAGTAAATACATAGCTTTACTGTCTTTTCTGTGACTCATTTTTTCTTGTATTGTGCATTTATGACTAGAAATGCATGGGTTTCTTTAGGCTAAAACTTGTCAAACTAATTAATATTTACATTTCCTCTGTTACTGATATACACATTCACTATTTATTGACCATTTAAATTTTTTATCCATATTTTTTATCTACAATTTTAGAGAATCTTCTGATGAGGAGCCATGAAACAAGGAAGCAGTGTGTGTGAGTAGTGTGGAGTTGGACTCTGCCTTCAACTGGACGGAAACAGCTTCACAGAATACCAAGTTTTATAAAAACGTCTGGTGGCTGTAGTAATTAAATAAACTTATCCAGACAAACAAAACTGCTTATATTGATGTATTATAGTCAAAATATTTTTTTTTTTCAACTCAAAACCTTTGGACCTGTCCATCTCCAATGTTTATAGAGGAAAACTTGCTGAAAATACAAATCCATTTTTCAAATTTTTTTGTTATTTCACACAATTTATAAATCTATATCATATAAAAATGACTATTTCTCAAGAGATGTTGAAAGCATCCTGAAAAAAGGAGCAAAAAGATTTCACACTTTTGAGAGACTTATGGATATAAAAAGAGAAAAAGGGACTAGGTGGACTTATTACGATTATGGGGCTGAGAGGGTAAGGCGGGAGTGGGCATTCTTTTTGGAAATAAATGACTCTGCAAACACCAAATGTCATTATTATGGGAAACCTGGAAGGCAGTAATAAGAGGGAAAGTCATATCATGCTCTTCAGATAAGAAAAAACAACAATTAAAAGATACGTTTAAGCACCGGCTTCTTCCCACTCCTTTTGGACAAAGACATCTATTTTATTTATTTATTTTTTTCTCTTTGGAGCACTACTTTTTTTTTGGTTTCTTGTTTGTTTTTAAATGTCTTATGTTCAATAAAGAATCAAAATCAAATCAAATACGTTAGGACAGAAAATTAAACACCTTACAAATGAAATATCAAGCAATCCGAGTATTCAAAAGCAGAACAAAATAAAAGAACTTTAAACACATCTCGTAAATATCATACATTAAAAAAAAAAAAAAAAACAGTTCTTGATGCATCAACTAGAATATAATGATTTTCAGTATACTGTAGTGATAAAACTAATAATAAATACTTGGCAAACTTACTTCAACACAAAAAAAAAGAAAAAAATAATCATACCGTCAATCGTGGACTCAACAGGAACCATCACTCAAAACCCACAAGAGACATAATTAAAAACATATTAGCAATCTTTATTCTCCAGCTCCCCAACCTACACCTGAAGAAATAATCTTTTTTTTTTCTTTCAATAATATAGAATTACCAAAACTAACGACAGAACAGGCAACTTTCCTCGAGACACCCTTGATGAAATGACCACAGCACTTCATAAAATTCCAAATATAAATCTCCTGGCTCAGATGGACTGCCAGCAGAATTTTATAGAAAATTTGGGGATATTTTATCACCACTATTTCTCAAGGTAATTTCCGAAATCCATACATCATCTATCATACTCACACATATGAACACCGCTGTCATGACATTGCTCCTTAAATCAAACAAAGATCCTACTCAACCTTCCAGTTATCGACCCCTTTCCTTAATTAACGCAGACTTGAAAATTATTACAAAAACACTAGCAACAAGAATAGAAACAGTCACTCCCATCCTCATTCACCAAGATCAGATGGGTTTCATTAAAAACAGACATGCTACAGATAATGTTCACAGGCTTTTTAATCTTATCAGTATGGCACAGCAAACCAATCACAAAACTATCATCAAATCATTGGATGCAGAAAAAGCTTTTGATTAAGTAAACAGGTCATTTTTGTTCATCACTCTCCACAAATTTGGAGAGGTGTTTATTATTCATTGGATCAAAGCACCATATAAATCACCAACAGCCACCATCATTACTAACAGAATCAGTTCTTCAACTGTTTCACTGCACCAAAGGACCAGACAGGAATGCCCACTCTCACCTTCACTCTTTACTATTTTTACTAAACCCCTCGCAGCAGCTATACGACAAAACACCCAAATTCAAGGAATTCAAGTTGCAGACACTCAACATAAAATCAGCTTATATGCAGATGACTTATTACTTTATTTACAGAACCCAGTCACATCACTCAAAGAAACTTTCAATATCATTAACACTTTTTCAGCTATTTCCCATTTTACAATAAACTGGAGCAAATCAATTATATTACCCCTTTCAAAAGATGCCTGGGACTCTGACGCTCATAAAACCGCTCTCCCCTCTTTGCACTGGTAACATCAAATATGTAGGTATTAAAATCCCCCCCAGGCTGTCAGAGTTATTCAGTCTTAACTACACACCTATTCTTAAGAAAATAGAAGATGACTATAAACGCTGGACAAAACTCCCACTTACACTCACTGGAAGAATAGTTGCAGTCAAAATGAAGATATTACCACAGATCAATTACTTGTTTTCCATGATCTCCTCTACACTGACAAATAATTGGTTCAAAACACTCAACTCATTAACAACACGGTTTTATTGGAAAAATAAAAAACCCAGAATTTCATTCTGAACTTTACAAAATCAGAAATCTCACGGCGGTCTGGAAGCTCCAAACTTCCATCATTACTTCCTCGCAAATCAACTTCAGTATCAAGTCAAAAGGATCCATAAACATAATCATACTTACTCATGGCTGGAAGTGGAACATCACTGTCAAAATATCTCAGTTTCAGACTTCCCCTTCCTCCCACAATCAAACTTATCACTATTTCAACAACTCTGACAGCCTGGAGGAAAACTAATCAAATCACCAAATCATCACTAGCACCACATAAGTTCACCCCATTATGGCACAACCTGGCTTTTAAATTACAAAAAAACCTATTCACTTCTCCACATGGGAATAAAAGGGTATCACTCACCTGCATCACCTGTTCACAAATGATCCATCCATACCATTCCACACACTGACACAAACATATGGAATCAACAAAAATCAATTTCTTCAATACCAAAAATTAAAGTTAAGAATTAAAGAAAAAATCAACTTTAACAATAATACATTACAACAATCTAGACTTATTAAACAACTCACCAAAATCAACAATTATAAAATTAATCTCTCATTTATACATACACATTTAAATCATTCACAGAACTCATTTAACTCAAAGGAAAATGTTTAAAATGGGACTGGCCACCTCAGACATCTATTCACAATGCAATTCTGAAAACTCTGACACCCACCTTCACGCATTTTGGCGCTGTCAGCCAGTTCACGCTTTATGGATTAAAGTCACGGAAACTCTCTCCACTATTCTGAGCTCCATTGTCCCAGCATCAGCATCACTCTGTCTCCTTGGTGATATTTCCACATTAACCATCCCATCCAAATTCAGGAATACTTTATTTCTCTAGCTGTCACAAAGAAAGTAGTCCTCCAGAACTGGAAATCAAGAAACAAATGTCACATCAACAACTGGATAAACTTCATTTTAGAATACATAGAAATGGATAAACATAATGCTCAAACTCAGAACCATATGTCCGCCTTTCAAGAAAACTGGAATCCCTTCATATCCTTTCCTAATTCAGCCCAAACATAACTTTCAAAACACGTATAATCCAAACAAAACTGCACACATTTCATAACTGATTTTTTTTTAAAACTCTTTAGAATTTCTAATTCAGAAGTCATGCATAGCCCACGATCTGCTCACTCTTATTAACACTTGTCTGTTTGTCTCCCGTGTCTTGTCTACTTGTCTTGTCCTCTGTCTTTCTTTCTTTTTCTTTTCTTTTTTTCTTTGTAATGTTTTATGTTTTCTTAACCCCCTGTTTTGATACTCATTTCTCTATTAAGTTACAAAATCACATGGAAATAATATTAAATAAGAATAAAGTTGTCCTCCAAAGTGGGGGGTGGCGGGCCCAAAAAGAAAAAAAAAAAAAAAAGCATTGTCCATAAATCTGTGCTGAGACGGATTTTCAGTATCTCAGTAAGAGTGTTGTTCACGACTGTGGGAAAACTGGAACGGGAGATTGGCAGGTGGTTTGGTGTGGCATCCACTGTGATAACGGATCTACATCGGTCTGTTGAAGTGAAATAAGAGCTGAACCGAAGGACGAAGCTCTTGACTGGTTGATCAACATTGCTACCCTCATCGGTCACGAGCTGATAGTGACCAAAAGAATGAGATTGTGGATGCAAATGGCTGAAATATGTTTCCTTTACAGGGTGTCTGGACTCGCCAGAGAAAGGGTCAGAAGCTCAGTCATCGGGGAGGGGCGCAGAGTAGAGACACTGCTCCTCAAATGGGGTGACTTTGGGTATCTGGTTGGGATGCCTGCGGCCTCCCCAATTAAATGGTCTGGGCATGTCCCAGGGAAGACCCAGATATCATCCAACATCAAACTTATCTAGTCTGACTACTCAAAAATGTGCAGTCATGTAACACTTATGATATACTTTACCTATCCAAGGTTGCACTGGACCCCATCTTCACTTACTTGCTTTAAAGAGTTCCACACAGAATATTCTGCTAATTGTTTTTGGATCTGCATTTATATAACATACAAAAACTCCACTATAACATTGGACCTCACAGCACCACACACTTGGCTCCAGAGCCAAGCAATAGTGATGCATTTTTCAGTTTTTTTTGTTTTTTGTTTTTTTCTCCTTCTCTTGTGGTTGGCAAACAACTTTTCATGACAAAACTGAAGCCATCTTTTTAAGGCAGTAACAGACAGGTGTTGGTTAAAACGAGAGGGTTACATATTACATTAACATTAAATAACTATTTGATGTCCTCTGACTATAACTTTTGAAAAATTCAGAAATCATTCCCATACTGTAACCTACTTCCACTTCCTTTCAAATCGGCTTGTATTTACCTCCAAATTAGCCTATGGCCCAACAGAGTTGAAAGCAGAGAAAGCAGAGGTTTGATAAAACTCATACTTCTTATATACTTCCATCAGCATTTACTAGACTGGAGTGGCAGCTGCCACCAGTCCAGCGTCTCTTTCCAAAAGTGATTTTTTTTTTAGGTCATGAAACATCAAACCTCCAGCTGTGAGGTAGGCTGTCAAAAAAGGACACATTTAAGAGGCAGCTTTAGAGGGATAAACGGTTGTTGCCAAATGTACTTTTCAGGAATTGGGGTGATCATTTCTCCATCTCGACTTATATAACACACAGCTGGCTGCTTTTTTTTAGTTGAGCGATGGAGTAATGAGATTATTTGTAATTTGAAAATAAAGATTCTTTTTCAAATTTCCTCAAGCCTCCACATATTAACTTGATTTCCGGAGCACACATCTCAGAGGGAGCCTGGGTGTTGGTGTACACTCAGTGAATCTCGTGTAAGTGCGTGTGTGTGCACTCGAATTACTTCTGCTGAGCGCAACAATAAAACCCAGCTGAATGTGAAGTCCTCACTCAGCAACTTTAATGCTGGCTCCGCGAACAAAGGGGTCAGAGCTTACAGTAATTTTTGTTCTCCCCACATCAATATACGATGCTTCACTGGGGGCAACAAGAACCTGTCCAGAGTTATAAAAGGGATCTGTTTGTATGAAGTGAGCGAACACACATCAGACACCTTCTGACCCTCTGATAATGTACGGTGTGAAATAGTGAGGCCCTGACGGTCCAGTTCAACATTCCCTCGCAAAACCACTGAAGTCAGCTCTTGTTTATTACAGCTAATGTACCATCTGCTTCCCAGGGTGACTTCTCATTAAAAATGGAGGAGATAAATAACACCTCACATCCGTAGCACTGAACCTGGTATTGTACAGTCCCAACCATGTGGTCCAAGAAGAAAAATCTTGAAAATGTTAAGATACTTTGCATCAGAAGTCATCCCAGGTAGTGTCATATCTTGCTTTGAGCTGAGATTCAGTGATTAATGTGTCAAATGTCTGCCAAGTGTCATAATTTTAAAACTTTAAAATTTTCGCAACATGACATTACAGATGGACAAATCTCAAACCAAAGAATATAAATTGGGTTTTCTTGATTAAAAACAAAATCCCAAGAGGGACAAAGCATCTTTTAAGAGGACATGTATAAACAGATTTTGTCTGCTTTCAGGCAGCAGAGCAACCAGGAGACAGAGTTCGACTGTAAAATGCTCCATATAGTCTAAGAAATGTTGAAGATAAGTAGTTCTGGGAGCTTGAGGTAACACAATCGCCAACTTTATAAACTTGTCAATAATGCAAAGCAATGTCTTTGGTTTATTTGTTCCCCCAGACAATGAAATTTTCCATTACTGTCAACGTGTATTACAAGGACATATGTGTGTGGGTGTGTAGCTGTGTGAGTATGAAAGCGAAATAAATAGAAACTCCCTCAATGCTACTTAATTCAAGCCAGCCATTTGGGATGGGGTGGTTTATGTAAGTGTCTGTTTATGATCCAGAACCATACATACAATATATTTTTTTTATTCTAAGAGAAGCTGTGAGATTGCCTCTGTGATTGTTTAATTTTTTTCAAACGCTGAAGGAAAAAAAAAGACTGCAGTTTATCACAATTTTCTACGTTTTGCCTGTCTCATTCACAAAGAACGGATGGATAATTTAATAAGAGCTGACAGAGCGAGCATTGTAACTGGACTGTGGAGTTCTGGTTCTTCCAACAGACATTTTTAAAGTTCAGTGCCTCAACACAACAACAGCAGAGCTCTGAAAGGCATCTTACATCTAATTTAAAGGGTTGTGCTGGTGCTACTTAATGTATTTGTACATGCAGTGTTTGCTCAGCAAGTCCAATCAATCATTTTTATTTTTACTGGATTTGTATAGAATTTTGCAGAGTGTGCACTAAATCATATATTAAACCTCTGGGTAATGCAATGTGGCTTGTTTCCCGCCCGGGAACAAAGGTTGTAACATAACCCTGACATTTTACTTTGTTCAAGTCACATAAAAGCGATGCAGAGCGAGGTAAATCCCCAAGTCGTTGCATCAGCTTGCAAAGATCCAGTGAATTACCTTTAGAATATGATGATACCGACGATGTCGCAACACCTAACATCTATGACTCATATACAGGGAGAATAGCAGCAGCCTTAAGTGAGTAAAATTAACTAAATGAGGCCATTTCCTGCTCTTATTTACACAAAAAAGAAAGAATCCCATAGTCATACTGAATTCTTAAAAGCCTGAAATTGCACAGTAGTAGCACTAATGTTTCACAGTTGGATCATGAGTGTGAGGGAGGTATTCATTTATAAGGGTTATAAATTTTAAAGGAAGAGTTGTGCCTCTGAGAGAATCATGAACAGAAATGAAACAGAGAAATCTAAAGTACCAACAGAGCTGTGGGGAAATGCATAGTGACAGTGTGGCGTCCTGTCACTATGCCTCTGATTGATCATGCGCACTGACTACTTAGCCACAAAGATATCCCACTGGCTAACTGGTTAGCATACATGGCTCTCACTGGGGAGTCTGGAGATCAAATCCCAGTCGAGCCCTTATTGTGTACCTCCCACACATGTTTTAATTTTCCCCCAGTGGTGCCAATTGTCCACCAAACTAGGAGACATTCACAGTGAATCATGCAACATCATGGCTGGGGTCAGAAACAGCTTCCATTGTCTGAAGGTAGGGATTGAATTAACTTTAAACAGGTGCTGCTTTAATCATCTTCAAGTAGAGCCCTATGAAATCTGCGATCACGGAATCACGGACGGGATCACAGAATTGAACATTAAAAACGGAATTTATTATAAACGCGGAATGTCACGGAAATGAGCAACGATTGCCAAGAATGTGTTTTTTTCTTTATAAAAAGGGAAAGCTTTGCCCAGAAAAATGCTCCAAGGGGGGGTCACTAGGCTGCAGAGCACACCCACCCCGCACGTGCCCCCCCCCCCCACTCCACGAGGAAGCCCCGCAGGGCGGCTTTGCCAGCTTTCCTCCTGGTTATTTAGCCAGACCGACCTGCTTGCTCTTGGTTTGAACACTTTTCCTTGGTTGTTGTAACCTGACTCCCGCCACCTGGTATTTGCAATACCATCTGGGGAGGGAGTTAACCCGATGTCATTTCAAATTAGTCTTTTTTTTCTAAAACTCTTGCATGTGATTGGATAGAAGATCTGTCCGTCATCTTGACTGACACGCTACTTCAGCCACTCACGTTGAACCGAATGACGCAACCCGTGACGCAACTCAGAGCGACACCAGAGCCACCACGCATAGAGGATCGAGTTATCAAAACATGTTATCAAGCTCAAAAAGCTTCAGTCAAACAACATGGCGGCGGCGGCGACAGCTAGTACGAGCGGTGTACAGTCTGTGAACGACTTTTGTCGAATGTGCAAAGAAAACATCACATCCGGCCAAAACGCCGCCCATCCTTCAAAAGTCCCACCCGCGATTAGTGATTGGCTCCTATTATTCTCTAACCAGACGAAATCACCTATAACTGTCGCCTTACTCAGATGGAGTGCGTGAGGAAAGGGAACGCCCCCGCGTGTACTTGTTGAACGCACCCAGATGATGTAAATCAGGTTATGGTTGTTGTGCATCTACTGGTGAATTAAACTACAGCCTATGAACGTCTCATCATCCAGGTGTCACGTAGTGTAAAGTGAGATTCTCTCAGCTGACGGCTTGGTGCAGCAGGTTTGGATGTACACTGATGTTTCAGAGAAAAACGTGATCCAGATTCTGCGAAAAGTGCTTTATTTAAAAAATTGGCCGGATCGACTTTGCTTTCTATCGACTGACTCACTTCCATCCGCTCTGCTCTGGATGGACGCGGTTTCAAAGCAGCAGAATACAGGACAGAGCAGTTTCCCCATGATTATTAGACTGTGTGTCCGGTGATCTAACCCGGACATATGTTTGTTATGGTCTATGGTGTGGACCACCATCTGTAAATTAGTACTGTTCGGAATTATGTATTATTTACTATTGGCATTTTCTTTTTTTGTTTGTTTAAACTTGTGCCATGTTTTTGCCTTAAATATGTCTAAAAGCATGAAAGCATTCAAGTTAGTAATTATAACGGCATTAATTGGCTAAATTTAATTGTTTTATACACTGTATTGGTGTTAAATTTGTGTAAAATTGATAAAAACATAATTCTCAAAAATTAAAAATGGAAAAACACTGAAAATGGGAAAAATTAAAACGGAATTTTAGAAAAAATAAAACAGATTTCATAGGGCTCTATTCAAGGTAGAGGGGTATGATGCACAGAATTGTTAAAAGACTAGAATTTCATGATGACCACCTTAGGGTATTGTGGGAAGTGGGGAAGGACAGAGACGAGACATGAAGGCATCTGATTGGTCCTTTCTGTATGGTGCGAATTGACCAATCCTTGCCATGCAGTGCGAATGGCAGGATTGGTCAGAGTTTTTACAGACCTGCAGCTTTCACAGAGGTCTGACTTTTTTCCTTCTTTTTTATGAATACATAATGTATTGACCACTCTCAGGATGTAAGAACCATTTCACCCAGTATAACAAAAAGTGTTTCTGGACAGGACTACCAACTCTGGCTTTTTCTGGTGGATTTCTGCGTCACACTTCCAGCTCATATGCAGCCTCTTCATCTTTATCCCCAACAGACTTCAAGATAAAATCATGCTGCATTTACTCTACCTCAGAAGTTAAGAGTCCAAATTCTTTTTGCTTTGCTATGAAAAGAAAATGGGCATTGGAAGCCACATTGTTCACGTAAAAAAGACATGAGGTAACAACTTATTATTACATTGTAAAATAAACTAGGGACTGCCTGTAGCTGGACTGTTGATAAAAGGTACTGAGAATAAAAAAGACAGTTAGCTCTGTCATTTTGGTTGGTGGTGGTCTGAGCTGAGAATACTTTCTGTGCTGGATTTAACTCAGTTAACACACAATGTTTCAACATGGAAAGGGCCAGATGTCTTTTTGTATAACAGACAAAACCACTTATATTTTTATCTAATAATATGTTCATATAAGATGCTTGAGTTTAAAAAAACAAAACAATCAATGACTACTGTTTTCTAAAAAAAACATATATGCTAACTAAAATAATTTCTTTTTCATATTTCTTTTTTAAATACACAAAAAAAGCCATTATGTGTATCAAAAAATGACTCATAACATCAACTTCCAGCCAGTTGTTTTTCATGCTTACACCTGATGCAGAAGAAACTGTTTCACTCTTCTACACCTTCAAAGTGCACTTCACAACTATTCCTCACATTACGCTGTGTGACGTTGCAGCTTGGTTTTGCTTTACAGTGTCACACATCAGTCTACGGATAAAGAGTTAAGATACAGTATGCTTCTGCATGTTCAACATACTTCCTTACGCAATAATGGGCATGATGCAGTTCATAACCAAAATAAATGCTGGACTAACACGCTAAGATTTTAGAGTTTTTCCAGCCCCACTGCAGGCCCTTCAATATAAAATGTTCTTTGCCTATAAACTCACAAGAGCAATTATTTCTCAGCCAACCTTACTCTGTTAAATACAAGTAAAATACCTAATATAACAGAAAGGGAAATTTTTATGCCTCAGCATAAAATGGAAAGGGATTATTGCACTGAGCCTCATTCTGTTATGACAGATGCACGGCACTAAGTTTTTAAGCAAACTCACAACCATGTCTCCTCCACAGTATACCATATAAAACTGAATAAGCTTGACATAAAGCTGAGGCTTTTTTAAAAGTCATACTAAAATAACTTATTTTATATCTTATATTACTTGGAAAATGATGCAAACCTTCATTTTTCCACAGATAAATTACATGTTACACCAATGCCCATCATATTTAAAACATATTGTAGGTGCAGCTACTCATGCTGAAATTGATCATTATGCGTTGCATAATTTGAAAATGCGTTTTCTATTCACCTGTATGAAATTAGCTCGATGTGACAACCAGAAATGTAATATCACCATCATTATTTCCACATCGTTTACCACCCTCCTGTGCTTCCTAGCATTTCGATGAGCGTCAGTTATTAACGCCATGAAGTTAATTACAAAACCAAACACCACCGCGCCACTGTGGATCAGTTTAAGCCAAAAGAAAATAAAAAATACAACAACTTGGAGCTGATTGTTAGATATACAGAAAGTAGAAAGGTGCCAGTCAGTGGTGCTAATGCCACTAATCAGAAACTAAGGGCCCGAGACATTAGAAATTCTTCTGAACAGCTGTCCACCCCCACCAACACTGGAAATATTGGATAGCGTCCTCAAATTTTGGACTCATGCTGTGCCGATTCTGCACGAAAACCCCACAGGCTACATCTGGGGAAGCAACTCTACAGGGCTGAAGCTCAAAGAGAAAAAGCTGCTCGTGTCAGCTTCTGTCAAGATGAAATGGACTTTAAAGTCCCAACAGATAAAGCTGAGACAGAGTTTGCACCTCATTTTACATACCATTCAAGGTCTCATTCGAGCTCCATTCACCTTTCAAGAATTATTTAAGGTTACATATAAACACATATTATGTATCTTGACACACCTCATTAAAAATGTATAAAATAAGATATATTTTCATTATATGCCACCTTAGTTGATTTATGATCTAAGCAGTGTGTTACCACCATGTGTTTATCATCCTCCAGCTAAGTGGTGACTTTCAAAACATGCTATGCAACCGTGACGACCCTTTGGCCCTCAAGCAGTTCCAGAGCTGGGTGACCCTAATTACAGTGTTGGCTTTGCTGCCAAACCATCTCATTGGAAACCAGCCACAGCTTTGGCTATCCCAGCATACGAGCTGCTCCCGATGGAAAGCAATTTAATGCTTGGCTGCTCAAAGAACAAAATATATGCAGCACAAGAATTCCCAAAGATAAATTAGAGCAGGCGAGTGGACTCTGTAAGAGCTTTATCTGAGGCCTGATGAGCCACCTGTCACCTCAGAGGTGACATGAAACCACAACATGGCAGGAAACAGTTGAAATCTGTCACCAAGCAGCAGGTACTGAGTTTCCCATGGTGGGAGGCTGTTGAGAGAGGAGCAGTATGCCTGCAGTTCAGTGGTGTGTTTGAATAACAGGGATATTGACAAAGTTAAGAAACCCAGTGGAGAATTCCCCACCAGAGAGAGGCTACAACATAATCAACCTGACAGGTTTTGGACTGTTAATCTGATCAGAAAACAGTCCAGAGAACTAAAGTGTCCTATCAAATCTAAGACTGAAAAAAGGCTAAAGTATTTTTTCAGAAGGGAGAGGCTTCATAAAAGAAAACATTTCCATAAACATCAACTAGCAGCTGAATGTGGAATAGAATAAAAATTCAGGAATGCCTTGGGGAAATCAGTATTTCACATTTTGTATAGGACTGTGCACATATCTTAAGACACCCATCATTTTTTTATATTTGGTTTACAAGGAGCCAGACATCCTTGTAATCTTTTAAAGTGGTCTTGACTGACAAACCTTCTTAAAGTCTTAAAAAATGGAGGGAAAACGAAGAAATGGCAAACCAGAGAATTATTTACAGTGGAATAATAGTATCTGAAAATAATGTCCTTCAGAAATAAAAAAATGTTCTATAAAGATCTGATGCAGAACCTGAGAAATCTGGACCTTCAACCTTCAGTTGTTTCATCCCCTCTTCTCTGAAGCTTCATCAAACATGGTCTCAGTGAAAGTGACACCATCAAGAAACCATTCCTAACGCAAAGGAAGTAGGAAGAAAAGTAAATGTATGCAAAAATGACACAAGAGCTGGGCTTTAAGGGGGGAACTTTTTTTCAATCTGGACCTATTTTCTAACATGAAATATGTTAATTTACTCACCCAGACAGTTTTGGTGCAACTTGAATTCCGTCGGGAGATATTTAGATCCACTCCAGATCAGGGTATGCCTCATACAGTGGCAGTGATGGGGCAATTGCGTGCAGCCTCTAAATAAGGCATTATCTGCCACAAACTCCTTCATTTCACCAATGTTTTGCTACGAAACATTAGTCGGACCCCCCCTGTGAGCTCGAAGCGGCTTTTTTGTGGTGATTCTTCATTATTTACAGACGTTTACTTATTATGGTGTCGCATAATAGTGACGTCATCAAAGCTGTCGCAGTACAAAAGTCTTAAAACACCGAAAAAAGGCCCGAATCAAGCAAGTAAACATCCAGCATTCACGCATTGAAATCTTGGCGTGTATGCGAATGGAGGCGTCTGGTGTGAACACAGGGTTAAAGTATTAGATTGAACATCTGCAATTACCCCAAGTTACGCACAAATTGTTTCCATAATTCACAAACCATGTGTTACACATACACAAGGATACTGAGTTGATTTTTCTGCATCTTAATAAGTATTGCCAATATTTGCAATGTTTCTCAGTTTTGTTTTGTTTTTTTCTTATTGTAATAGCTGATTCCAACTGTGCAATATTAATGTTCCATTCAAGTTGAATTGATTTCAAACGCAAGAAAATAGAAAAAAAAAAAAAAAAAAAGAAAATGGAATTCTTTGTAAGCTTATGAAACATTAAACAAAGAACCAGAGGACCATAATGAACCCATGTCTTCCAGGAGTGAGAATTTTCAGTTTATAATAAAGCTTTATAATAACAATATTTTTTTTAAAAAGGAAAAGAGTTTCAACTTTCCACTTTCAAAGTAAAAAATAAAAATACTGCGTGATTAAAAGTAATGGATGAAGAGAGAGAAAGAAACATGTGTAAACTGGATATTTCCACTTTGAGCTTGAAATGAAACTCAATAGTCTAGCCTTAAAATATGATGGGTTCAATGAATGAAAAACGTTTCAACCCAGACAGTCCAAAACTAGATGGCAAGGTTATCTCATATCAGCGTTTTTTAGCACTTAAAGCAGTCACTTTAAACACACAAATATATGATTTCAAGAAAAGACTCCCTTTAATTTAAAGAAAAAAAAGATTTGAGTTCTACAGGCACGGTCCCAAAAGCATAAAATAATGGCCATAATCCATGTTCTTTTCTAACAATTAGTGCAGAGCTGAAAATGTTATGTCACGTAAACTATGCAAGGGTGGCTGAGGAGAAAATCAGGCTGCGCTGAAAGGTTTTCTGCTAGAGCTTAAACTATGATTACCTTTAGAGAGAAACAATGTCCTAGGGAGTCAAACCCATTAAGCACAGTAGCTAGAGTGAACCCTGTGCTGAGAATCCATCTCCTTAGATTATCTGAGAGCAAGCAGGCCACCACCTGGAGCCTGCCTCAGTGGAGTGAGGTCTGCAATGTCTTAAAGCGCCATCACACATACCCTCCTAAGGCTGGAGCTCAACGATACCTTCAAAATGCGCGAAGAACACAAACCAGACTTGAAAGAAAATTACACAGAAAAGGGTCCAAAGTACCCCCTTATATCTTATGTTTTAATAGCATTACATAAATTGCCCCAAAAAGTAGCATTTTCTTTATTTCAAAGGATTTTAATGGATGACTAAATCAAATAATAGACACAGACAAAACTATTGTATACTCCAGCGCTATCATTGTATCACCAAATGCATTAAATTTTATTTCAACTAAAATAAACAAAATGTAAAAAAAAAAAAACATAAGCCTCATTTCCACCAGCAGGTCTGGGCCGGATCAGGCCGCGTTTTTTTGCATCTCCACCGATAAAAACTGGGATGGATACCCTTATATCCAACTCGACTCATCCTACTTTTTCGGTACCCCTCCATAGGAGTACTGATCTAACCAATCCGTACCAAAGAGGTGAAGCTTAACACATTGCAATCTGTTGGTTGAAAAAATATGTCAGTTCAGCGTGACCTGGCATAAAAACAAAGCAGGGATGACCCCTTTGTTTCTGAATGTGTGGTGTGGTGCTTTGGTTAAAAAGCACAGCACTGCCATTAGGGATGGGCTTTTGCGAATATCTTTTTGATTGATCGTCGAGAGAATTAACAATCAATTATCGATTTAATCATTAAGAAATGCATGTTAAAAAATGATTACACATACGACAGGGAGAATGTTTTTTTTTTTCTTTCTAAAATATGTATTTTATTTCAACTCCCCACTGCTCTACAGCCTCAATCATCTTCTCGTTGAGTAGGTCGGCAGTGGTGGCACGTTATAGTGAGGTGGCTCTCTGTTGTTAAAGCGGTCCAACAGTCTGTTGTTATGGCAACGCTAGCTGCTGTGGCTAACTTGTTTAGCAGCACCTGCTTTTGCTTCTCGTGTTTCAATGAGCCTGATAACAGTGCACCATGAAGGAAACTGATAGACTGGTTCGAGAAAATTCATCAAATCTCTGAAACCTTTCCCATCGATGACACTTCTGGGCAACATATCCACTTTAATCATTTTACAGATTGCCCCCATTATTTTGTCTGCCCACTTTGCATTACAGCTCCTCTGGCTTAAGACTGAGACAACAGTGTGTTGAACAGAGAATTTATTACCTTTAAGCACAGTCGGTTGAGCGTTTTTTAAATGGTGTTGTTGTCGAGTTGTTTTTACAAAACATGTCGCAGTATTTACAATGTGAGGTGTCATTTTCGAACGCAAAATGGTCCCACACCAGACTCCGCCATGCTCGCTCCATGTTTAGACGAGCCTTCTTAAGCTGCTGTGATGTGGGAGGTGGCAGCTAGCAGGCGGCTTTCTCTGCTGTCTTTAGGCTATATCGCCCCCCACTGGTAGGATATTTTATTACTGCCACATAGTGAAATTTATTACATAGCTTCAAGACGTACACTACATGAATGAACTCTGTTTTTTAAAGGGGAAACTCAGTAAAAATCCCTGTGGGGCTAAACAAAGTGTTTATGGAGCGATTCAATGTCCCCCCCCCCCCCCCCCCGCCGGGGCCTCTGGCTCTAGGCAACTTTGCCTGCGCCGACCCGAGCAGAACTTGCGACAACAGAAACTGCTGTACGGTACTCAGGTCCCCTATCTACCGAGCTGCTTCCAGCTCTGATTTGAACCAGACTACCAGCGCTAATTTGAAGAAAACATTTCTTTAGCTTCACACCACCTAAACACGGCTCCTGGCTCTCATAACCAACTCTTTGCTGGACCAGAGTGATTCACGGAGCTTGCGCTGCCTGGGCGCCGGGTGAAGCATCACTGCTTCAGGCTCAATAATCACTTGTCACGTCCGCAAAAAGTAAATAAAAGTTTGTATTCTTACCTGCTACCCGCCAACACCAGAGAAAAATATAATCCACGGCATATTTACCCGCAAATCGCGGGTAAAACGTCCCGTTTCAGAAGAGACAGGTCTTTGCTTTGTGCAGAGGGAGACGTGGTGCTGCTACCAAAGCAGCAAAGTAGCATCAACAAGCTAGTAAACGCTTAGAAATATATCCAGGGATCAAAATAGAGGAAAGACAGGTAGAGAAGCCGTCTGTGTGCTGTGGGGGTGCAGGGGGGTTGAACTTTACGACAGTGAAAGGACGCCACTAGGGGGAGCCCCGAGCTGAAGTTACTGAGTTCTGCTTTAACACTGTTGGATAATCGCAAAAAATTTATGTGAATGAAAAAATTCTTCATGATTAATTATCGATTTTCGATTAATTGTGCCCATCCCTAACTGCAATGATGTCACATGATCACGTAGCAGCGCTATCCGGTTAATACTCTGCCTCCAGGGTAAGGGTACAGTATGCTGTGGGGACGGAACCTGATATCAACACATCCGTACCAAAACCCATCCGACCTGGCCTGCAGCCCCCCGACCCAACCCAGACCCCCGGTGGAAATGGAAAACTATGATGTCTTGGGTGCCTGTGTCTCGATGTGGGGGCGGTGACGGTATATCTTTCAGCCCTAGTGTTGGGGTAGGTGTGTGGGGAGTGTGTGTGCGAGCGTGGTGGCGGGGTAGGGGGTGGTAGAGGTGGTGGCGCCCTGGTGTCAGGTGTATGGGGCAGGGACTTTGGGGTGGGGGCTGGCCTGCCCTGGGGGGGCGTCGTCTGGGGGGTCCGGTCCTCCTGGGTTTCGGTTGGGCCGCCCGGGTCCGGGGGGGGGGTGGCTGCTCCTGGGCGCTTGGGCCCTGGGCCCGGCGCTGTCTCCGCTCCGGGGGACGCCCGGCGCCCGGTGGGGTCGGCAGCTGCTGGTCTTGGTCCGCTGGGGCCTGGGCCTCAAGACCGCAGGGGGCTCCGGCTGGGGCCGCCTTTTGCCGCCCTTCGGGGGATGCATGTCCGCTCTTTGGGGGGGGTAGCTGGGATCTGGGCCTCTGGGTGGCTGCTGGGGGCCTGGGTCGTGAGCCTTGCGGGCTTCCTCCTCCTTGCGGAGACGAGGCTGCATCTGCATGACTGTATCACCACGGAGCACCCTTTATTATGCATGTTGACACTGTGACACTACTTCCCATTGCGATGACTAGGTTGTACCTCTTCTCTACTTCCCATTGCGCTGACTAGGTTGTACCTCTTCTCTGCGTAGTTCTGCGTGTGTTTGTGTGTGTTTGTATGATCTGAGGATATTTAAGCCACCTGCAGGTCCTCCTGTAGGGGATTGCTTGTTTTGTTTTCCAACAGAGACCTTGGTGTTTAGGGATCGCGGTACAGATGTACCAGTGAACTGTGTAAGTGGATTCATGTTTTCTCTCCTCTCTCTCTTCCTCTTCCTTACTCCTCTCTCTCTGTTTCACTTTCTATCATTACCTCTGTTAACTTTCATTTCTCCCTTGTCAGGCCCAGCAGTATGAAATGGAATGGTGTAATAGACAAATGTTTAAATAAAGAAATAAAATGAATAAACATGATATCAAGTGGAGCCTTATATTCATAAAGCTCCGCTTGATAAAGCAAAACTGTTCAACAGAATAAAGCAATCAGATTTCCATTCTGCTTGCTTCGATGCTGGACAGGACAAGTAAAAAAAAAAAAAAAAAAAGGAAATGGAAAACTATCCCTGGCCAAAACTGAACAGCTGTAAAATTAAAGTAAACCATCTTAAGTACTTAAACTGTCAAACTGGCCGTTTTCTAATTAAAAGTTTACACCATGTTACAGTACTTTTAACTTTTTAAAAGGTTTCTGTCCACCCTTTTCATTGAGAGACATTGATATTTGACGATTAGTGGCAGCTTTGAGTTCCTTTTAAGTCTGGTTCATGGAGCAGAGGGGAATTGCTATGTGTTTTGAGATGGGGGAGGGGCCTGTGGCAGCGCGCACGGCTAATAGAAGGAAGTATTATGTTCTTTCACCTCTGTCTCTAAAAGTCTTTAATAACACTGAAAAATATTGCTGGACTTGTTGCTCGCTGCTTTATATGAACAAAAAAGTTACCAGAGGGTCTGAAAACTCACTAAATATCAAAGTTAACAGGGACTACATGACTAAACTGTATATAGTCATCCCTGTTAACTTTGTCTACAAAGTCTGCTTCACAAAGTGTATTTTATTCAACTGTTCACTCATGTATTCATACAGTAGCACTTCTTGCATATATGTAACGTATGTTTATGCAGTCTTCTTGACACTGCAATTAATCATGCCAAACATATCAAGGGCGATGTGGGTTCAGTGCCTACAACTCTGGCACATGGAGAGGTTGGGGATCAAACTAATCAATCTTCCAACTGGAGGACAACTGTAATCTAACTAGAATGACCATTTCCATGATATTTGTCATCGACAAGACACAAAATCAATTTTCTCTGAAGAATCATCTGCAAAATTGGATTTTTCTCTTTTTTGCTCTCAGATGGTTTAATCACAAACATTTCACCTGACCAGTCAGGTTAAGCTAGGGGAAGCAGTTTGTTTGGTTGTGGTACCAAGCTATTAGTTGAAGTTTAGAGGTTTTTGGTTTGAAGAAATGATAATTATTTGACTAATTATGTTTTGTTTCACATTATTTACCTGCCCACTGAAGAAGGTGGCAAACGCTACGTAATACCGTGTCAAAAATGTTCGGACACAATGTGAATATGAATGACAAAATGTTAAATAAAGTGTGTAGGTTATGCATAAGAGGAAGCTATGACTGCCTAATGAATTGTTTTGATTGTGATCTAATAAGCCCCCTTCATAATTGCTTTACTAATACAGAAATACATTTTCAACCTGCTAACCAATTTGTATCATGTGTATCACTCTTGTTTTCAGGGGTATCATCTTTACAGGTTTTGGAGAACTCATCCCTTTTAAAGGAGTCATCACCCGGAAATCCCACTTTTTCATGTTAAAACATGTGTATTGGGGTAGGAATTGAGTAAAAAAGTGCCAGAAACTCCTGAAAGTGAAAGTGGCTTCGTTTTTCAGCTTGAGCTCTCTCTTCATCCCAGAATCGGCCACAAGAGTGCGCACTCCACAGCACGCGATTTGGACCCGCCTCTGGCATTGACGTCAACCGCCTCGGCCTGCTAAGCTAGCCTTTTTAGCGCCACCTAAAAGCAGCTGATTACCTGCCACGGAGGAGTTATGACCAGCTGTTATGACGTGAACTAGAGAGGCTGCGAGCTGCTAAGCTAGCGTCTTTGTCATGAGCTCTGCTTTTCACCGGCTCCTGCGCAGAAGCATGTCCGCCTTACAGCTGCTCGTGGTCGGCCTGAGTGTTGCAAGTCACACTGCGTCTTCTGCTGCGGCAAAAGCCAGCAGAGGCCCAGCTTTGTGGATGCCTGTCATAGTGTCTGAGCCCCAGATATGAATCCATCCTCATTCAAGGCGAAAGGCATGGTTAACTGGCTCCCTGTATTGAAAATGCACGTATAAGCGTTTCTCGCCGAGATATTGAGTTTGGGGGATTTTCGCTGCTGCTTTCCAGGAAAGACCCAGAGCTGCTTCCAACCCTCGTGCCCTTCATATTTTTGACACTAGCTACCATCTACACTTGGAATGTCCAAGATCGGATGTTCAGAAATAAAGTTATGAGCTCTGCTTTTTCACCGGCTCCTGCGCAGAAGCGTGTCCGCCTTACAGCTGCTCGTGGTCGGCCTGGGTGGACAGAAGGGACAGCACTAGGGAGCCAGTGAGGATGTACAGTCGGTAAGTGTTGCTGCTTGTGTAACTTATTATCTTTTGTGTAAGAGACCAGTAAACGGTGGTTGACGAGCGGACAAGTTGCTAATGTAGCTACAGAAGCTAACACTGTTTGATTAACTTCACGTCCGCTCCTTATATTCATCAGAGTCCAGCCCTTTTACTCCGCGGATCCTCTCTATCAACCGTACCGTTAAGTTTTTATCACGTTTTTCTCTGTTGGGACATCATTTCCTTCACCTGCTCTGTCCTGATAAAACTTTGTTTTGGCTTTGACGTTTGCCTCGTGAACGCGCTTACAGACAGGTCTAACTCTCGTACGTATTCTCGCGACAAACAAAAGTTGGGGATAAAAAAGAGGTTAAAATGAGCTCATTAAATTTTCGTCCACCCAACTATAATTAAAAATTCATTTGAAGATAATTTAAGGATTGTGTATGTAAAACACTAGGTTATGACACCTTTAAGACTGCTAAGAGTAGACATCAACAGTCATGGACAACTATTCATGTTTCTAAATAAAATGAAGTCTAATCTTATCTTAATAGTTTGTCCAAAGCTAAACAAGAGGCCATGCCTATGACATCAAAATAATTAAATACAATTCCAGCATTTCACTCTATTGTTAGCACTGTGTGTATAAAACGATACCAAGTTCTAACCTGTGTATTGCTGTTTACCGTTCAGCAGTCATGGCCTGGATTTGTCTCCAAGTGCTGAGTATATTTACCCTCTCCCCAGTGCTATGCTTTGTTGCACTCTGTGAAACAAGGAGGAATTCGATTACATGGTGGCCGAGGCTCTGACAACAGCTCACTCTTGTTTCAATCACCCACACAGGTGGATATGGGAGATGAGAAGTAGCGCTCCAGTCACCATGCCATGGACCACCAGAGGGCAATGAGGCGTGAGGAAGCACACAGAGCAAGGCCAGTGGCTGGAAAAGGCGAGCAAGTGCAGAAGTCCTGCTCACCAAACAAGATCATCAATCTAGGTCAGGTAAGCGACGAAGGAAATAGAAAAATCTGGTAGTGAGGTGGCAAATTAAAAAAAAAAAGCATGAGTAATACAAATTGGTGGCAAAATAAAATCCTTTCCACAGACCCCATCCATACCCTGAGTAGAAGATGGACTCGAGGAAAACAAACACCATCAATCATCTTGATTGTCACACTTTTCATTGAGTTGATAATTTCTCGGTGAAAAGCTTGGTGGATCCGAGGCGGCAGAGACAATTTAAGGCAGTAATCAACCATGTTATGAGCGCACATTGATAATTAATGTGTGACAGCAGCAGTAGGAGGGTTTTGTGGGAGCGGTGTTAAACCTTGTTTGTGAAGCCCTATGAATGTCACCTCATATCTTTCAATAACATGATCCGTTTGTTCGTGTTCCTCTGGGTCGAACTTGTCTTCAGTGATTGAATGCCATCTTGCTCTGGAGGAGGCCAGATCATTTCACTGCGTCTCCCTTCGGTTCCCAGTGGTAGCTCTTTTTGTGCCCCTCCTGTCTGATAGTGCACGCAGCCCATAAATGATATTAACGGTTCAAGCGTCCGGAGAGATGTTGTAGTGATAACACAAGCTTCGGAGTGACAGTGAAAAATATGGCAGGGAATTAAATTAAGATCAAGGTGTTAAGAGGGTCACATCAACATGCAAGCCAACTTTTAGAAAAGCTGATGAGCAATTTAGGAAAAAAGTGTGATAAACAAAGTGGCCTGACATGACTGAATCTTCAGCCTTATGTTACACACAACCTGCTATTCAAGGTCTGTACAGTAAACCTCTTTTGAGACTAACATATTAATGAATCAGCCATCTTTATACCACATATAAGGGAGAGCCAGTTGATTATGTAAGATTCTCAAAATAACATACAATATCTGAGTAACTGCAGATACAGTATAAGATCCTTCGTGAATTTAGGGAGTTTCGCCTAATCCACCTTGGAGCCTTGTGTGCATGGCCTGGTTGAGGTTGTTTAAAAAAAAGAAAAACAGAAAATCAACCCATGGCCATTTTCCTCACAGGCTTCAGAGCATGACACAATTAGACTGAGGAGTATTTCAATTTAGCATCTGCTGTGCTGCTTTTTTATTGCAACAATTCAGTAAATATGAAGCTGAACAATTCAGAGAAGATCCAATAACATCAGTATTCCTTATTCTGTGTTAATTTGTGTGTGTATGTGCATGTGTGTGTCCCGAGCTTCTTGCAGTCCAAAGCAATTACCCACAGAATCGTCAGGTACATTTGGAAAAATAAGAAACAATGTCCCAAACTCAATGAAATTGTATCAAAAATAAAATAGTGTGGAAACTATTTGCTGTCAAAACTCCAGTAATTTCTTGTGATATTCAGTCTGATACTCAGACTCTCAGACTGTAAGTGATTTTTGTGGAATATAATGTCAAATAAAACTTAAATTGAATAAAGTTTTACTCAAATAAACACATGGAAAGTTCCATAAACCTGAAAATAAAATAACTAGGAAGTTTAATCTAAGATAAGAAGCTTAAAACTAATGTGTTTTTTTTTCTTTTGCATTAAAAAAAAAACATTAAAAACGTGATCCATTGATCTGGAGCTATTCTTCTCAGAGAAGCCATTTAGGCATCACCACAACCAAGTTTTGTTTTATTTTTAGGTTATTATATTCATTTGCTCCATTTTAAGTAATTCTTATGCAAACTAAAGCTCTGTAAAGGGTTGGCGAGGTTTTTTGGGAGAAACTATACAGTTGTAGGTTAAAGGAAAAACATCTGGGTACCAAAAATTCACATTCAAATGCATTCTGTTTCATTGCATTCAACCTGTCCAATGCTAGCAGCCTTTCCTGCACACTATGGACACTCTGGCATTCTGTATTCTTCCTATTCTCGTCCTCTCCATCCTTCCCCCACTTCTTCCATTCATCTTTTAGTGCCTGGCCCCGGTTACTGCATATCAGGTCTGGGCACAGGCTAATCGTGCGACTCACAGGCTCAGTGTGATTCCAGCAAGCTGGGGGCAGAACATTACCCGAGACATACTCTGGTGTGGCACCGCAGCCTGAATGCCATGTCCGCGGAGAGAGAGAGAGAGAGAGAGAGAGAGAGAGAGAGAGAGAGAGAGAGAGAAAGCCCTGGCGTTCGGCCCATTGGTTGCTTTCAGCAGCTTTTTGGCTCTCTGAAATCATTTTGCTCCACTAATGATGTCTTTCCACAAGCCACAATCCATTCCAGGTCTTTTGGAGCGTGTACGTGTGAAGGTCACAAATAACTGGGTTTCATATGAAGAGGTCTATAATTTCCACTTTAAGATTCAAGCAAGAGACTTATGGGTAAAGCTATCAATTCAGACATGACTTTGCACTAAAAGCACAAACGTACAGAAGTGGGACTGCATTAAACTTTGATGAACCGGTTCATGAAAAATGAAAGTGCTGATTAAGTGGACGTTAATATGTCGCCTACAGTGGACCAAACTTGAAGGGGAGGCGTACCTTTCTCAAGCTGGAACTGTTAAAAACAACAAGTGTGTCTTAGAGTGCCTATGACAGTACAAAGAAAAGCATCAACACACTTGTCCATCACAGGTTTTTCTACTAAATTACACTGCCACCGTCCAAAATATAACCCCTATTTATTTTAATAGACAAACTAAAATTGCCTTAGTAATTTATTAATCAGGTTTCGACTGGTCAAATAGGGACCAAACAACAGCTAATTAGTACTGTTGAGTTAAAAGTTGTTGCCAGAGGTGGCAATGTGAGTGATTTGCTGCACCAACGTAGCCACAAGCATGCCTTCAAATACCAACATAGTATGAAACTAACCCTCTACATCGTCAGGTAAAAATGAAAAAAAAAATGGAGGACACTCAAGTCCAATGCCACTTGGAGAGGTGCTTTTGCGAAGTGCTGGTTACTGGATTGAGATAACTTACATCATTACAATCCAAACAGCGAAGGGTCTGGTTCTGCTTAGTTCTATGGAGAGACAGGTACAAGGTTATGATCATAACACTGAACCACAGATACAGTATTGTGGACATTAAAATGTTATAAAGTTTTTTGTACAATGTACATTTCTTATAACAATGAAAGTGGCTGTTCTTGGCTATGTGTGACTGGTTAATACCCAGTCACACACAGAAAAAGAGATACTGTCAAAGATGTTGACTGGTACAATTTAAATAAATCATTAAATTTTGTCTTATCTCCCAGCACTAACCCAGGAGGAGTCAGAAAAGTCTACCGTTGTTATGAGAGGTTTTTTTTTTTTTTCCTTTTGAGGAAACATTCTCTTCAAAAGTTTGCATATTTTTGGCATCAGTTTGATGAAATCCTGTCTAAATCATCAGTCAGCACCAAAACCAGTTGGGCAGCGTATCCCAGGTAATCAGATGCTTTCTTCTCCTATTTTTTTTTTTTACCCATTAGTTTTATACCATGTTAATTTCAGCTTTTGTCAACAGAAACCAAAAACTCAGAATGAAATTGTTTTACAAGTATTACTTACATAGTCAAATGGCCCACAAGAGGTTATCAAAAATAGCACACAAAACAATAATCCCATTTTAGCCTTTATCTGTACTTACTAGAAAAACGTGTAAAAGCCTGAGAACAGTTTGAAGAGGATTATTGGAGCTGGCTTTTCAAAAAAAAAATAGAATAGAATAGAATAAAAGCTTTATTTGTCATAAAATACATAGTATCAAACACAATGAAATCAGAGTTGTCACTCTTGATCAGTGCTTTGAGACTAATAAAAAATAATGAATATATAAATAACAGACAGAAGCCCCTTCATACTCTCTCTCTCACACACACCCTCTCATCCAGCCCCAAGAGCACCCCACCCATACACTCCAACCTACAGTGAGTCCATACACTAAACCCCTCATACAAAACGCTCCTAGACAAAACAAGACGCTGTCCAGCACACAAGTATAGTAGCATAGCAAACATAGCAGCGGTAGGACTCTAAAGTGCTTTGTGATAAACTGCTTAAATGCAGATGGGATGGGGGGGGTGGCCAATGTCTGCAGAGGGACATTGTTTTTATATAGTGAGCGTATGGCTCAGGGGCAAAAACTGTTGGAAAGTCTGGTAGTGCGGGCCTTTATTGACGTGAATCGCCTGCTGGTGGCAGGCAGGTTGAACAGATGGTGGGCTGGGTGGGCGGAATCTTTGAGAATGGACCTGGACCTGGAGAGGCAGCGAGAGTTTGCAAGTTCTTCCATGGAGGGCAGGGGTCAGCCTATGGTCCTTTGGGCTGTCATTATGATCCTCTGCAGAACCTTCCCGCATACGAAGCTGTGATACTGAAGGTGAGTTTGCTCTCGATGATTGACCTGTAGAAGGACACCAGCAGCTTCTGTTCCAGGTGGTTTTCCCTGAGAATTTTCAGGGAGTGTAATCGCTGCTGGGCCTTCTTGGTTATTGCTTTAGTATTGGTGGACCAAGTGAGATCCACAGAGATTTGTACCCCAAAGAATTTAAATGACACCCCCTTTCAATACAGTCACCATTGAGGTGTAGTGGGGCATGGGCAGTGCATTTGCCTCTCAAGTCAATGATGATTTCCCTAGTTTTTATTGTATTGAACCTTGGCTCTGTATACGGTCTCATCGCTCCCTAAAATAAGACCGACCACTGTGGCGTCATCAGCAAATTTTATGATGAAGTTGGAGGTGTGGGTAGGAGAGCAGTCTGACATGTAAAGTGTGTACAGGAGTGGGCTTAACACAAAACCTTGAGGTGAGCCAGCGCTGACTGGAAGTGGAGGGGGAAGATGGTGAGCTAGTCTCACTTGTTGTGGCCTATTGGAGAGAAAGTCTTTCATCCAAGCACAGGTGGAGAATGTCCTTTAAAACTGATCAGAAATTTCTGAAACTATTCTAAACAGTTTGCTGCCATCATTGTTATTATAGTGGTGATACAAGCTCCAATTATCCATTTATAGCCATTTATTACACCATTTTTCCATCCTTTTTTTTGTTTCCAATTTAGAAGATGTAGGTGAAAGCAAACTTTTAAGTGCATACAAAGAAAAAAATAGTGAAAACTTCCAGTTCATGTTCCAAAAAATAAAAACAATTTAAAATTAAATATAATAATGGAATTCATATTGTCAGGTTTAGCCTTATATTCATAAAGGCAAAGCAAATGTTTTAGACATAACATACTGTAGCAGCCAGATCATCATCCTGTTCTCTACAATGCTGGACAGGACAAGTTAAATGAATAAATAGAATATATGATTTACACCCTCACTTTCTGTGGTTTTGGGGCAGTTTAGAAAAAAATGAATGCACATGAGGAAACATGAAAATACTAACTTTCTTTATCTGGAGCAATCAAATGAAAAGTTGCAAACAGAAAAAAAAAACTTTTAATGATCTACAAATACGTTTTTATGTCTTAATGGACATCTAGTCTTTTCCAAAACAGGCAAATGCCACCTAAAGCTAGTTTATTTGCATATTTGTGTATAAGCGTATGCTTTTTCAGTTTTGATATTTTCCTTGTGCTTCGCACCACAGCATGAGGCATAAACCATATTAGCTCATTAAGCCCTTTCCCACAGCAGTTCTTGCTTTGTATTTAGAAACTCAATGGAAAATATCAAAATTGGAAAAAAAAAAAATCCACCAGTGTTCAAAAAGTTTATATTCTTATTTGCTGGGATGAATTTTACATCCAACTCCAGCTTCAGTTATATTCATCTTCAGCAAGATACGGTTTATGCTGCAGCAAACATTTCCTAAATTTTCCAAAATCATTTGGTCAATATAGTTCTTTGAACTGTTATTATGATGTAATACTATGGGAGTTGGTCTAATTTCGAAATAGAGACAGAGTTTAATGTTGTGTTTTAACCCACTTTGAGCAGAGAGTTGAGAGAGATGAATAACATGTTTGTGTTGCTCTTTTGAGAGTGACAAGAGAAAGGCGGAACTTGAAAAGAGGCTGGAAGTGCTAATGAGCCTTATTTTAACAACACAACGCTGCCATGAATATTTAACAGCTAACAGTAAGATATGTGATGAATTCACCCCTCTGAGTGAAAAATGGGTTCCGAAATGCTGCTGCAACCAAGACGCTGCTGTTCACTGTTGCTCCGCACAAAAGAACCTGCTGCCATCAAACCAAACCAAGTCATCACAGAGCAGTTTCCTTTGTTTCGTTTTTTTTTTTTTTTTTTTTCTGGAATTCTTTTGATTTTACAAATGACTCAAGGAACAGCTCACACATTTACACATAAACTGGAATCCTTAATTAATTTGATGTTTTCACAAGCATGAATGGCACCTGTTCTTTATGAACGATGACATAAAATCCCTCTCCCATCTGAAGACGATGGTTTCCAGGAAAGTGCAAAGATTCCATAAGGTGTTAAGTCCCATGGACTCACTTTGTTGCTAAGCAACCAGCAAGGGCACCAGCACTTTTTCAGGGAAACAACTTCACCGTCTGAAAATAAATAAAGATAGAGGGAACACGGCATGAACCTCTTGAACAGGGTTAAGTCAGTGAGAATAACACCAAGTCAACATCAAGCCCTGCAGCTGCCGGGGCCAAAGAGGTGTTTGTTTTCACTGATGACTCTTTATACAACAGAAACACAGAAAAAAGGTGTGAACGCTGTTATTTGTGTTTTAATAGCAGCTAATTAAGATGAGATTGTGGTAAATTACATGTTTTATTGCGTAAAAATGCATTTTCCTTTTTTTTTTTTTTTTTAGCAGTTAACATTTAGAGGTTCTGTGGACACTGGGAAAATGCATTTAAATGCTGTTTGTGTCCTTCATTTCACAAAAAAATGTAAGCACACACCCTCAGAACAGATCAAAAGGCTACTAACAACAGTAACTAGGTCTCCTTATCAAAGGAGCTTCACTTTATCTCATTAAAGCAGGCGAATGAGGGGAAGAGAGCTTGAGTTCCAAAGGGAAAAGAAACAGTTTTGCCCGTATTTGCTTTGTTATTTGGGTAGTGCAGCTCAAATTAATTACCCTCATCTTCTTCACTCTATTCATTATTCTAGCTGTAAACACATTAGTCAAATGAAACGTCTCTGAGCACACCTGGCTTTCTTATCGTCTCTGCTTTCCACGACAGGGTGGTTCAGCTTTCCGATGTGCTGCTCCCGGAGTATTAAAAAAAAAAAAAAAAAAACCTGCGCCATTTATGGCTGCGGTACCTGCTGCCTATTCTACTGATAGCTGCCTCCCAGGAAGCCTTAATGTATGAGATTTGTCAGTGTCAATTTCCCAGTTAATCTCTCTGGTCCACCTCTCGGCTGCCTCTGCCGCCCATTCATTCTGCTGCTGAGCTACCTGCTCGCACTGTCCCGCATCAGACACAAAGGCACAGGAAGCCCGGGAGCAGCATCTGTGGCAGGAGACAGCTGCTGTGTGACTCCAACATGTGAAACCAGAAGCGCTAATGCACAGGCCAATAAATAAATAAATAACTGCTGGCATACACTCAGAATTTTTTGGGACAGTTTGTGTAAAAATTTGAAAAATAATGACTTTACTGAGACGAGATAGGATACTGCTAGTTTCCAGAACACCAAGTGAAAATATTTAATATTGTTTTCTGATGACCAAATCTACACAAGCCAGGGATCCTTACTATCGCGCTGGTGTCAGCACTATTGTAAGGATCTTGCATAGAAAGATAAAGATTTGTTTTTTAAACAGAAGTCTGATGTTAGATAGCTAAACGAGACTGGGGGGAAATAAATGAGCAAATAAATATGTATTTCATCCAATTAAAACAGTGAATGCTGGTCTTACCTACAGGGAGTTGCTTGGGACTGGGGCTGGCTAATACACTGATTTCATAGATTAATTTAAATTTGCTGTTTTTATCTTTATGGTATAGCAAGGAGTGTTCCCAATAAGGTCCATGTAGGGATGTAACGATATGAAAGTTTCATGTCATTCTTATTGTGACCAAAATGATCACAGTTATCATTTTTATCGCAGCATTATAGAAATATCCACCAGCATCTTTAAAAATGTCCAAAATGGGTCTAAATGTCTACTTTGTCCCTTTTAAAGGGGGAAAAATCTCAAGTGAATTGTCCATGTGGGAGCCTTCTTTGCCTTCCGCCATGTTCTCATAAATTAAACATAGCAAACTGGGACTGCTGCTGCTTTTCCAGCCAACGAGCAGCATCACTGGAGTTTTTCAAAGTGCAGTAATCAATCACGATTTTAATGATAATTAAAATTTGAAACAGTATTAAATCGCTGGTAATTCTATCACGGTTAAACATTTTACCAGTAATTGTTACATCCCTCGTACAGTGTTGTCAGTTATTAAGAGCTAGTTAATTTTTTGCGACCTCAGACTTGGAACAAGTAATGACACAGTCCAGAGATAATTTAAAGGCTGTTTAGACCAAAGATTGCAGAGCAACATGCTGTCGAGAGGGAGAAATTGCTGCGCTAAACTCAGTCGACCAGGACCAGATCTTCAAGATGTTTATGTTTACTTCCACAGAGTTGAGTCCTCTCGCTTTTTTCATGGTTTACACATGGGCCAGTTCGCCAGGAAGCGGCGAGGTTCTGAGTCTCCAGAACGGAACCAGGACCAGATCAGTGTCAGTCTGGAAGCAGTAATAGATACACAGTGAAGTGAGTTATCACTCGCTGCTGGAATTTAGCTGCACATGAAACTGCTGTGAGAAATGCTGCTTTCTGCGAGACGCAAAAGACGAACAGCATCAAGAGGCTCATTTCCACCTGGATCCTGTGTGACGAGCAAGGATCCAGGTAGAAGGAGATCACAGAAGCAGTCACGTTGCATGTCTCTATATGCAAGACAAGCAGCTGTATTAATATAGTGAAAAATTAGACTTTGATGTTATTGACAACTTTATCTTCTTGTTTTTCCTCTCTAGATTCTCAATAAATGTGTGAGCTTCAGAGAGTGATTGTCTCTCAGTTTTGGCTCTGCGATGGATTGGTGACCTAGCCAGGGTGTACGCTGCCTGTCACTTGGTATTTAAATATTGGAGATTTTCATTTTTGGATGTATTGCCCGGCCCTACTGGACCAATATTTAAAACAACTGACAGAAGGAAAAGACGGTGGAACTGAGACAATGGCAGTGATCTATTCTATTACATCTATTCTTCTTTTCTTTTGCAAGGTCAGTGAAAGCCTCATGAGCTAAATAAGCTATTAGAGTTAGTTGACTTGTTGCCTTTACTTCTGTGATGTGTTTGTGTTTAGTTTGTTTTGTCCACACCCCAAAAAAGATCATATCCTTTTCACTCCAAACTATTTTTTTTTCTATTCTTATAACATCTACAGTTATGTTCATTTAGTTGTTCATTTCATTGTCGATGTCAGGGACATTAACCCAGTTAATCTAGTGTCTTTTCACTGCAGTTAAAAAGATGAGCTCATCTTATATGAAAACAGAATTTCTGGAGATGAATTTACAGTTCTTGCTTTTATGATTTTAAATGATGAAGAACAGAAAGACCTACTTCCGAAAGCACATGAAAAGGCCTGTGAACTTCTCTTTAACTGAGAGCTGGAGTGTTAATCACTTCATATCAGTTGAAATACTGTGTATAAAATGTGGTCCTGAAAAACAGGTTATTATGCCTCATTTTTATGCTCGAGCAAAGATCAAGAGGTTTGATGCAGATTACTTGATTGTGAAGTGAATTCTTGTTACTTTTTCACTGGAAAAAGACCTTTTTAGAAAGTCAGCCTTTAAAATGCGGTCATGTAATATATACTGTATTGATTTTAAATGTTATCCTCTTAAGTTTTGCATTATTTAAGGAAAATCATTTATTTAGTGGGGAGACTGTTAAAAAAAACACCTAAAGGATATGTCTTTCTTTTAGAAAACATAAAGATTCAAAAAAAGACCCCCTAAAAGAAAATACAGTACATCTGGGTTTATTAGCCTTCTTCAGGAAATCAGACTTCACAAAGTGTAATGTGTTTTACTCGTGGAAACACACCTACAGAAGTTTTTCATCTATAATAAAAGTTTTAGTCAGAAGTACTTTTCCCGTAGGAAACTAAGAAAAACTACAAAGAACTTCAAGAAGTGGATGCATAAAGACCTTCTTTAATCATCTTGTTGGCTGCCTCTGTTAGGATATTGGGGCTCAAAATGATGCCATCTTCTGTTGTATCTCTGGATCTATTTATTTTGTAGTTTCTTAAAGTCTTTATGAGTTTTCTGTGGGAGGAGTACTTGGTGGGAAATTAATTTCAAGATGGGGCATTCTACTAGAGAAATGGGACTTTGGAGTCTATTTAGTCTCAGTTTTTAGAAGTCACTAAGACTACATGATAAATATAGAAGAATTTTAAATTACTTGACAAAGAGAGTTCCTATAAGTCTTTTCCACATTCAAATTCTTGCTTTCCTATCCAAAAAGCAGATAAGTATGTCAAATCCACAAAGTGCTCTTACACAAACTAATCTTTTGAGTGAAAAACACAGATTCTTTTAAACTTTTTCCAAATAAAACATCCATTAAAGCACATCGCCGCTGCTGGGTTGCAGCAATGGGATGATATGCATATCAGGCTGAATGTTGTATACCTGACTAAGAGCAGAAAGTCTACATATAACTCCAGAGATGAATATTTTATGTGCTTTTTTTCCCTGTTTCCGTGTTTTATGGTTTATGTTCATGAGCCATTTCCAAACTCACTGAGCTCCGCGTGAGCCGTGATTAAGCTGCTACAGTAAAATTCAACACTGAAGCGAAAAGACAGAGAAGTAATAAACCGCTAATCAATGAAGAGAGAAAAGCTTTTTGTTGAAAATGTATTACTCTGGCTTCTTTTTAACAGTGTCACAAACCAGCATTACTTAAGAAGAGAGGAAGCTTTTTATTTTGGCAGCCATGGACTATTTGGCAAGCCAAGAGCTGCTTGCTTTCTTCTGCTGTGAACAAAATGCTAATTTAAGCTACATTTAAAAAGTACATGCTCATTACTGTCGGACACCTGCAGACCAGAGAGCCTCCTCACTTTGTAGCATTAATTAAATCAAATAGTTCCATTAAAAAAAAGGAAATTAAGACATCTCTTCATCACTTTCAAACTAAAGATGATGACAAAGTTTTTTTTGTGCTGGATGTGGTTATAAATCTGCAACACATGCAGCCACGTCTGCTGGATTGACTCATATTACCTTATCTTGCGTTGATTTTGTTAAACATGAGAGGCCACGCAGATTGTAAGAATGCCCCCATGTCTGCACAATGTCTGCTTGTGTGTTATGCTAATTTAAGCATTCACAAAGTTATCAAAAGCTCCCGGACATTGGTCATCTACAATATTTCTCTTTAACCTCGTGTGTTTCAAATGCTCTCAAGATAAATACATAATGAGATACAGTCCTGTATTGAGTGAAGCAACAGCCCAAAAGCTAATTAACTATTGATCTGTTGGCTGGAAATCTTTATGTGAACAAGAAAGTGGAAAACAATTAAAACAACTGATATATATGTTTTTTGTTTTTCTAATACACTTGACCACATACTATGTGAGAAATGAGTGAGTGGATTCATTAAACATGCTTGTACATAACATAAAAAACGTCAGCCCACAGAAACAAATGACCATAAAGCCCTTTTCACATGTGAGATACAGAAGCAGCTTCACCATACCGATATGATTCATTTAAGAGTGCACATTGGCTGATGATCTTATTTTCGCTTAGTTGCAAACAACGTGTTGTTAGTACATGAAAGAATATCTAATTGACAAAACAAATTTAACCACTGTTGCTCAGCTGGAGAAGCGGTCATCTCCCAACCTGAAGACTAGTGGATGGATTCCCGAGTCCAGTGATTTCCAACTCTGGTCCTCAAGCCATACTATCCTGAAGACGTTCCATTTTGCTCTGTGAGGACACAGCTGATTCAAATTAAATGGATCTCTGCATCAGTCTGCTACTGACCCATTAAAGTGAGTCAGCTGTATTTCAAAAGGGCAAAATGAAACGTTTTCACAATAGTGTGTCTTGAGGACAAGGGTTGGGTATCACTGCCCTAGTTTATATCCTAGTGTCCTTGGAAGACACTGAACCCCATGTTCCCCCAGATATGTAAAGCTTTAGTGAAAAAGCATGAATACAATAGCAATAAATGTACTGTAGGAGTGTGTGAGATTGGGTGAATGTGACATATATTGTAAAAGCACTATCAGTGGTAAACGTGACTAGAAAAGCACTTTAAGTACAATCCTTTTTATCATAAAATTGCTAATTGAAATTTTTCAGATAAAATTCGTAGCACCTCAATGAAGTTTGGCATTAATTGTCATTTCCTGTTTTCTCTAAACAATCCTTCTTAAACCTAGTCTAGTATTGCAGAATTAAATTATATAAATATACAGTCATCCTCAAAATTATTCATATTGTACCCTCCAATAAAAGAAGACTAAATTCACAATAGCAATTCAAATAACAAGAAACTACAGAAACTAATAATAAATAAAAAATTCACAAAAATATAATTGATTGAAATAAAATATTGCTTTTGAATTTTGGTTAGAAGTCTTTTTGAACATTAGTGAAAACACCTGATTACAGTGATTGTCTCAAAGTGTTGCTTAATAAAATTTTAGCTTCAGACCCCCATCATGCTTGTTTACTTGTTTTATTTATTGCATGTTTGTTTTTAATATTTCTTTCAAACCCCAATTCAAAATCAATGTCATGATGTTAATAACATTTTTATTTGACTTTTGTCAATTTCATCTTATTTCACTGAGAGCTGATTCGTTTCCCTCTTTAATTTGGATGGATCCATGGATCCCCAGGTCATCAGACACTGGGGAAACTTAACACTGGACTTCATGCATCTTCTATCTAGCAACTCTCCGATCTTCCTCCAGACTCTGGGACCTTTGTTTCCAAATGAGATGCAAAACTTGCTCTCATTAGAAAAGAGGACGTTTGACCACTGGGCAACAGACCAGTCCTTCTTTTCTCTAGCCCAGCTAAGGCGCTTCTGGCGTTGCTTGATGTGAGGAGTGGCTTGACGACAGGAATTCAACATTTGAAGCCGATGTCCAGCATCCGCCTGTGTTGTTTCTCTTGAAGCAGTAATTGCAACCTCAGTCCATTCCTTATGAAGTCTTACACACCTTTGAATGGCTCTTTCCTGACCATCTTCTCCAGGCTGCAATCAGCCCTCCGGCTTGTACACCGTTTTCTTCCACACTTCTTCCTTCCACTTAACTGTCCATTAATGTGCTTTGAGACAGCATTCAGAGAACATCCAGCTTCTTTTGCTATCACTTTTTGTGTCTTTCCCACCTTGTGCAGGGAGTCAATGATGGTTTTCTGCACAACTGTCAGATCAGCAGTCTTCCCCATGATTGTGAATTCTTCTAAACCAAGACAGAGACTTTTTAAAGGCTCAGGGCACTTTTACAGATGTTTTGGATTACTTATCTGATTAGAATGTAAGCATACAAAACTGGAGCTTTTCACAGTATTCAAATTTTTCGAGTTTTTTTTATTTGAGGTTTTCTTAAGCTGCAACTTCTAATCAGCAACATCCAAACAAATAAAAGCTTGAAATATATTGATTCACATATTATTTGTCTATACAATATGTAAATTGCACCTTTTAAGCAGAATTACAGAAATACGTGAATTTTTTCTGGATATTCAAATATTTTGGGGTCGTACCTGTGTATATATATACATATATATATATATACATATATCCAGGGTGTACCCTGCCTCTTGCCCGATAATAGCTTGGATAGACTCCAGCAACCCCGTGACTCTGAACCGGATAAACGGTACAGAAAATGACTGACTGACTGATATATATATATATATATATATATATGAAATAAAGTCACATATCATTGTGAGACTGAATGCATTGTATCCAAGCTACAACAGTTAAAAAAGCTACTCGATACGCTTCTTATTTTCCCTCCGTCTCCATTTGATTCAGTGATTGGTGAAGAAAAAAATATTCATTCATGAAAAGTAAGTGCCGCATCATTAGTGAGTTTTGATAAATAACTTTCCTTATATGTCAACATTGAGATATGCCAGTTAGCCATGTGCTAATCACTGCACAATGATCACATATGATACCAACATGTAAAGTTGCCGCCAGATTATCAGGAATTATATCCGTGAAAACTATTAAAACGCTGTGAAGTGACTGACCCCAAAATTGTTGCCAACATTTTGGAGCATTTTGGTTCATCTATTAGGACCATAGACCGTCAGTAAAGAGGGATGAATCTTCTGCTTACGTAACCCATGGGTTTCTGAAGAGCTAAAAGTAAAAACAGATGGGCATCCCACTGTCACCATCTTAGACGTGTCGCATGTGTCGTCATACCTGGAAGATACAAAAATGGGCAAAGAGCGGCCTCTGGGCAAATGATTGACAGCCAGCGTACTCTGGGCTAAATGCTTACTGAGCTAACTCAAAACTAACAGGAACAAACAAAGATTAGTAACCTAATTGGTGGGCAAAAGGTAAGGCATGCTTCGACCTGCTGTTAGTAGACTAAATACCTCAGTTGTGCTATTTTTCTATAGGCTGAGGCCTTCCTGAGAGCAAACAAGGAGCCAAGTAGCAGCCACCGTCTGGCAGGCCAGCATCCGGTCTGCCACCTGTCTATCAGAAGGACGAGCCCCCGATTATGTGTAATTTCAAGTTTAAACGTAAATAGTTATAAATGAGTTATGAGTTATAAAAAAAATTCATCCCCCTGACAGTTGACCTTTTACACCTAAACTGATTTTCGCTGTAAACATGCTTATTTCTGCTGTGAAGTTGGCCTTTTTAACATGAGAGTCTATGGGGATTTGCTCTCTTTTGGAACCAGCCCCTAGCTGATGAAGAGCAAAATACTATTTTTTCGGAAAGAATATATATTGAAAATTTATGCTTTTCATAAAAAGCTAATTTCTTCTCACCCATGTGACAGGCCTTCATTCAGAGTGAACAGAGCTCAACTTATGAAAACAGACAAAAAATTCTTGCAGCTAACTCACAGTCTTTCTGTTAGAACAAATGTAGAAAAAAAAAAAAAATATATATATACATCAACCAACAGAACCGAGAACTGAGAAGTCCTTCGTCTTCAGATGTACTGATGAGGACGCTTTCTTAATCTGCTGAGGTTTTATTATTTTTTCTTCATTTTTGCTGCAGAAAGCTCTCCAGGCCGCTGTGCATTTCCCACAGTGGTTAAACATGAAGGTTTGTGGTGCGACTGAACAAATCCAATTTGGCAACCGACAGAACAAAGCAGCACTAGTGCTGGACCAGAGCCAGGGTGGCGCAGGGAGGGAAAAATGGTATTTATATGTGCGTTCTATCAGCCTCACCTTGATCGTTTATCTTGCTGCATTCCTTTAACCTCAGCAGGAGCTTCAGCTTCATGTGTCCAGACTCACAGTTTCATGTCAGCTGAAATCACAAAGGATGCAGTGTCAGTGAAAGATGGCAGCATTTGGAGAAGAAAATCATATATTGATGAGATTTTTATCATGTGTTTCTGCAAATGAATTTCAAACAGGTTTTAGCTTTAAATTTCATTCTGTTTTTCTGCTTCATTCATTCTCACTTAATAAGTAAAAGGCTGAGGTGACAAAGTCTGGCACTGTGTCTGAGCCTGATTGTTGAATGATGCATCGAAATGAGGCTTTGATGGTCATTTTTCTTATCTCCCTGCACCCTTATGGGTTATTAAAGCCCAGCGCTGTGCATTACATCTGACCTGTTGATCTGACCTCTTCAGCTGGGTACAAGTTGCAATTTAAACAGCCTCAATTCATCAGCAAAGCATCGTAATGTCTTTCCACAAATGCCTGTCTTTATTGTGTGCAAAGATGCCTAAAATCCTTTTAATGAGTGACTTCTGGCAGCTCTTGTCTTATACCATAATTTTAAGATCTTGCTCCATGTGGCACACTGATTTATTTTCCGGCAAGCGCAAGACCATAAATTTGCCACATATGACATTACTGTTCATTCAAGGCTGTCTGGGGAGGAATTATAATGCCTGATGGTGTCTGTCCATTAAGCCCCCTAGAGCAGATGCACGACTAATGTTGAATTCAAAGCACAATCAAATATCTTGCTCCAAAGCCCAGCGGGAGACAAGACTGTTAAAAAGGTAGAGAGGAGAGTGCTGGAAATGTCCTTAAAGAGAAAAAGGGAAATCAATTAAATAGGGATTTTAGGTTATTTTCCAAGCTTTGCTAATGATCATTACATACAACTGAGAAATATCCCACAGAAGAGAGTAAAATATGCCTCGTGGAAAAGGAATTCTATTTTTATATTTGAGAACTTGAAGCTATATTTAAATAATTCTCCTTTTCATGTACAAGTAACACAAATATGTCAAATAAAACCTTTATCAAAGGCATATATGTTCAACTACAAAATAGTACCAGGAAATTGGACATTTCCTTTTGTTTTCCTCCCTTTCCTTTTCATGACTGAAATTATCACAAAACGTTTTGACATACAAATAAGAAATAATAATAGGCAATAGTAGTTTCCCAGTTAGGTCCTGAGTCTCAACTAATATCGAAAGTCAAACTGGACCACAGGAATAAACCAGTTACTTGCTCAGGGCTGACTCCGGGGACCTGTTAATGCCATTCGTGTTGCTCATTTCAGCAGCAGTGACACTAAAAGCTATAGTAACACCAACTTTTCTGCATAATGAGTGTTAGTAAACTACATTTGGAAAAGGTCACAAATGGCAAATAAAAAACAAAAAACAAAAAATACAGTGAGAAAATGAACATTTAGCAAAAGGTCATTTTTGCCTTTTTAAACCCATTTCCATTCACGGTGAAAGCAAGTGATGGTTTAGAGCTCTGTGAAACATTTGAAGGACATCCATCCATTGTCCACCACTTATCCAGGGTCGGGTTGCAGGGGCAGCGCCAGGAGAACCCCTCAAAGGAGGCATCCTAACCAGGTGCCCAACCCCCTCATCTGGTTCCTACATGTATCAATGCACAGGAGAAGCAGCTCTCTGAGCTAGGTGTTCGCAACATAAACGGTATACGGTAGGAACAATATAAATTTGGTCAATGGTAGAGATTTTGACCATACCAGCCTACCATTGTAGCGCGTGTTAATGATGAAAATGTCAGGCTTTAGGAAACTCTGCTATCAGACATCTGCTGTGCATGTGAATACAACAGGGAGCGAGCGGGGGTGAGGTGCAACCTACAGGCAGTTAAATTTCGAGACCTGCCGACAAGCTACGTGTGGAATTCAGAGAGGAAAGGTAGCAGCCCTGTGGTGGCAGGTGATAAGTTGCTTTAGATGTTACAAGTTAAATAAATGAACTGGAAACATGATGCTAACACTACCGTAGGCTGAAGAAGTTAGCACTGGTAAATACAGACCCCAATTTCAGGGCCCGAGCACCCCTAGAGAATACCGAGCAGCCACGTGGGATTAATGGCAAAGTCAAAGCATTCGCTGTACAACCTGTGATGTACAAGAAAGTTTAATCAGTGCACGCAAAGAGCATAAACACTGATGTTCACTTTTAATATTTGCACTAGAAATTGAAAGTCTGAAATTTGTTATTTTATATTAAACAGAAGTGTCACTGTAGAACGTGAAAGGTTTTCTATTTTTTCTGTGGTTTTCTCTTAAGTTTTCACAATAAGTGTTCTGAAAGTGGCTTTCTATTCTTGTTTGAAGTGGGGGGGGTTTCTGCTGCAATGTATGCAAGTTCACAAACAGCCATTTTGACATATACACACATATATCTATACATACATACATACAATATATATATATATATATATATATATATATATATATATATATATATATATATATATATATACATACATACATACACAGAAAAAAAAAAGTATCCCAATATTTATCATAACCGCACACGTTTCAGATTACACCACAATATAGATTTGAGGCTATATTGCCCAGCTCTACTCTGAGCCTCTACCAGATGACCAAGCCTCTCACCCCATCTCTGAGGGAGAGCCAAGCCACCCTGCAGAGGATACTTATTTCGGCCACTTGTATTCGCCATCTCGTTCTCTCAGAGACCACCCACAGCTCATGACTGTAGGAGGGTAAGACTCCACCAAGGCTGCCCTCTGTCAACTTTTCTGTTATTAATTTATTTATGGATTAAATTTAATTAATAAATATAATAAACTGCCTCCACATCTATGTTGAGATTGTCCAGCTTGGTGGCCTGAAGATTAAATTACTATGTTGACTAACAGGTCCAAAACTATTTTGAACTCATTTGATCATTATATTAAATACATACAGAGCAAAATAATTCCCAACTTTACATTGCATTTGCATTAAATTACAAGTGGTTTTGTAATAGTTTTTTTTTTTCTTTGTGTTCACTTGTGTCTGTATACCAAGGGTGGCCAAGTCCAGTCCCCCAACAGCCACAATCCTGCAACTTTCAGATACATCCTTTCTGCGAGTCATTTAGCTCTGCAGATGCCAATGGTAACGAGCCATTCATTTGATTCAGGTGTGTTGGAGAAACCTCTGTAGGCTATGCATCTAAAAGTTGCAGGATTGTGGCTCCTGAGGACTATAGGCTTGGCCATCCCGGTACACCAATTTGAGAATGATGTTTATGGTTAGCCTTATTGCGTCTATCAATGCTCACTGTTCTTAAACATGTTATATGAGTTTCAGTGTCAAAGCTCAATGCCTACTGAAAGTTTCTATTTAGATTTAGGCTACTCAAACAAGGTTAATATTAATAAGCTCAGCTGTGTTAAATATACCAAGACTGATTTGTATATTTAGATTAATTTTGGACCAATCTCTATGAATTTACAAATTTGCACTTATAGACTTTTCTAATTGTCTTCCAATTCATTGCAAAAACATTATACTTCACTGTCATGACTTACAGTAGTAGAAAACAAAAGGAGTTTGTTTTTCTTTTTCTTTTATCACTGAAAAATAAAGAAATTAAAGGAAAAAGCTGATTTGCAGTTAATTATTGGATCAATATCACTTTTACTAGAAATCTAGAAGCATATGTGAGGCTATCTATGTGACAGCTAAATATTAGCTAAAACTGGGTCACACAAACGGACAATTACACCAAGGACAGCAGCAAATCTACAGGACTACAAAAGAAAAGGAAGCGCTGTAATGTGCCAGCCGAAGTCCAGACCTTAACCCAAAATGCTGCAGTTGGACCTTAAGAGAACCATGCATCAGCAAATGCCTGCAAACCTCAAAAAGGTGAAGCATGTTGCTCATTTTAACTGACCTCTTATTCAGAGCTGTTGAAGACAAGTCAGTTCTGTATTATGCCATCATACATGGAAGGCATAGAAATGAAACAGTGGGTACTTTATTTTACACAAGATTGTAAACGCATCTGACAATTCCCCCACATCGCTAATGCAGTGTAAACCTGTCAGGTATTGGTATAATAAAAGGGAAAAACACTAACACCACATGCATCACACTCCTGCTTAATTCCTACACAAACTAAAAGAGGAGAAAATATTATCAGTGTTGTTGTAAACACAAGTACAAATCCCCGCTGTTATGGCAGTCATGCTGAGAGACTTCTGATGTTTTGCAGTCATTTCCATTCCACAGCCTGCATTTGCATTTGTTTGATTTCCAGCAGCAGTCTGCAATGCCCCTTTGTGCAACAATACAGACACAAATAAATTAAGATCCGTCCTTCCTGGCAGAGATTATTTATCTCCTTACTCAAGCTGTCTGAACTTCGACAACACAGCTTCAAGTTATTCATTGCTATTTCCATACTCGGCGCCCACTGCTTTGACAGTAAAGACTACAATCGGCTCAACGCCTGTGCATGTTTTCGTATAATATCACCCTTATACACGACTAATACTAATAAAGAACTTGCTTTGCCATCTTTGATGTTCAGATGGTGCATGAATCTTTGTAAAGTAATGCACGCCTATAGCTATAACCCCAATGCTAATCCTTTAGCTGAAAATCAATTTTTCACATTGGCTTCAGCTGCCCTCGGGAAGACGTATCACAAAACTAGTCAAACCAGCGACCAGAATCAAACAGACTGGAATCACACGGAGAAGAGTGTAATTCCTTGTGTATAATCAGTAACAAGCTGCTGCCAGAATGGGAATATGCCATTTCATTCTCATCAGCCTCTTAAAAAGACAAACATTATGTAATTAGGATGATTAAGATGAGCACAGACTAAAGGCCAACAGTGTTAACATTGCTGCAGATAATAGGAGGATTATGGGTGATTCACTTAGAGAAGCTAATGGGGTTTTTAAATGGAAGACATGAATTCATTAGTGGATGTGATTGACAGCTTCAAATCAGCAGGAAAGAAAAAAAATCAATTGAGAAATTGACATCACAAGTCTACTTGTCCGGCAGCAAAGGCTGGAAAAAGTCACTTAAAGTGTCAACACGGTCAGGTGCAAACAGACAAAAAAAAAAAAAAAGAGGAGCACCTTTAGGAAAAGAGAGAGCAGATCTGCAGCGAGCAGATGAGCACTGACCCAATCTGACCCACTTCTACCTGATTTATGGTTTATGGTCCCTCAGCAGACACAGCTTTGTTCTGGGGGGTCATAAATCTCCTGCACCTCGGAGCCGATCGGCTGACCCTCCCAATCCTGGCAGCCGCCCCCCCTTCTACGCAGTCCCATCCGCCGGCTGCAGCCGAGCTCTCGACACAAAGCAGAAATCACCCGAGCCACAAGCGCTGGCAGTTAATCACCGCCAGCAGACAATAGCGTGAAATAGAGCCAAGCGGGCTGGGAAGGCGATTCATCGCTATCGCTAAAGCGCTCAAATGGGACAGGCGAGGCTTACCTGTTTGGCAACCTCTGCTCTGAGCACAGGGAGCGCTTCTGTCAAAAGTGAAGTTCTCACTGTCTGAATTAAGCCAACAGGATGGAAGGCAGAGTGAGCTGGAGGGACGAGAGGATGCCTCACTGAAAGGGAGAACGCAAACATGACACAGCTGCATGTTTATGCCTCCAGCCATGTTTAAAAGACTAAACACCAAACTAATCATGAAGCTGGCTAATTAGTGTCATGTGCAGACCGCACAAATGGTGAGGTTCTGAGAAGTTGGGGAATCAAACAGGCCGAGATCGCAAACTGCAGCGCGGCACAGCTGGATACCTGCTGCAGCGTGGACAGCACCATATGTCTGAAATGAGTTATTCTCTCTGGATCAGACGTGGTGACATCTCCTCGCTGTTAGCAGCAAGACAGGAGACATAAAAAGGAAATATGAAGGAAAAGAGGACAGGATGGAGCACAAAGTGGGGGAAGGAGAGAACAGCCTGAAAGTCCTCCACTAAGACAGCCTGGCTATAAACATGTGGAGCAGCAAGTAGCGAGGACGAATCAAAGAGCATCGCCTCACACGGCAGCCAAATTGTGAAATAAAATGAACACTTACTTGCTAAAAGCATGTGAGCACATCCCTGCGCTCAGTCCTGTTTGCGGTTTGTGTATGGTGGGAGAGCGCCACTGGTTCTCTACCCTCACCAACTATACAAATGATTTCTATGACTTATGAAGAAGCAGATAATTGGCTCTCAGAGAAGTGGGAGAAACACTGGTTGTAATGACATTTTTTCTCTTTTTTTTGTCCTCATTCCTGCACACGGATGTCCTCTCCCTTCTCCTCCCCTACTTTTTTTTTTTTTTAAATTCTCATTTGTTCAGTAACTCTCTGAAAACCACCCCCACCTCCAAAGTCCCATCACTTCTTTCGCTTTATCCCCTGACGCTCGACCAGCCTCCGCAAAATGCACTTTTTCATTGTTTCTTTCAATCCAGCTCCCTTCCACTGTTCAGGTTTCCAAAGGAGCAATTCCCACCCTCTCAACCTTGCCCACCTTTCCCCCTCAGCTTGTGAAGTGTTGGGAGAACTAATTACTGTACGGGGTCGAGGCAGTGGGACAGACTTCAATAATTCATGAGCTCAATTTAAAGGCTGGAGGCAGATGTTACTTCAACAAATGAAGCTTACAAAAGAAGCTGAATGAGACTTAAAAAAAACTGAGAGTTGCTTCTGTCTTTATGGGTGCATATCTATGGATGGAGGTAGCCAAAATAAAACTGCATTAAGTCAACTCTGACATTTATTGATCTTTCTTGGCAACCAGGGAAATGTAACATCAACAAGTCCTAGATACAACAGAAGGTAGGTGGCCTCTGATACAAACAGTAATAGCATCTTTTAAACAGGCAGGAAAAGCTTGTTAAATAGAGCAGGTCTCAAGGCTGCAATTTAAAGATGCTTTATGACTTCAATTACAGTACAAACTAAAGTTTCATAAGTATAAATTGCCAAGTAAAACATGAGTAAGAGACTCCAAAAATCTTTTAATCCAGCAATGACTTCTTAAAGGTAGAGTCCGAAGTTTCCCCCCTGAAAATAAACGTTAGACTTGTGCAATTGAAATCAGTCTCAAACCGCACCTTTGGGCCTTTACTCGTGTGCAGTGGTGAGTTTGAATGCAACTCCCCCTGCCTGTAATTCACGCTTTTGCTTTCTTATGGTCTGGTCGGGACGTTTCTGGGTGGAGATTTAAATCGCCAGCCAATAACAGAACTGAGGACATGACGCTGTGTGGGAATAAGCCCATGATTGGAGCAGACGCCAGTCACTCAAACTCTTGAAGGGAAAAAAAAGAAAGAAAAATGGAGGATGCACTGAGGAAAAGGTAAGAACTTTAGATAGAGCACGTGGGAAAACCAGGGTTAATATTAGTTTGGCTTTTACCTGCTTCTGAGCTCTGAAGGACAGTCTTGAAGCTGAATAGGCTGAAGAACGAGGCGGCCATTAACCTGAGAGGGAGGGGCGCTCAGTTTGAATACTGTTGTTTGCAAACAGAAACGGTGGGGGGACTTCGGACTCTACCTTTAATCTTAGGGAATAGAAACGCAAAGACTTGTTCTTTTTAATCCCCGGACATTCCTTCCACATTTTACCAAAAGCTTTAAAAGCTTGGGAGTATTTGGGGTGTTGTACGTTTGCAGCAACAATAACGTGAACAACACCACAACACAATTTAAGAAGAATGTTTCCCTTTTGATGAGCAATGTTACCAAAGTCAAAGGCACCATTGTTGCGGACAGAGCCGTCACAAGGGCTGTGCAAACTCACACCACGTGCCTGCAATGCTTCTCTTTTTTTTTCCCCCATGTTTATTCAAAGAAAACAGATTGTGATATAATTGCCTGGACTTCTTCGCAGAGTTGTTGATAGGCCTACTTCAAGAGAAATGGCCCCGCAAATTCCAGAGTTTCACATCAGGGCTGCACTCAAAATGCAGTGCATCAAGTAAGATTTAGCACAGATCATGCCTTGTAATTTTACAATGACTATAGAAAGAAAATACAAAGAAATAAACACAGGTGACACTAAAGTTAAAAAGTACAAATATATTTGTCCTTTTCATTTTGGCACAAAACTCAAACTTGTGCAAATGCAAAAACTGATCACATTCAGACGAAAATCATCATTTTGTAAAATAATCTATGAAAGTAATCATATTATTAAAAAGTTCTGAAAAGTAAGCTGACTTTACTATGAGTTTGCTGTGACAGAGCTCCCGACCTCAACTCCTCCAGCAGTAATTTCCAGACCTGAACCGACTCAACACCTGTGTTGCCTGAAGTTTCATCGGTAAATTAATGACGACCATAAACAGCTTCAGTTGCAGGTGCATCAACTGTGCCTTCCTAATTTTCTTCCCAAGGCACTCTGTACAAATGCTGACGTTAAACTTTGTATTTTAAGTCATTTTGACTTTTCAGAGCCTAATAGCTCACGGAGGAGCATTAACTAGAACTACAATGAAACTGTAAAAGAGTAAATACCAGCACAGACAACATCATCTTCATCCATTTACAGGGAATCCTGGAATCTCCATCTGAGGACCAATTGGAAGCAATTGTTAATGAAGGTTTCTCTGTTTCCTGGAGTTTATTAGAACTTGATGGCTCAGCTAATACCTGTGCACACTAGTGGCTTTCAGTACAATTCAAGCAATAAATCCATCCAATTATCAAAGGGATGAACTGGTGCAGATAAATTAAACCTTTCTTGACACTCTTAATTGCATCGTCTAATGGGGTAAAGCATTTTAGAGATTAAACTGCAGCAAAACTTGACTCTCCTTTATTTTCCAAATAGAGCCTCCAGGAAATAAAACTCTTTTATGAAAAATAAATAAGTAAATCCATTGAGCAGGAAGCCTCCGTCGCCTTTGGGTCCACATCTGTAATGTCAGCTTCATCGCACCTACTCTCACTGATCAAAGCGGCTTCATGCCTTCATCAACAGCTGGTGTGAACAAGGAAAAACAAAAAGGAGGAATGGCAATATGGTGTGGTTATGCAACATATTCTAACCATCCCTCCACCTCTTTCTCCAAAGAGAACTTGTCTTTGGTCTATATTTCACTGCCATTGATGCATTTTTCAACAAGGAATTCACGTCCTTCCTTTGATTTTTGTGCTCTGGTGCTGTTGTACAGCTATCTATCACCTTCCTATATCATCTCTAAAGAGACTAAAATCCTCTTATATCGAATGCATTGTATACAATATCTCAAACATTCCTTTTCAGTCTTTTAAGTAGCTATAATAAATCATAATTAAGAGTATTTGTCAAGTGAGTAAAAAATGATGTAGTCCATAAAATGTCAGAAAAATGTGACAGACAATGTAATGCAGAGAAATGATGTAGATTTTACCCTACAGCCCGAAGTGCACAATTCTTATCGGTTTCTGATTTAAGCTTTGATAATGTTACTATATAACCCTGCAGTTTTTTCATTAGGATATCCATGAGTAAGCGAGTCTTATAAGGATCATTCTCAGTTGAAAGACTTTCACTTCCACAAAGAACTAACGGTTGTTTTTAAATTTACATCCCATCGAAAAGTTTCTTTACATTGGGATGATTTATTTCAAATAATCCAGTGATCCTTTTCAATCCTTCAAGACTTAGGTATCCACAAAATTTTGATGACTATCTTATAGAGCTCTTCAAATCTTGTCATGATCACACAACATCTGAACAGCAAAGAGCCCATAAAGCCCACGAGAGGTTCCATCTTCTCTGGGCTTCGGATCTTTGGCATCTAATTTGTGACCACTGATTTCTGTATCATTAGATCTGTGTCAAAATTGGAAGGAGAAACACCTCATTTTAGGGCCATCAATCTAGTTTAGCTGTATAGGCTAAACTGTTATACAACTCCAAGGCTCTAGTGGCTATCCAAATATAATGGGGATGAAGAGAAAGTCATTTTGCTTCACAAAGCCAAAAAAAAATGACATTTTAAAAAGTGATTGTCCACCACTTTCACAGGAGGACACTTCCATTGACATTTTGTGGCATTTTCATTCCAATCATTTTACAACAGTACAGAAATCTCACCAATTATTATCCCCAAACCACAGCAAATAAAAGTGGCCACTCTCCTCCACCTTGAACTCGTGAACCTGTGAGCACAGACTTGTGGATACGTACTTGAAGTCTGCACTTGCAGAGTTTACAAGTACGGACCTTGTGTACTTTATAGATTGGGACAACGCAAACTTTTGACATCACCACCTGCGGTGCACAGCAGTGCAGAGCAAGAGCTGCCCTTCAACATAAAAATAATATTGTATTATTCCACAGCTGTAGCTTATTCATTGTTGTAGAGATGTATTAACTCATTCACTGCCATTGACTTCTATAGCCGTATACAGCGGGGCAAAAAAGTATAGAAATTTTCACCCGATGTCGCCAGATTGTGTCCATGTCAATAGCTCTAATAAAAATGTATTTTCGGAGAAAAATGTTGACGTGTTCAATACTTTTTCCCCCGCTGTATATGGCTATAGACGTCAATGGCAGTGAATGAGTTAATTATACTCATACAAATAAAAACAATGAAAATAACTGCTGCAAAACAGTTCTACTGAGTGGTTGTTTTTGTTTCCAATGTGTAAATTAAATTTATTTCCAATACATAATCCAAACAGGCAAAGGCCCTGGTTACATGATTTTTTTTAATTTCCAAAGTTCAGATTTTCCAATTCTGGCGTCTGCTGCCCGGCGTCTGCGCGTTACACGTTCTACGCGCATTACGCGTTGAACGCTAAAAATCTCAAAACTCGACGCACAAAACGGCTCTAGATGCACTGCACCTGTCGCACGTAATGCGCCGCAGGGTTTTGACACCTCCTGGACGCGCGTTGGCCATTGACTTTGCATGTAAACCTGACACCCTTGACACCAAATCGTGTTTGGTGTGTACGCACCGTTAAAGAAAGCTCCAGTTTAATTAGAACCTTAATCAATAATGCAAAAAAATAAATGAATAAATAAATAAAGGGAACACTTAGATAATACAACGTAACTCAACGTGTTCCCTTTATTTATTTATTTATTTTGAACAGAATATTTTTTTCAATATCTATTTAACTTGCAAACTCTAAGCCAATTTAACAGCAGCTATCCTTCCTTTTATCTGGACTCCACACCTGATGATCTTGCTGGATGCTCTGAAGTTTAACTATGTGTATACACACTCACATATATAAATATATATGTATGTATATATGTGTGTGTGTGTGTGTGTGTGTGTGTGCACTTTTTCTTTTTTTTGGAGGTAGTCCCCACTTTGATATGTAGATGACACTCAGAGATCCAGGTCCCCTCTTGGAAATTTCTTTTTAAAAAATTAAAAGTCAAATTTTTAGTTATATTATGGTAACACAGCTTAAAAGTAAATTTTATTTTGGGTTTTGTTTTTTCAAAATGACCACAAACAGAAGTTCCCTCTTGGCAGGTTAGCACGATAGGAGGGCAGGGGTGTGTGTGTGTGTGTGTGTGTGTGGTGGTGGTGGTGGTGGGGGTAATACAGTTGTGCTTGAAAGTTTACATACCCTTCCAGTAAATACAGAAAAAAAAATCAGCTGCCAGTAAAATAAGTTGAAATTGACAAAAGGCAAAAGTAACAATAAATAAGGATTTTATGGACATCATGACTGATTTTGTATTGTGCTTCAACAGCAATATTAAAAACAAACAAAACTAAAACAAGCAAACAAGCATGATGGAGCTCCTGAGCGAAAATTTTGTTGAGCAACACTTTGAGGTAATCACTGCAGTCAGGTGTTTTCTGTAATGTTCAATAAGACTTCTGCCCCAGCTGACAGGTATTTTGACCCACTGTTCGTGAGCAATGTGCTTTAATTTGTCTGGGACAGTTTTGCTCGTTTGTTTTTAAAAGGATTTTTTTTAAACAAAAATTCTAAATCAATATTTTATTTCACAAAATCATAATTTAGTGCATTTTTATCAATTATTACTTTTTTTATTTGAATTATTATTGTGAATTTAGGCTTTTCTTTAATAGGAGGGTATGTAAACTTTCAAGCACAAATGTATATTATATACATACACACACACACACACACACACACACAATATATATATATATATATATATATATATATATATATATATATATATATATATATATATGTGCGTGAGAATATAAAATGAGCAGCTAAATGTGAGAGTACAGCCTTTCTTGGCCACGAATGGAGGAAGTACACATTATGTTAAATGAGCAAAGAGGGGAGAGACTCAGAAAGAAAATGTCCATGGAGAGGAAGATGAAGTAGGCAAAGCACACTTCATTAAATGTAAGATCATTCCACTTCAAAACACATGAAGACTTAAGGCTGCTATACGGGCAGTTTTATTCCCGTTATGGACAGAGGTGTTGCTGAGTGTTTGCATTTGACCCATTTTAGCTCCTGCAAAGTAGTACAGCCGCTCACCTTTCTCCAGTATAAAACACTGCTCCATCAAAGCCCCTGACATTTCCAAGATACATACAAGAAAGCTTTTGGCGCTGGTTCCTGACCCATGGATAGCAGCAATGTTAACTGCTGGCAGTCTGTTTACATCTGAAAAAGCAAAAGAGACTTGGTCCTCGTCAGTTAACTTTGGAAGGCAATTTGTTAGTAGTAGACCAATAAACAAATCAATTTATCTATTTTAATCGATTCAAGCTTAATTAATCTAACATTGATTCATAAAATAAAGAGATCTATTTTTTTTTTTAAACCAGGCATATTGTGATGGAATTTGAACTGTGGTTTTCTCGTCCTCCCATAGTCAGGCTGTAACCACCAACAACCAGCTGTAGGGGATGGTATGTTAGAATTTTATTTTAATCGGGGGGGGGGGGGGGGGGGGGGGGCAGCCAGGCCTACAGTTTTTGTACTTCTAACAAAAAATGGGCATATTCTTTAAACTACTAATGAACAAATGATGATGACTCAAAAGGCTTGAAATTATGATTTCCAATGAAAGGGGGGCCCTGCAACAAAAGTTTGATCTGCTTTAAACAGTCCGATGAATCAGCCAAACCGATTAATCCATCGACCTCTACTGTGAATTAATTGAAATATCTAATTGAGTTAAAGTTAATCTAAATCAAATCAGGAAGTTTTTGGTGATACTCAGCCCTACAATTTGCCCATTTCCTTGTTTTAATTCAAATTATTTAGGTTTTAGCTTTTTTTTGGGGGGGGGGGGGGGGGGGGGGGCAGAAAACAGCAAGGGTAAACTTTAAAAAAGAAAACAATTTGCATTGACAGGGATACACATTTCTACTCAAAGTGCATCTTTCCCAGCTGCATACTGGGAGTCTGACATCCACCTCTAATTTTTTCTGCATTGTGACTATTTCATTTAAATGCATTATTTAAACTTGATTTTAAGATTGATGACTCAAAATATGATTACCCAGGGAAAATATATTTGAATTTATGAAATATGTAATTTTTACCTATAAAGCCAAAGTAAAACTGCTCTGAATAATAAATTCACACAGCAATCACCCAAACTCACAATAAAAACCTCTATAACTTCTCTATATTGTTGAGTGATTGTAATTGGCTTTTGCCAAGCCAGTGTAAATGAACCACTTGAGTGACCACTGTAGGAGCTGTTCACAGTCTGTCTTCTGATAGAGCAACTAAACCTCCACTAAATTCTCACATTTGAAACTCACTGTGAAAATCACCTTTTTTTGAGCTTTTGGTAAAAACTTTTCAGCTAAAACAGCATGAATGCAGTTCTGAGCCTCTTTTCCCAGAAAGTCAAAATAGGAAGAGAAATCAAAAAGCCTATGGACTTAAAGAGAACTGCAAAAGCACAGCTGCATTATGATATGAAGTGACTAACAGCTACATTTGTGCCTCTTATTTTCTGTGTTTGTTTGTTTGTTTGAAAGAGGCAAATGTAAAGTCTGGGGCATAAATGCCATGCTGAGGAACCTTGCAACACTGTATAACACTTTAAGGTGCATGAAATTAAAAACCTATACCTTGCCTTTTCATAAATGCTGCTTAACTTGAACATTGCCTGGAGTTCATGGTCATGCCTCGAGCTCCCAATTTTCTTCCTGTGATCAGGATTCAGTCCCCCGTTGCATAAAGCATTAGGAACACTTCAGGAAGACCTCCAGGCAGTTTTTCAGAAATATCTTCAGTCTAAACTATTAGATCCATTATTCTAAATTACTATCATTTAATGTGTGCTCTTTAAAGGAAAAGTTTCTTTTTTTTTCCAAGTACATGCATTTACCACTGGTAAGGTTTCTGCATCACTTTGAGTCCTTCGTAAGATATTACGTTAAAAGTCGTCCTTCGATGCACGGTAAATATGGGGCAGCCACTATACAAGACATTATCTGCAGCAAAACTTGATTTTCCTTGATTTTCGCCAATACTTTAAGTAGAATGAACGAACGAGTATGATTGTTCTGTGTGTCCAGATTTAGCTTTCTGTTAGTTATGAGGATGTTCTACACACTTTTTAGGGCTGCGCGGCCGTAGCACAGCTAAGAAGAGCAACCCAGATCGCAACAAAAACACAATTTGCGAAACTCTGGACTCCCAGGACAATAGTACTTTTTTGTTCGTTCATTCTACTTAAAGTATTGGCGAAAATGAAGGAGATCTGCTGCAGATATTGTCTTATATAGCGGCTGCCCCATATCTCCCATTTTACTGGAGGAAAACCAAAGGGTGACTCAGCGTGTTCCAAATCTTGAGGCGACTCCTATCTTCCAAAGGATTTAAAGTGATGCAGAAACTTTACCGGTGAGTACATGCACATATATACTCCTAGAAATAAGGTCCAGGTTGAAAAAAATGAAACTTATCCTTTAATATGGACTCCGGAAAACTTAATTTGGTAACCAGTGTTAGTCATTTTGCTGCTGTTATAGTGATCTATTTTTGTCCGTAATGAAGCTGGAATGAAGTTTTATTTGAAATTAGTGAATGCATGCAGTCCACGGACTGTATTTGCTGGACAAACTTTCCGCACCACCACCCGCAAGTTGCTAAAGAGCAGAACCAAAGCTCAGTGGGAAAGCTGTCGGCATCTTGGTATTGTTGCGCTTCTGGACGCTCCCTGAAATACAAAAAGAGGTGGTGCTCAGAGGGAGGCTGTGAGCATGGGAGTGAATGATTGACAGCCAACGAACTCAAGTTACCTGTAGCTAAGATGCTAACTGAGCTAACTCGGAGCTAATGGTAGCTAACAGAGAAAAACTTTCTATAGCTAAGGCACACTGTTAGCAGGCTAAAAACAGCAGTTGTGCAATTTTCCTACTAGGGATGTAACGATATTGTTGAGATCACGATATCGCGGTAGGGAAACTGCCACGAAATTATCGTGGTCTTGTCACGGTATTAAACAGTGTATCTCTTGAGACAAAACTAATAGTTTTCAGTGCGCTCTATGTGTAGCGTGATACACTGAACTACAAAGACCATGATCCTTTGCTGCCAGTGCACTCTTTTGGTCAAATCTGGAGGCCGCAGGGACAATAAGAAAGTTAGTTTTGGTCGGGTTATTGCTCCACGAGAAGCTTCATCCATGACTCGGCGGGGATCACTGTTGACTCGGTGAGTTTACATTTAACCACAAACCTGGTCCGTGCATGGCGGGGTTGTGCACGCGGTGTTGTCTGTGTATTTAAATGCCTCACGTGTTGTACACTTTTTCGTGTTTTCTCACCACCTCGATCAGCTGTTCATTGAAACTCTGTTTTACCTGCAGCAGCGGGTGCAGAAAAGCATCCGCTCAGCTGATTGTCGACATCACGACCACAAAGTTCTCGATCAGGTGCAAGAATAAAGTTCTGGCAGAGCCTGAAGAAGTTTCAGTTATCACAGTGCATCTGACAGGCCGACTTATTTATTCTTATTTATTGACTACTGAAGACGAGGCAGTTTCTTCGTGCCTGGGTCTTTTTACTTATTAAATAGGCTGTCTTAATGCATGTTAAGTTTATTCAATCTATTACCTGAGCTGTCTTCTCAAAAGATATATGATGGATTTTTACTTGAATTTCAGCTTCAGCAAAGGTTTTTCAAGCGGTTCAAAATGTCACAACCTTGAATATGACAATAAATATTATAACAATGACTGGTCAAAGTATTTTATACCATCATTATTGTTATCGTGAGCTTCTCTACAATATCGAGATAAATATGGCATAATGAGGTTCATATCGTGATGATATCGTATCGTGAGATATGGATATCGTTACATCCCTATTTCCTACTGGCTGAGTCCTTCCCAGGAGCAAGCCACCAGCCTGTCTGTCGCCTGTCAATCAAAAGGATAACTGCTCACAATTGTGTGTAATTTCAAGATTAAATAACATCTAAACAGATTAATTATATTAAAAAGAAAAACCATCAGTCATCATGAAGGTAACTTGACCTATTAAACCTAATATGTTTTTTTGAACCAGGCTGTAAACATGTTTATTTATGCTGTGAAGATGAACTTTTTAAAATGGGAGTCTATGGAGATTGACTTTCTTTGGAGCCAGCCCCTAGCAGGTGAGCGGTGAACTGCAATTTTCAGGACTTCTGCATCAGCTTCACTTTTCTCCACTTGCGCATGTCCACTTATGATCAGATGTCATCATCAAGTCTATCTTGAAGAAAAAAAAAAAAAAAAAAAAAAACTAAACACAAAGTCGATGACGAGGAAAGAGAGACGGTTGGACGAAGCTGTGTTTTTAAGTTTTTTGAAGTTACATAATCTTTAGATGTAATAACAGTCTGCATGCGTGTAAGCCACCAGACCACTTCTTTGGGCAGGATTTAATTTAGCATTTTTGCCAGCTACAAGGGGGTGTAGGAGGTTTCCAGTTCAAAATGTACCAAACAAAAGGATGTATTTTCATCTAAAGCTTGTAAAATTCTTGCTGTCCATTAGGAAAGGCTGAAAACATCTGCGGGGGTTGTTAAAATTGTTGGCTGCTATAAGAGTGACTACAGTTACAGTAATGTACCTTTCACTGTTAATGGATTCTTCAAATGAAAATGGATGCAAAATTGGAGGAAAATGTACTCATGGCAGAAGCTGCAAATTGACAATAAATTATTTTCCTGCGGACTTGAGGCAAAAAATGAATTCCTGATGTATGATGCATTCTCAGGATCCTCTCCTGTTTTTTTTTAATCAGAAAGAAAGAAGAAAAAAAATCAGGCTTTAAAAAGTAACTCCACCAACAGCTGTCTGTGTCCAAGGTGAACTCAATTAGAACACACTAGGTGGCTGACAACAACCGCCTGTCTTCCTCACGTAGAATGAAACCTTATGTTGAGCATATGGGGCTGAATAGTCTACCCACAGCCCTAGGCCCTTCTTCTTCTTCTTCTTCTTCTCTCTCTTGATAAACATGATATTCAAGCTTTGCTTCACAGTGCTTACTGAACCAGCTAAGCACTTGACAGCAACATCAATGCATCCCTGACTGTATGAATATACAGTCTGGATTCATGCCTGGAGTGTTTCATCTCCTTCCTGTGCTAATCTTGGCATCGATGCTAAGTGTGCTGCAAGTACTGTATAGGCCATTCTTTGAGTCATTCGGCCAGGCAGGAAGTAAGTTTGGGAGCTCTGTCGCCAGCTGACATTAAGATTTCTCTTTACAGCAGCTGAACATAGACAAGAGCTCACATCCTGCTGTCACTGACGCAGCTTTCATGCACTCTCCGGAGCCTACGCCTCGCACACCTCACATCCTACAAGTCAACAGTGAAGCCCAGGAACTCCTGACCTGCACCAGATCGGAAAATAAACATGGTGAGACGCACATAGAACAAGAAGACTGTCAAGAGACAGACCAACAATTATTTGTGGCATTTGTCTAACCTTTCAGGGATAATTCAGGAGAGTAGCTGCTGGGAATACCTCAGTGGATGCTGTTGCAGTAATCAACATCTCTCAGCGAAAAGTTCACTGCATCAAGAAATGCCCCCTCACTTTTTTTTTTTTTTCCTCAAGAAAATGCATCTTAATGCACATCTGCCAGGTTTGAAAGCTGAAAAATTACAAATTGATAGGACGTTTGCAGCACAGACACAGATAGTAGATTGATCTAATCCAACTGGTAAGATTGGGAAAATGACTGATGCCAGTTTGAATGCCTTCCTAAGCTGTGACAGCATAGAATGTCTATATTAAATGTGTCAAGGCAAAAGAAATAAGCCGGATGTAATGCCATTCAGAAACTATAAAGGATTAGAGCTTTTTTAGCTTCATGTTCTGCCTGAGCATACAGTCCTTCCATCTTTTACAGACAAATGACTTCATTTAAATTACTTGTACAGTATGCAAGAATGTAAAAGTATGACTCAGGTTTATCTAAGAGTAGTCTTCTTCTTCTTCTTCCTGTTTCTTATTTTTCATAGCTGAGGAAAATAAAAGAAAATAGGCCAGACCTCTGCCAGTTCTGCCAAAGCTTCTTTCTTGCTCTTAGTCACAGTATCTCCGGCACCACCTAACCTTTATGTCCAGACCTTGGATACAAGGGTTGCCCCCCCCCCCCCTTTTTGCACTGGCCTTAGCCAACTCCTGTAAAGTGTACATTGTAAATTTTCTGTACTTTAAAGGTTAATATATTCAAGACTGTCATTTAATAATACTCAAACTTACAGTCCATTGCTAGTTATTCATGACTGCTACAAACACAAAACTATCATGAGTGGAAGGCTTGTCCTATTTTGTTTTGTTTTGTAAACTACCCAAGACCAACTGAACCTTTCCTAAAGTAATTAGGGCTGCAACGATTACTCGAGTAATTTGAGTAATTTGAGTAATTTGATTCATAAAATTGCTCGAAAAAATGGCAAATTAACTGCCTCGAGGACTCGTTAAATTCACTCTTTGTATTTTGCGCATCCGCCCAGATGGTTTTTCTGTTACACACCCAGGGCAGAACATTACCGCAAGTGACATTCTGCCTGGACTGGTATTTCTGTTGACCTTAACAGTTAGCTTTATGTTGATAACGTAACTAAAGTGGAGGGAGGAAAAACTGTATGGGACCCTACAAACTGGACCAAAAGAGAGAAGAAACACAGTACCCTCTCCATGGTTTGGTACGCACATGATCCATGACATAGAAATAATAAAAGTCCTATATTTATTTGTATAATCCGTGGATTTGGCTGCGCCTGGTCAGTAAAGGCAGTTCAGAGCGAGTCTATCTGCTCTGCGCTCCGTGTGCTGCGCGACCTCCGGAACTTAACAAGACCGTTTTAATCAATGGTTTCGTCGCCACCGGGGACCCGCAGCGTGAGCCAGAAGCACGCTGTCGCAGCTCTCCTCTAAATGGGGGGTGGGGCTGTTTTTTTATAGAAGAGCATCCAGAATGAGATCTCATTAGTTCAAAAAGGAGGAAAAAAGGAGAAGAAGAAGTAGAAGAGAGCCGGCGGGGATTCGGAGAAAAAAATGCCCCAGCGAGTAGGCGGAGGACAACATCAGACGTAACATTAAAAGAACATTAGAGGGGACGTAGCGTTTATTTTTTAATTTTCATAAAAAATGAAAATTTTTTTGAACTGCTGGAAGTCGGTTCAGCAGATGCTGATCATCCTTTCTTGTTAATACATTTATACTGCAAGTGTTGTGGACTTGAATATGTATTTAGGTCCTCTAATGAACGGCCAATTGTTTCCATTTCAGTGAAGCTCAGAATCAAATTGCAGATGTGGAAGCAACAATGAAGTTTTGGGGCAAACTCTGCACTCAGGAACTCTGAAAGCTAGAAATTCTTGCTCTTACAATCAATTTAAGTTGTGAAATTTAAATAACTTGCAAAATGTCCAATTTATCCGAGTACTTGATCATTCGTCAGAAGAATCGCTAGATTACTGATTACAAAAATAATCAATAGCTGCAGCCCTAAATGCAATAGTGAGGTTGAAAACTGCTGTCAAGCCTCGATAATCTGGTTTAATTAAAACACCCTGAAAATGTGTTGCTGTGAGCTTCTGTGTTTGCTGAACCAATCCACTCCCACAGTTTCAGAAGTTGCCATTTAGACAAAGAGGGTTGTGAGAGGGAAAGGCAGAAAGTGTCCTCAGGTGATGGTGATGCAGAGATCTTCAACACCCTGAGCAAAAGCTGCCTTTTTGTGTAGAGACATAGCCTTTCAAGATATGGTTCACCGGAAATTCCCCTGTGACACTGATTTTTTTTTTCTTTTCCCTTTTCTTTTTTGTTTAGTTTTAACAGGTTTTAAAACTCACTTGTTTCATTTAACATGCTATTAAATTAGGTCTAGGTGGCAAAACAGCTGGGTAAGTTGCAGTTTAGACCAAAACACTAGAAAAGGTTGAAAAAAAAATACCACAGCTGGTTTGACTTCCATTCTTTTCACTGCTGAATAAAGATGTCAATGCTTACCTAAAGGCACAGCAGTAGCATCTGACACTTTGGATGTGAGACCAGGCTCAATGAACCTGACAAGAGTGTGTGTGAACTGTGGTTTCACACCATTTGCCACCTGGGCGACTGGGTGTGCAGAGTTTTTTGACTCTCGCCCTATTTAGATTCGACAGCATACTCACCAAGAACACCACTTTAAACCACAGGGCTGCAACAAAGTAGGGTTGCCGATACATTGAAAAAATGTTCCAACCATACACATAAGGTTTATATGTGGCCTTCATGTACATTAAAATGATTCCAGAAACAACTTCTGCACATATTACGTTTCTGTACAGCTGCTCTACACATCAAAAGTACTGTATGTCCCAATATAACTCATATTTACTTGCATTGTCCTTATTTGTAATGAGACCTCCGATGGACACAAAGGGATGTGCATCATCAACCGGTTCTGTTTGGGAACAATGCCGTGTTTGACGCACAAGCACAACAGGTAAAATTAAACACCTGGCTAACGTCGCGTGATGATAAAAATTATGTTAATTCAGCACCACAATAGGGGATTATCACGCTTCCGTGTTCCAAACTTCCGGTTTGAAACACTTGGATGGCCCACTTCCGGCCCAGTTCAATGTCCCTGCTTTACTTCGTAAATAGCGTGAATAAACGCCAACCCTACTTAAATTTTCACGGATTCCAGACTGAAGTGATACTAAGGAAGAAGTGGATCAAAGCGATTCTCCAGAGTGAAGGGCCAAAATTTTATAATAAAACAACGTAGCATGTTTGTTTGTAGCCGGTGGGGCACAACACCGGCATGCTAGCATTAGCCAGCTCGATGACGTGCCTAACTTTGTGCGGCTGAAAACACACAAGCATCTGAAAGCGTCTCCTTTCTTGGCAGTCCCCAGTTTTTCCACTGGAAACGGGGAGGTACAGACCCGAATTTCAGATGTTTGTGTGTTTTAAGACTCACAATGTTAAGCACGTCAGTAAACGCTAACTGGCTAATGCTAGCATGCTGTGAAGTGCCGGTGTCGTGCGGTGTTGTGCCCTACCGACAACGAACAAACGTGTGTTGTTTTATTATAAAGTTCTGCCCTCCACCGCGGCGAATCGATCGCTTTGATCCACTTCTTCCTTAGTATCACTTCAGTCTGGAATGAAAACTTAAGTATGTTTGGAGTTTATACGATTTAAACAGTATAACAGAGCAGGAACGGCTGTTGTTAAAATGGCCCGGAAGAGGAAATGCCCAAACACCGGGAAGTTCCGGTAAGCGTGATAATCCCCTATTCTGAATTTGTGTCACCAGCTTTCACTTGTGAATTTTGTATTTACCATCCATGTGATAATAGCTGCTTGAATTGTGGACTCATTTTAGTCATTAAAGTTTTGTTTATTTGTTTATTCTCAGCAGTGAATAATTAAGATTTATAAACTTGAGATTTATTTTAATATGGTTGTATTCTTTTCTGTATTCATGTTCTACTGTTTTTTAGCATATTTGGGAATCGATAAGAGAGCTGATAAAAAACCGGAGCGATAAGCAGGAATCAATAAATCCTTATCATTAAACATCCCTATGGACACCATTGTTTTCAGATAGTTGGCAACTGAACATGTGAGTGAATACAACCTTTAAAAGCTCAAGCTATTTTTTGCCATATTCGGTAAAATTGTTACTATGATGTCAAAATGCACCTCAACCCTTTCTATCATCATACAGACATTGTCTGTATGACAAGCCTCATTATAGCTTTATTTTGTGCACACTCCCGTGACGGCTTGGCTCGTGGCTGCAGTTACCTGAAGCGCCAGTCACGAGTTTTGTTTCTTAATCTTGCCTCAAGTCCGTTTAAAAGTTATTAAAAGTACTATTTATCTATTATCCTCACAAATCTCAGCTCGTTTTTTGCTGACCCAATGTGTCAAAAAGCTTCGCTTTATTTCAGCCATAGAAGGTCATTAACCCATCACAAGTTTAACCTGAGAGCTGTGGGCAGTCAATTACAGTGCCCGGGGAGCAGTTGGTGGGGGAATGTTGATCAGGGGCCCACAGTGGTCAGGGACTCAAACCCAGGTCTGCCGCACCAAGAATTGCGACTTTAACCACTAAGCTACCCACTCCCTAATGGCTTTCTCACGGTTTCCAGAAACAGAGGTTTCTTAGCAACAAGGTGGTGGTAGCAACCTTTTCTTTATTGGGAAAATGTGATAAATTATGATGTTATCATGGATTACTCAGTGTGGATTTACTAAATAGTCTCTGTCAAAAGAGAATATCCTGCGGCTGGATTGTAAACCTCCTGGATGAGATATAAATTCCTGGAAAAATTCTGTCGATCACCTAAACACTAAACTATTTTTCACAGATTAATTCACAAAATTTCACACAACCATTCCTAAGAAATTGTTGACAACATAGAGTGGTATGAATAAGTTTGGGCAACCCTGAAAATATTTTCATTTATAAATATGACAGTGTTTGGAGAGTGTTTGGATCAGCAACTTCATTTTGATCAATCAAATAAGCGATGGACACGGTAATATTCCAGTGGTGAAACTAGGTAATCGGATGAACAGAAGATGTGCAATATGCATCAAAACAAAATTAGACAGGTGCAAAAATTTGGGCATCCTTGTCATTTTGTTGATTTGAATATCTGTAACTGCTTAGCACTGGATAAGTGGAATGCAAAATTAGCTTGGTGAGCTCATTAAGCCTTCAACTTCATACAGGTGCATCCAATCATGAGAAAGAACAAATGAAAATTAGGGATGTCCCGATACCACTTTTGCTGACCAAGTACAAGTACGGGTACTGACATTAGAGTTACTAAACAGGTAATTAATATGTAATTTATATTTGTTTTTTTTTTTTTTTTTTTTAACTCAATCCAAACATTGTATTGCCAATCACCCCACATGTTCACCTCACTCTCTTTTGAGAAGCTCCACCCGCCAGTAGTAAGACAGCTATGATGGCAGAGTGAACAAAAAGGTTTGAATTTTGGCTTTACTGTAGAAAAATAGATGCTGCCAACGCAGACTACCATAAATGCAATAAAACCAGTGTTTCCCTACTCTGACTCAGCCGTGGAGACCCGCCACAGATAAATTATTAGTGCTGTTATTAGATACTCTGTCAGATAGCTGCTCAACACGTAAAGAGCATGTGCAGAGATGGGGCCTCTGGCACGCTCCTGGTGTGACCTGACTCGCCGCAGCGGTTGGAACAAAACCCTGGACCTGATGTGAATTGGCATTAGGCTTTTAAAGATGGAGAAGGTGTTTCTAGAGGATTTGGTTCACCATTGAATCAAACCAGGTACAATGCCAAAATCAGCTTCTCTCAATGAGAATATGCCAAATACAGATTTTTAAAATGACATCAGTTCTAAGCTGTTGTTTAGAAGAATAAAGGGAAAACTAAACAGATTAATTGCTCTGTATTAGCACATTAATATTGACATCCCTATTATTTATTGATCTGGGAGTCAACTGAACCTATCTTGGGACCCCAGTTTAGGAAAGGCTGTGGGGTGTCATCTACAGGTAAACAGTGCGCTGATATCACATCCTCCTTTTGAACCACAGCATCCTTTTTATCTAACTAAAATCTCAAAATTAATATTCTTATCATAAAAAAGTACCGATAAGGGTGCAGATAAAGTACTGGATCGATAAAGAGTATCGTAAAGAGTAGTAGTATCGATAAATCCTTAATGATACCCATCTCTAATTTTAAAGGTTGACCAAACAACAACTTTATTGAACAAATGAGTACAAAATAATGACTTTATTATTAACTTTTTATTATGATTATTACTTTCATTATCAACAACCCGTGACCCAGAAAAGAATGGACCCCTGATTAACCGATGCACAGATTGGAATAATGCAAGTTTCACCACAGAGAAGCTCTTTTATGCGTTTGGCCTCATATTTTCAGCTTTTTAAGATTTCTGTGCAGCACACTTTTGAGCCAGTGGGTGGTAATCGTAACATTACACGCTGCATTGTCTGGAAATGCCAAAATCTCTTTCAGGTGAACACTGAAGCTCAGGTCAGCCAGGCGATCAATCTCTTTTTGTATTAGCACCAGCAAAGCATCCTTCTTTGTCTGCGGCAGGAATCAGACGCACTATTGTGACCTCACTAACTAAAGGCCATGCTGCTTTATTAGAGAATATAGCCAAAAAAAAAAAGAAAAAAGAAAACTATCATTAGCGAAACAGATCTAGTTTTGCACTGATTCATGTTCGTCTTTTCATCTGTCAGTGAAAATGAATTCATTCCAAATCACGGTGGTTTCACAGAGTGCTCTGGTAACAAGCTGAGGCTCATAGTGTGAGACTCGCCCCTCAGTGACCCCTAATGAGCCAGCAGCCTCCTGCCAGAGGCAGCCCGAGCTGCTGCACTTGTAATGAGCTGCTGTTTTGCTAGAGGCCTTTCAGATGAGCCATGGAGCTGTCATTCGCACCGCAGGACACGAGCAGCTCCGGCAGATGATGCAATTCTGTGGCCATTTTTTTTAAGGACAATGCTTGCCTTTGGTGATGCCTCACTGTTACAGTTTGACTGTAGCGTGCCTGATGTGTAATTATTTCAGATGTTCTTTTGATAGGATTTTTATGTAGCATATGATGCAGTTTTGGAATGAAATGGGTTCAGATGGGTTGCACTTTGACCACCAGCACAAAACACAAAGAAATTCAAATGACTTAAAAAACACACATGGGAAGCCCCCATGTGTTTAGTTTGGTTTTATCTTTTAGATTTTATTTTAAAATGTGGATTAATTTTATGTCAAATCACTTGCAAATTCATCTTTATTTTAATTTGTGGTTCACCAAATATAGAAAGTGCAAAACTCCTGAGCCATACTTCCTCTCTTTTTGTCATGCTTCCTGGGAGCCACACTTTCTAATCGTCTTTTAAGAGGTCGGAGCAACAGTCTCCAGGCTTTCTGAAGGCTTTTCTGGGTTTTTCTTTTTATATTTACAGTTTTCTCTAAAACCTTTTTCAGTTCAGCCCTTGCACCTAAGACTTTTCAGAGGAATATGTTCAGAACTGTGAATTATTCAAGTAAAACACAAATGACACCACTAAAGACATGTATGAATGCTTTGTCTGTCCATAACAGACAACTTAGCAAAGAAACTATTCTAAATGCCTTTATTGAGCTTTGTGATCAGTATGTGCAAGATGTTTTCATTTCTGTAGTTGGATCTGTGCAAAATGCCATGATAACATTTTCACAAGCAGTTGGCTACTTTTGCACCAATGACATACTGTACAATGGGCTACGAGCTAGAATCTTGCTACGCCTCAACATGACGTGTCATACTTCCTTAGAAAGTTTGAGAACAATAAGAGGAAGTCAGTCCTAAAAAAAAATCTATCTGCAGCAGGTGAGCAGTGTCTAAAGTGATGTTCTGAAAAAAATAGGAAAGAAATCCAGCACGTGCCACATGACCAGGATCCCTCTGAAGCTTGAGTTGATCCAGCTTCATTTAAGCCTCATTGGAAATGGTCTCCATGGAAGTGTCGCTGTCATTTTTAAGAAAGGGAAAGAGACTGAGGTATGCTACGAGTCACGACTCATGAAGTGGCAACAGGTCTGATAGAGTGATTAATTCCCTCATTAACCAGACCTCAATATTACGGAACCAGTGTGGAATCTTCTTGAGAGAGAATCAAAAATAAAAAGCAGCCACCATCCGAAGAAGAGCTTTGGAAAGTCCTTGAAAGTCCTTATGGGGACCAAATTCTGAAGTCTTCTTTAAGAACAATCCGATTATACCAGATATTTACTTTGAAGCTGGTCAGAATTGATTAACTCTCTTTTTGCATTATATAACCTGCTGTACTTCCAAGTCTGCACTTAGTCATTGCTTTCCTGCAGTCTATATAAAGACATGTGGTGGCTCAAGACTTGAATAGTTTTGTATATCATTTAAATATAAAACTGTGCTTCATTGCCTATAACCTGTGACGTGGTGTTACATTTATTTAAGATGATACTAAGGTTTCCTTCAGATAAACAACAATTCTAACCTGCATAGAATCAGGTAAAGATGCAGGCTCTCCCCCTGCTGATGCCAGATTGCTCGATACATTGAAATTGGGCTCTCGCTCTCTCAATGTGACTTCGGCCTATTGCATTGTTGATGATATCAGACTCGCAGCCACACACACGCTGTGCCGCCCGTGCGGTGATGGAAGCTGCAACCCAAGGCGCGGAAAGTTATGAGTCGGTGCCCATCTGGGTGTGCAGAACATGATAAGAGCCAGAACAGGCGTGCAGTTATCAGTTCAACCACGTGGTCTTACCTGGGAATCCGTCCTGTCACTTCAACTCACTGCAAATCCAGCCAACATCTCACAAACATGACATCTCACCTCCACATCAGCAGCTGCCGCGAGGGTCCACGCGCAGGTGTCAGCGGAGATCTGGAGGAAAATCAACAATTTGTCTCTCTCCGATTTTCCTTCTTGTCTCTCGACGGTTAGACTGACGCGGACATGGGTTCCGACGCGCTCCGTAATCGCGGACAGAGCTCCGGCAGGAAATTTCTGGAGCTGCCGCTTCGCCTCCGCGGGAATGATTCTCTTGCTCGCGTGCTGGTTTGTTCCCTGCTCTCTGCTGTCACGGGAAGCAAACTTTGGAAATCGCGCGGGGCATTTCAAGCTGCGGAAATCGCCACCGCATCCCAAAGGTTGTGTGACTCCTGACGCCGCGCTCCGGTCTGTTTTCTCCTCTGCTCCTCCCGGCAGCAGGAGGGCGGCGCGATGGGGTTGGTGCGCTCCAGCAGTATATGCGTCGCACGCGCGGTCCCGGATTCACCTGTCATCACAAGACGAAGAAGAAAGGGAAAAGATGAGGCTGGTACCGTCAAACCCAGGGGCGCTGATATTCATATCTGCTCCACAAAGGCATGAGAATTTATTTAAGGCCCCCTTTGGTGGGGAAACCAGTACCCTAAGTAAAAGAAAATTACATGTGGGACCTTCCACATGTTTTAAAATGTTTAGGGTTTGTGAAGAAGACACAGATAAATTCTATAAACTTAAAGCAGAGCCAGGCTACCCAAACTTTTATGTCAAAAATCAATTCAGACCTAATAGACGTCTGAAAGACTTAATAGAGGTTTCATCCCATGGAGCCGTTCAAAGGCTTTTGTTGCCTCCCTATATACTGTTGAAGTAGAGATAACGGGTGGAGTGAAATTGAACCAAACCTCATTTTGACAGGGACCTCTTAGAAGCCCCCGGAGGGGGCTTAATGTCAGTTTGGAAGGAAAACATCTCTCTCTCTCTCTCTCTCTCTATATATATATATATATATATATATATATATATATATATATATATATATATACACACACACATGTTTTGGAGATGTTGCAGATGTTTTGGATTACTTACTTGATTAGTGACACTGAGCCTACAATACTGGAGCTTTTCGCAATATTCTAATTTATTGAGTTTTTGAATTTGAGGTTTTCTTGAGCTGCAAGTCAATCAGCAACATCCAAACAAACACAAGCCTGAAATATGTTGATTTGCATATTATTTTTCTGTACAATATGTAAATTGCAACTTTTAAGTTGAATTACAGAAATACAAGAACTTTTTCTGGATATTCTAATTTTTTGGGTAGTATAGGCTACATATATGACAGGAATTATTAACCTAAAAGCTCCTTGAATACTTTGGAAAACGTAGCCTATTCTTAAAAGAACTTATATAATTTATTAGTATAAATATACACAGATATAGCTATATTTTTTTAAATCATTTAAGTTGATTTTTTTTCCCTTTTAAGTAATGGAAAAGATAAAAGCAAAAGACGTTTCAAATTCACCATCCTGTCTTCAGAAGCGAGTAAAGAAGGGAGTTACGCTGAAGCATTACGTTTTTCAGCCTAAAGAGGCTGTGGAACAAATAATATTTTCTTCTCTGAAGGTCCAGTTTTCCTGCTCTGAAAGGGGGACAATAAAGGAACTTTTATGTTTCTTTCCTTTGCATTTAAAGAGATTTTTTTTTTGGCTGCTATTTATATAAGTGTACTAACACTGAAAGAACATCCTCCATCCTCCTCAAAAAAAAAAAAAAAAAAAAAAAAAAAAAAAAGACCAGACCATAGTTTGCTCATTGTTATACACCTGTTTAGTCTCCCCGTACGTCACGGACGTAGTTTTAGGGGAGGACATGGGGGACATATCCCCTGGACTTTTTCAAGAGGCCATTTTGGTCCCCTGCACTTTTTTACTGTCCAAAATTATTTTTTCCAAGCCCTCTTTAAACGCACCATGAGCGCACACATGCTAGCGCCCATAGCGCCGGTACATGTGGATCACAGATGAGAGAGAGCAGAGCTGAACGGTGTCTCAGGAAAGTTCAACAAACCAGTCAGAGCCAGCAAAAAATTTCACAGTTTTTTCCTCAAACAAACCGTGTAAGTAGAAGCTGTTCCATGCAGATAATGTTAGCTAAATAATTACTAGTTAACACGGCCCTATACATCATGTTAAGCTAGTTAACAAGAATACTGTCATTGTTACCTAAGTTAATCCCTTGCTATTTAGTTCATGCTAGGAATAAAGCCAGTCCTCCTTAATTTCTGTAGAGGACTTGTGCTCATTATTGCCTCCCTTGCAATTAAAATAAATCTTTATTGTCACATTGAATGGAGCCAGTCAGGCCCTGACCTGCTGCTGATGGATATAATGTTAGGGAACAATATAATATACAAACAGGATTTTATACATCCAAATTCATGTTAATTGCGAAACTACATATTTATCCCTCTATATATCAAAGTTTATGATCGTTGCACCCCAAATTGTCCAACTGTTCATGTCATGCCTGAATATGTTATTGTCAGGTGAAGGATCGTAGGGATGCAGGAGGAGATGCTGGAGGAAGGAAAGTAGGAGAAGCTGATGGAGATGGAGAAGAAAAGGCTGGAGGCTCACAGGTGAGGTTGAAAGAATTAAACGTGTTAGTCATGAGATGAAGCATTGTGACAAATGTTAGGTGATAATCCTTATCCGAGCTTTCAAAGTTCAGACACCTGCATCTACATACAGTGCTCAAAATTATTCATACCCTCCAAATAAAGAAAAGGCTGAATTCACAATAGTAATTCAAATAACAAGAAACTAAAGAAACAAATAATAAATAAAAATTTACAAAATTATAATTTAGTGAAAGAAAATATTGCTTTTGAAATATGGTTGAAAAGAATAAACAAACAAGCAAACAAAACTGCCCCAGACACATTAGAGCACCTTTCCAATGAGCAGTGGACCAAAATACCCGTCAACAGGTGTAGAAGTCTTTTTGAACATTAGAGATAACGCACGATTGCAGTGATTCTCTCAAAGTGTTGCTCATCAAAATTTTAGCTACAGAGCCCCATCAAGCTTCTTTGCTTGTTTCATTTTTTGTGTTAGTTTTTAATATTTCTTTCAAACCACAATTCAAAATCAATGTCATGAATTTCATTGATATTTAAAAATATTATTACTTTTGTCAGGTTCATCTCATTTCACTGACAGATGATTTTTTCCTTCTTTAATTTGAGTGTATGAATAGTTTTGAGGACAACTGTATTTTGCCAGATGAAAGAAGCAAACTGCCCAGGTACAGTTTTCTATGGAGGCTGGTGAACTCAAAAGTCTGTAAATGTGTGAATGTATTATTTTATTGGTAGGAAAGGATTTATTAACAATAGTTGTCCCCCCCTTTGAAATCAAAATTCTGTCCTTGCTGTACGTGCTACAGGGAGTGCAGAATTATAAGGCAAATGAGTATTTTGACCACATCATCCTCTGTAGGCATGTTGTCTTACTCCAAGCTGTATAGGCCCAAAGCCTACTACCAATTAAGCATATCAGGTGATGTGCATCTCTGTAATGAGAAGGGCTGTGGTCTAATCACATCAACACCCTATATCAGGTTTATTATGCAAACATAATTATTAGGCAACTTCCTTTCCTTTGGCAAAATGGGTCAGGAGAGGGACTTGACAGGCTCCGAAAAGTCAAAAATAGTGATATTTTGCAGAGGGATGGAGCACTCTTAAAATTGCCAAGCTTTTGAAGCGTGGTCATCGAATAATCAAGCATTTCATTTAAAATAGTCAACAGGGTTGCAAGAAACGTGTAAAAAAACCAAGGCACAATATAACTGCCCATGAACTGAGAAAAGTCAAGTGTGCAGCTGCCAAGATGCCACTTGCCAGCAGTTTTGCCATATTTCAGAGCGGCAACATCACTGAACTGCCCAAAAGCACAAGGTGTGCAATACTCAGAGACATGGCCAAGGTAAGAAAGGCTGAAAAATGACCACCACTGAACAAGACACACAAGTTGAAACATCAAGACTGGGCAAAGAAATATCTCAAGACTGATTTTTCTAAGGTTTTATGGACTGATGAAATTAGAGTGAGTCTTGATGGGCCAGATGGATGGGCCCGTGGCTGGATCGGTAAAGGGCAGAGAGCTCCAGTCCGACTCAGACGCCAGCAAGGTGGAAGTGGGGTACTGGTATGGGCTGGTATCATCAAAGATGAGCTTGTGGGGCCTTTTCGGGTTGAGGATGGAGTCAAGCTCAACTCCCAGTCCTACTACCAGTTTCTGGAAGACACCTTCTTCAAGCAGTGGTACAGGAAGAAGTCCGCATCCTTCAAGAAAAACATGATTTTCATGCAGGATAATGCTCCATCACACGCATCCAAGTACTCCACAGCATGGCTGGCAAGAAAGGGTCTAAAAGAAGAAAAACTAATGACATGGCCTCCTTGTTCACCTGATCTGAACCCAAAGAGAACCTGTGGTCCCTCATCAAATGTGAGATGTACAAGGAGGGAAAACAGTACACCTCTCTGAACAGTGTCTGGGAGGCTGTGGTTGCTGCTGCACGCAATGTTGATGGTGAACAGATTAAAACACTGACAGGATCCATGGATGGCAGGCTTTTGAGTGTCCTTGCAAAGAAAGGTGGCTATATTGGTCACTGATTTGTTTTTGTTTTGTTTTTGAATGTCAGAAATGTATATTTGTGAATGTTGAGCTGTTATATTGGTTTCCCTGGTGAAAATAAATAATTGAAATGGGTATATATTTGTTTATTGTTAAGTTGCCTAATAATTATGTTTGCCTAATACAGCTGATATAGGGTGTTGATGTCATTAGACCACACCCCTTCTCTTTACAGAGATGCACATCACCTGATATGCTTAATTGGTAGTAGGCTTTGGGCCTAAACAGCTTGGAGTAAGACAACATGAATAAAGAGGATGATGTGGTCAAAACACTTATTTGCCTAATAATTCTGCATTTCCTGTATTCAGTTCAATTCAGCTTTATTTGTATTGCATCAATTCATAACAATGTCACCTCAGGGCGCTTAAAGGGGAACTTTGTTTTATTTTTCATTCTGGACCTATTTTCTAGCATGAAATATGTTAATTTACTCACCCATATAGTTTTGGTGCAACTTGAATTCTGTCGGGAGATATTTAGATCCACTCCAGATCAGCGTATGTGCCATATAATGGCAGTGATCGGGGCAACCGCGTGCAGCCTCTAAATAAGGCATTATCTGCCACAAACTCCGTCATTTCACCAATGTTTTGCTACGAAACTTTAGTCGGACCCCCCGTGAGATCGAAGCGGCTATTTTATGGTGATTCATCTGTGTTTACAGACTTTTTTACCGCGACAGCTTTGATGACGTCACTATTATGCGGCACCATAATAAGTAAAAGTCTGTAAATAATGACGAATCACCACGAAAAAGCCGCTTTGAGCTCACAGGGGGGGTCCGACTAATGTTTTGTAGCAAAACATTGGTGAAATAAAGGAGTTTGTGGCAGATAATGCCTTATTTAGAGGCTGCACGCGGTTGCCCCATCACTGCCATTATATGGCCCATACGCTGATCTGGAGTGGATCTAAATATCTCCCGACAGAATTCAAGTTGCACCAAAACTATATGGGTGAGTAAATTAACATATTTCATGCTAAAAAATAGGTCCATAATGAAAAAAAACAAAGTTCCCCTTTAGCAGAGAAATTCAAGTCATATTCATAACGGCCTAGCTAAGGAAACCAACAGATTGGATCGACCCTGTCCGATCCCCCATCCTGAGCAAGCACGGAGTTGTGGCGACAGTGGGAAGGAGCCCTTTTAACAGGGAGGAAAAACACCCGGCAGAACCCGGCTCAGGTAGGGCGGCCATCTGCCTCGACCGGCTGGGGTGAGGAAGACTGAAAGAGAGACCAACAAACACTGCAACTTTTATCCAGCCAGACCTGCTGAGAGAGGAGAAACACAGTTAACGATGCAATACTGCCACAAGTTTCCACATGGAGAAGCAGAGATGAGTGGGAAAGGAAGAGCCCAGGGCATCATGAACGTCCCGCAGCCGTCTAAACCTGTAGCAGCTTAACTAAGGGATGGCTAACCATCCCTAATAGGACTTATCAAAAAGGAAGGTTTTAAGCCTAATCTTAAAGGTAGAGAGGGTGTCTGCCTCATGCACCTGAATTGGTAGCTGGTTCCACAATAGTGGGGCCTGATAGCCAAACGCTCTGCCTCCTATTCTACTCTTAGAGACCCTTTGAATCCCCAGAAAACCTGCAGTCTGAGAGCGAAGCGCTCTGCTTGGAATATATGGAACTACAGTATGAAGTCAATATAATGGAGCTTGATCATGGAGAGCTTTATATGTGAGATGAAGAATTTTAAATTATATCGTGGATTTAACAGGGAGCCAATGAAGATAAGCTAGAACTGGAGAAATATGATCTCTCCTGCTGGTTCTAGTCAGAACCCTCGCTGCAGCATTTTGGATCAGCTGGAGACTTTTCAAGGCATATTTGGGGCAGCCCAATAATAAGGAATTACAGTAGTCCAATCTGGAAGTAAAAAAAAGCATTGACTAGTTATCTGCATTGTTCTGAGAGAGGATGTTCCTAATTTTAGCAATATTATGTAGGTGGAAGAAGGCGGTTCAAGAAACCTGTTTTTTTTGTGATCCGAAAGACAAATCCTGGTCAAAAATGACTCCATGATTCTCCGCTGTAGTGCTGGAAGCCAAATTAATGCCATCCAGATCATTTATAAAGCTAGACAATTTAGTCCTGAGTTTTTCAGGTCCAAAGACAACAACCTCTGTCTTGTCTGAATTCAGAAGCAGAAAATGTTCTACATTGTTTAAAGACGAGGCCGGATACAGGCATGGGCAAGGAGGGGCAATGCCCCCCTAAATGCCATGACTGCCCCCCCAAACATGATGGCAAATCCCAAACTGAAAAATTATTTCAAGGAAAATGGTCAGAGCGCATTCTGCTCTCTCTCTCTCTCTCTCTTTCTCTCTCTCTCTCTCTCCCTCAATCAAAGTAGCTACTGATTGGTAGCTATGGTAGATACATAGAAAGGGTGTGTCCAGTCCGGGCCAGTCGCTTCACTTTCCTCTGGTCAACCTGAGCTCCGCGTCTCACTCACAGTCCAGCACACAGACATGCAGCCGTTAGCTCAGCCACTGTTTTGAGATTTCTTCCGTCCTCTGTCACGAAATTATTTGGTTACTCTTTCTCTCAACGTGTTCTTGTTCTCTCTATGTCTATCTTATCGCTCTCTCTTTTGTAATCTGAACAGTCGAGTCACTATGCGCAGATTTCTGGTTGCTAAAGCTAAAGCTAGCACAGTGAAGCTGCCGGTAGCAGAACTGCGGCATTAGCAGCAGCAGAGCGATCATTACTGCTCCTCCATAGTGACTCGCCACAAATCCTAACCATTCTAATGTGAGAGCTCTTTCTCCTCTTTGTCTCATGTTTTTCCCCGTTCCACCGCACAATGCTACATGTGAGAAAAATGTAAGTTACTCTGGCTCACAAGAAGGCTATAACAACAGGTGTGAATATGGACGCATTTGTTAGGACTTTAACACAGAAAAGCAGACGACTGATGTTATAATGACTGATAAGAGCCATGCTGTGTAAAGAATTAAAGAAATAAAAATGACAAAAAATACACAAAAAAGATAGAAATAAAAAGGACAGATAGATAGATGGATTTAAAGTAAAAAAAAAAAAACACACACACACACAAAGATAAATGCAGCCTCAACAGGACACAACAGACCTAGATATGGACGCATTTGTTAGGACTTTTGCAAGCAGACGGCTGATCTTATAATGAATGATATGAGCCACACTGTGTAAAGAACTAAAGAAATAAAAATGACAAAAAAATACACAAAAAAGAAATAGAGATAAAAATAAATGGAAGGATGGATGGATGGATGGACTGACTGACTGACTGACTGACTGACTGACAGGATGATAGCATAGTTAGTATAGTTTTCTATGCATTTTAGGGGTTTGTGGGGATTTGACACCCCCAAAATTTTCCGGTGTGCCACCCTTGCCCCCCTTATATGCTACCTGCACCTTCTAGTGGGGCTGTCTAAATCCGGGTCTGTTTAAAGTTGTACTTCCGTGGTCATTTCATTAATTTTCTGTGTTCTCCATTATTATTGAATGCATTCTGCATCGTTTCTGTTTAAAAAACCCTCTGGTTGCTTTGTATCCAGCTGTATTTGTATACTAGAAGAGAGGCTTGTGGTCCAACAGCAGGCTTTTCCGGGTCCTTCTCATGAATTTCCGTCTGATTGGCTGCCTGCCATCAGTGTATGAAGGAAGCTCCGCCCTCCGCTCTTAATTCACTACAGACAGGAAATAGAGCCGACAAACAAGTTTGTTCCGCCATGCTAGCAAACAGTTAGCTAATTAGCTTCTCAACTCCGAAGCTACAGTCGTGCCGTCTTTACTTCTAGTGTGTAGTGGAGGGTTACCTGCCTTCCAATGGACAGAAACCCCACGTGGGATACGCTATTTGAAATGTGACGTGGGAGTGCAAGGCTGTTCCCGATTCGCTCTTTTCTTCGTATTGTTTCTTAAAGAGAAAGCACAGCCGACTGGGGGCAACGCAACGCTAGCAAGTCAGCATGTGTAAGTAAACAAGGGGAAACCCTCCGTATTTCAGAAGGAGCAAGTTAAACGGGTTTTCAGTGGAAGGAGGCCTTTAAAGACCTACAACGTAACTTTTAGATCTTAAAAGTCTGCGTTTCTGACTTGTTTTGATGGCCTACCAATATTCATTATGCATATTTTTTAGCCGTCACTGCCCAGCGGCATCCCGAGGCTCAGAAACTGCACTATCTAGCCTAACTTTTCCATCCTGGACACAGCCATGATGTTGCAGCTGACTCTTGGTTGCGCACCACGTCATGCGCTAGCAAACAGAAATGAACCAGATATGAACACAGTGTTTTGAGTGAGCAACATGTTGGATTTGGCAAAGAAAGGAAACATAACCAGAGAAAGAGAGGAAAAGAAAGAGAGGAAGAAGGAGTCAAAATAAGAATGTCTTCTACTGGCTGGAATGAGCTCACAGTACAGGTACGATGCCAGATGGATTGTAGTTTCGCCATCAATAGGGGATGTGTCACTGAGAAAATTGCTAAAAGTTCCGTTGTGGGTCTTAAAGGCAGGGTGGATGATTTTTTCCAGGAGCATTTTTTACTGTATTGCTTAAAAGGCGCTATACCTGATTTTGCACATTTTCAAACCGTGAACGGTGTAGATTGAACTGTAAGCCCCGCCCCTAACTGTTTCTCCCAGTGACAAACGCACCTACTCTCGTTTTTCTCTCCTCCCACTCAACATGCATGAAATGACGTGCACAACATCATACTCGTGCACAAAGAAACTCTCCAGAGAAAACTTGCATCTTCCAGTGAATTTACTGTTTTGGTTGCAGTAAATGGCTGCGGATCAGCTAAATGACATTTTCTATCATAACCGGTAGTTTACCGTAACTACAGTTATGCAAACAGATGCACAGTTATGACGAGTTATGATGTCATAGGCGACATTACAACATGACAGCCTGGTAAAGTTTCTAACCGGCCACTTCGAGAAGCACTGATGTAAAGCTTCGTCGTGTTATGGTGTAATGCTATGTATTATATACGGTAGACCAGCAGAGGAAGCGCCAGCACCCGAGGATATAGAAAATTTTACTCAGAAGAAAGTTATTGAAAAAATACCTGTCCAGTCGGACTTCCAGTCCACATTCAGTCCGAGGCTGTCCAGCTCTCTACCTTCAGTACAATCCATAAAATTTACACGAACTTTTTCCTTCTTTGGTCTCTCCTGCGTTTCAAGCATCTCTGCTCAGTTTTTATGCTTACAGGCTGTTTTGCTGCGGTATTACCACTTTCCCTTCGGTAGATGCCATGCGGTTCTATTTACAAGTGCTGCCGTGCATGCCAGAGAGGAGGGCGCCTACTCGTTAGGAAAACACTGTCAGTGGCTGATTGGAAACCAAAACTTCTGTAGAACGAACCGCATTGGCATGAGGAGAGCATCACGACAGCCTTAGAAACCTAAAATAAAAAGGCCTGGATTCATGCATGTATGCAATCAATGAGTGATTTATTTTCATGAAATTACCTCTTTTAACACACATTATACATTATATAGTGTAGAAAGCATTTCTCTGAAAGAGATTAAGATAAAATCAGTTACAGGGCCTTTAAAGTCTTCTTCACACTCCGATTGGAGCCAATTAATTAACTTTTCTGACACAAAAATTTAAAAAATGAATTACCTGTGGAGCGGACAGGACTGAAAAAGCCCCATCCAATGTAACTGTAATGGCCTGTGCTTATTGATTGAATGATTATTATTAATATCATTATTATTATTATTATTTTCATTATTATATATAATGTATGTCCATCAAACTCAACTGCCATTTGTCCCCCACCCACCCTCCCTGTGTGCGCTCGCAACGCACCGTTAGCGTCTCACAGTGCAAATGAACGTGGCTGCCTGCTACTCTTACTTATGCAGCTGTTTGTTCTTAAAATCCACAGAAAAGAACAAAAACGGATGTGGGTCAAGCCATGGAGGTGTTGACGTTTGTAGTGAGGATGTTTTACACAGCAGAAGGAGTTGGAGGTGAGGAAATTATCACTTTTAAAACATGGTTCCTCTACTAGCTAGCTAACAAGCTATCCACATGGCTGTTCTCGGTTATGTTCGCTGACAACTATTGGCACACACGTTCCTGTGCTCTGGAGGCATGGTTTCGGGTGGGCGTATTTTTTAAAATGTAGCTTGCTCGAACCCAGTAGCCGTTCTAGACCCGGGTGAACTGGGCAGCTGCCCGGGGCGGCATTTTTTCAGGGGTGGTAGCATCGCTACTTAGTTTTATATTTAGCCTATCTGTCATGCCACTGTGTCAGGAATCGGCACGTTGGCACCCCCTGCAGCTCAGGTGCCCCCTTGAGAAGGTGCCCTGTAGAGCCCTGCTTTGGATTCCGCGGGTCCTGCATGCAAATCTGAAGCAGCTTCAGACAAAACATGATTTTGTCAAATGATGGTGAGTAAAACTGATGTTTGAATCCGAACCATTGAATTGTACAGTAATACCCACTACTGCAGGGAAGACTCTTGAAGACCGTCTGTCTCTTCATTTGAACTCTGTGTCTCGTCCAGACACAGCTGCCCAGCGCGCCTCATGCTTTTTCCCCTCTCCTATTCTAGCCTACAACAGAACTGTCTCAGCCATAACTCGCACTCGGTAGACCTCAAAAGCAACATTCCTCCTTCTTTTGCCCCGTGCCTGTGCGCCCCCTTTTACCTCCCTCACTCAGAGAACAAATCAGCCCTTTAACATCAGAACGCTGGAAACATCACAGTATTAATGCACATAAAGCCAGATGGGGTTTTAAAAAGGTTGTCTCAGGGTTTCAGTGGTTAATTTAATGTGACGTTGGCAGTTTGAATAGATTTAAAGCCTACTTTCAAAATTGAGATTTTTTGTTGAATATAAGCTCGGCCAGTTTATTATTTAGGCTCATGTCATATGGGCCAAATACTATCATGAGTCTAATAAAAGTGACAATTGACACTTAGCCTATTTTATTTGTTGTTGTTTTTTAAATATCTGAGTCAGCTGGATTGACATTATGTATAAAAGTTTTAGCCAGTCACACCTGAGCTCTTTAGTGTGTTATTTGTAAGATGAAGGATTAATGCTATTTAGAATGTTTATTCTATAACTTATTTGTTTATTCTAAATATTTTATATTGTTTGTTTTATATTATCCGATTGTGTATACATTGTTGCCACATTTACGCACATAAGTATTTTTCAAGCTCTGCTAACTGATACTACTTTGTGCAGTATTGTGTTAACTGTGATTTGTTTCCTGTTGTTATTACAACAGAGGGATAACTGGACTCTCTTAAGTGTGATTTTCAAATAATTTGATTAAGAATTTGGGCAATTGAGAAATATCTATTTCATATCTTTTGTTATCTTTAAACATGGCCGGTGCAAAAATTTGTGCACGTGGAGGAGGGGCGCTCGGAGGGTGTCTCGCCCGGGGAATAATTCAATGTAGAACCGCCACTGCTCGAACCATTTTTCCAGGATCCCCTACCCTGCCTTTAATGACAGGTTTTTTTTCAGTTTCTGATACATCATTGTCAGACATCTCATTGTTTTCCCTGCCAGTACCTTATTAGTTGGACTGACTGTTTCTGGATTACTTTATACTGATTCTCTGCTCAACATGTCCTTCTGTACCTCAAATATTTAAGTTACGCTTTATATGAAGAAAGTACTTCATGTAAAACCAGAAGATTAATCCTCTGATAAGGTCTGACATGGTGACCATCAAAACCAAGACAGTAATCAGTGAAGAGATGCAGTATGAACAACTTTGGTCAGTTTTCCAGCAAGTAAGGTAGGCTCATTATAAGTCAGGCTGGTTGACAAATTTCAGTGAAAGTGATGTTGCACCACTGAGCACAGTCTTTCAGAAAGGATACTGTGAATACCAGCTAATACTCCAGTTAAGGTTATATTTGGGTTAAGCTGTTTATATGCATATTCATATCCTAATCACAAATGCCCCAGCATACATAATTAAGCTAAGTACTTCAGATATTATTATGGAAAGAGAACTTAGTGTGACCACAAAATAACATTAAGCTGAATATCCTGAGCAATATGAGCATATCCCTGCACATAATCATGATGGGAGCTTGTACCAGATGGGGAATGGTGTTTTCATGCCCCGAATGGAAATGTTGAGCCTTCTGGATAATCTGGGGATGTAAATGTGCATAAAAATACCTTCATTATAACCTTAAGCAGTGCGTCATTGTTGATGAGAACATATTTTCGGCACTGATGAAATGCAGCGCTAATCAGGCACTGTTGCTCACCGTATAAATCATATGAGGGGTGACAGTTGTGATGGAAAGTTTAGCCTGATAACAGTGTAGACTTAAAAATCTGGGCTTTGTGAGAGTTCATTTATTCATTTTCCTTTACATTCCCAGCAGGCTTCTTGTAGAAAATGAAATGCCTTCACTCAAACATACTTCTGTAAATTAGTGTGCTTAATTTCCCCAACTATATATACCAAAAAGAGACTGGTAGATCATGGCTGAGGCTGCCAGTTGCTGTAGAGTGAGATTTTAGATGAATACATGATAATACAGCATGAAAAGGCAAAAATCCAAAGCAATGAATTTAAATGCCACAGACAAAGAAATGAAATAAAATTAGGATGAGTACCTCTGTTATACATATAGGGGGGGGGGGGGGGGGCAAAGGGGGGGGGGAGGAGAGCCCCCCACGGGCCATGAAAATATAATGGAAAAGGGGCTTTTTGAAATAAACTGTTGTAGAATATAACATGAATAAAACAAGTGAAGTATCAAGATGTAAAATGAAACTCAAGTTTATTGATCTGCTCCCTCACTGTTGTCTCCTTTGGGCACTGTGACATGTCTGTGCTCAGTTCTGTCAACACACCCACTTAAGTTTGTGCAATGCTACCAATCACAGGCAGGATAAAGTCCCCCTGATTGGCTGCTTCACTGCATCACATTAATAATGGAAAAGCTGGTTTCTTTTTCTTTTTTTTTCCCCCTCTCTTTTTTACTTGTCCTGTCCAGCATTGGAAAAGCTGGTTTTTAAGTCAAAAGGAGTTGTTTCAAACTTTATTAAGTTTTGGTTAAAATTATAGTTCCATGGAGTATATTTATTTTCTACATTCAGTAGGAAGTGCTTTTAAATAGATTTCATCCTGCAAACTGTCACACAGGGAAATTTATGGAGAGAGAGAATTGTCTGAGTATCATTGTGTGCATGTTATACTGTACATAACCGTGTAAACTAATTTCTGAGTAATTAGGGGTATTTTTATGTGTAACACATGGTTCGTAGACTATCTAAAACATTTTGTGTGTACCTTGGGTACCTGTAAAAATTGTGTATCTTCAAATGCACAATATCCAGAAATTACATGCATTAAATAACGTAATTAGGTTTATTTTGTCTTCTCTGTAATTCCAAGTATTTTTTTAGTTTTTAGTTTATTAGTTTATTTAAAAGGGACAGTGTAGAATAAACATTAGTCTTAAAAAGAAAAGATGTTTTGTACCAGAGTTAGCTATTGCTAATTTCCATCCGTTGTCCCTGGGCAGGTACACACATTTAAAAACACATTACATAACAAACTACAATTTATCTAAAATACAAAAAATACTGTAAATATGAGATATACAGTCAGTCATCAAAATGTTTGCAGATTAACAAAACTGATATTATTACATACAAAAAACTACAATTGGTCTAAAAATAAAAGGATACTTTGAATATAAAATATACAGATAGTCATAAAAATATTTACAAATTATTGTATTTTCAAATATATATAATATAATTCAAATATAGGCATTTATAAGCTAAATATGTTCCCATCGCTACTATAGAAACTAATTTGGTGTTAAATACTAGTTTTTTACGTCTAATTTCCAACACGGAAGTAAGATGGCTGACTGCACTGATCCGCGCCCATTTCATGACGTCCCCCCGGAAGAGACACTGATTCTGAAGGGTCACAGGATTGTTTGTAGCACTGGCACCGGCAGCTCACATGGACTTTATTTGTAAACATTGATGGATAATCGGACTCCGATCGACGGGACAAAATGGACCAGCCTGCTATGGAGCTGTATGCACTCGAGCCAGAGTCTGACATGGAGTTTGAAGTACACGCAGTACCACAGAAGTACCACAGAGACCCCTGACAAGTAAGTAAATTAGCGAACAAATCATAGGCTAACAGTTAGCCTTGAGCTAAGCAGCACTCACATGGATGTTACCTGTAAACATTGATGGATAATCGGACTCCGATCGACGGGATAAAACAGACCAGCCTGCTATGGAGCTGTATGCGCTCGACCCAGAGTCTGATATGGAGTCTGAAGTACACACAGCACCACAGAAGTACCACAGAGACCCCTGTCAAGTAAGTAAATTAGCCAACAAATCATAGGCTAACAGTTAGTATTGAGCTGAGAGATGTGTTTGACTCACCGGTGCTGTTGTCTGTCCATGCGCGTTTTTATAGTAGGAAATGTGTCAGGTTTCAGAAGTAATCCCCGAGAAAAAAACACTTTACTGCCCGAGATTCATGAAGTTGTCAGGAGTGAAGTTCACACACAAAGTTGAGTTTTTATTATTCTGCTCCTGAAGTTATAATCCAACCACTTCTGGCAAGTTGATTCATCCAGTACAACAAATAAACTCCCACGCTGAACATAACCACATTTTTCCCAACTTGCCGTCCTCTAGAGCTTAAAGGCCTCCTTCCACTGAAAACCCGTTTAACTTGCTCCTTCTGAAATATGGAGGGTTTCCCCTTGTTTACTTACACATGCTGACTTGCTAGCGTTGCGTTCCCCCCAGTCGGCTGTGCTTCCTCATCACAGAAACAATACGAAGAAAAGAGCGAATCGGGAACAGCCTTGCCCTTCTACGTAACATTGCAAATAGCGTATCCCACGTGGGGTTTCTATCTGTCCATTGGAAGGCAGGTAACCCTCCACTACACACTAGAAGTAAAGACTGTAGCTTCGGAGTTGAGAAGCTAATTAGCTAACTGTTTGTTAGCATGATGGAGCAAACTTGTTTGTCGGCTCTATTTGCTGTCTGTAGCGAAATAAGAGCAGAGGGCGGAGCTTCCTTCATACACTGATGGGAGCCAGCTAATCAGGCGGAAATTCATGAGAAGGACCCGGAAAAGCCTGCCGTTGGACCACAAGCCTTTCTTCTAGTATACAAATACAGCTGGATACTAAGCAACCAGAAGGTTTTTTTAAACAGAAACGATGCAGAATGCATTCAATAATAATGGAGAACACAGAAATATTAATGAAATGACCACGGAAGTACAACTTTAAAAGAAAAAAAAATCTCCTGAACTCTGGAGCAAACGTTTGTTAGCTGATGGCTGTTTGTCTCTGAGGAAATCTTTCTGCAGGCTTTTAGTTTCTTCCTCAGAGTGTATATAGGTTAGGATTCTCTTGGAGTTTCTGTTCAATAAAGTGGGCGCGTTGCTACGATGCTGCGCATGTGTGTTTGTCCCTTCGTGATTGGTGCCACCTCGTTGCGTATGCCAGTGCCAGTCAGTTATGTTAAGGAAGCTGCAGCTTGGCCTGAATATTAATATATGTTACTCAAATATGCACAAATGAAGAAAAAGACGACTTAAATGAAGTTTGAGGAAATAACACAGTAACATGCTGAAAAGCTCTTAAAAGTCCATTTTTCATGATAGGGCTCCTTTAAACTTTTCACACTTTGTTTCATTGCAGTCATTTGCCAAAATAAAAAAAATATATTTCTCATTAATGTACACTCAGCATCCCATCTTCACAGAAAAAAAGAGAAATGTAGACATTTTTGAAAATGTATTAAAAAGGAAAAACTGAAATGTCACATGGTCATAAGTATTTAGACCCTTAACTCGGTACTAAGTAGAAGCACCCTTTTGAGCTAGTACAGCCATGAGTCTTTTCTGGGGAATGATGCAACACGTTTTTCACATCTGAATTTGGAGATCTTCTGCCATTCTTCCTTGCAGATCCTCTAGTTCTGTCAGGTTGGATGGTAAATGTTGGTGGACAGCCATTTTCAGGTCTCTCCAGAGGTGCTCAATTGGGTTTAGGCCTGGGCTCTGGCTGGGCCAGTCAGGAATGGTCAAAGAGTTGTTCTGAAGCCACTCCTTTGTTAATTTAGCCGTGTGCTTAGGATCATTGTCTTGTTGGAAGGTGAACTTTTGGCCCAGTTTGAGGTCCTGAGCATTCTGGAAGAAGTTTTCGTTCAGGATATCTCTGTACTTGGCCGTACTATGGAGGCCACGGTGCTCTTAGGAACCTTATGGGCCTTTACCACTGGCTGTTTTCGTAACCTCTCCATACGGCACAGCACGCTTTATTTGTGTTTCCTCTGGGAAAACCCGTTATGAGCCGTTACTATTTTTCGCACCAGTTTCAGAGCTAGCTCTAACCGTGCTGAACACAAAACGTGACGTACCTGACGGCTCTCCATTGATTGGCCAAAGAAAGTTGTCGTCATATGCGTCATACATGTTTCGCCTTGCCTCTTCTAAAAATATCTTGCTCTGTTTTAGGTGACTACAAGCCACAGAGAAAACAACAACAGCAGTAACACCTCAAAATCGTCTAATGCCTCCATTGTTGTTTTTACTTTCCTGCCCACCGCATGGCACGGCAGTGACGTCATGGTAGTCGCGACCGCATCTACTCCGCCCACTTCCATGTGGTAGACAACTATTTATCCTGTGTGGAAACAAAAACCGTCTTGGTCGTCTTTAGCATGTGGTGCTGTACTGTGCTGTACCGTGCCGTGTGCAGCTACAATGGAAAAGGCCCATAAAGTGCTGCAGAAATTCTCTGTGCCTTGCCACAATTCTGTCTCAGAGCTCCTTGGACAGTTCCTTCAACCTCATGATTCTCATTTGCTCTGACATGCACTGTGAGCTCTAAGGTCTTATATAGACCAGTGTGTGCCTTTCTTTATCAAGTCCAATCAGTTTAATTAAGCACAGCTGGACTCCAATGAAGGAGTAGAACCATCTCAATTAGAATCAGAAGAAATGGACAGCCTGTGAGTTAAAGGGACTAGAGGCAGGAATTAAAAAACAAACGTGCATGTCCATTTTTTTTTATACTAATGGGTGATGAAGCGCTAAATACCAAAAATAACGTTTCCACTCATGTTTCTCTCCGTTGCCTTGAACAGGCTGTGTGCAGCAAAATGCACTGCGATTTGGTGTCCGAATTTCCTGCACTGCCCTGCGGACGTGACGCTAAATCCGCAGTTTTGATACAGGAAGAAGACGGTCGTAGTAAATTCAAACTCTGTAAGCGATAGTTCTGGATTCTTCTGCCGTCAGCAAATGATCCAGATCAACTGAAAGACCACTAAAAAGTGTAACTACGAAGAAAAAGCGTAGTAAACAACATTATTGCTTCAGTTTGTGCACGCTCCCGTGACGACTTGGCTTGTGGCTGCAGTTACCTGAAGCGGCAGTCGCGAGTTTCGTTTCTTAATCTTGCCTCAAGTCCCTTTATATAGGAGTGTCACTGCAAAGAGTGTGAATACATTTGACCATGTAATATTTTAGTTTTTCTTTTTAAATAACTTTGAGAAAATTTCTACATTTCTTTTTTTTTTTCTGTCAAGATCGGGTGCCGAGTGTACATTAGTTTTTCTCAGTTGCTTTGGTGCAATTCTCGCGACAGACTTCATATTTGCATGACTATAAGTTCAAACTCCACAACAATTAGTCATGTGTGCACATCAAAGAATCATTTCTCATTGCAGTGATCAAATTGCAAATACTTTTGGACATGTAGCATTTGCTTGCATACAGTTCTCTGTTATTTCATGACTATCATTTGCTTTGGTTCCACAGTCAAAACTAGATATACTAACAACAGCAGAATAATCAGTCCCCAAAATACTAATAGTCTTCATTTCATTGCTTGAGTCATGACAAGCAAAATAGAAAATCTAGTTATCAAAATCTGTCAAGCAGATGTTATACATACAGTGTATATATAAGTCTTTTCCTGGAATGTGTCCTATATTGAACATTTGGTCACAGCTGATCCTATCCATTGATTAAAAGATAGGTGAAGCGTTTGTTGTAACCAATGATAAGACATTTTTCCAGTCACTCTGAATCCCATCAGCCCTCAACTGGCAACCATATATAAAACAAGCAAGACATACTGTGTATCTTTTCCACAACACTGGGGTAAGGAAATGAAAGGACAGCATCAAGGAAGATGGGATGAGGATATGTGTGGAGGAAGGAGAAGAGGAAGATGAGGCCATGTACATGCAGGCAGATTCCAGATAAATTAGGGCTACAGTTGTGGACCATGTTGCCAATCACTGCCTCAGTGGCTGAGGCTGGTCGCAGGGTACAGCCAAATGTTCAGAGATCCACTGTGAATTCACAAATCCATACATTTCATCGGGAAAACAAGTTTCTAAAAGTATTAGGAGTTATCCAAAACCTTGTAATGTACAGAAATACATGCCGTAGTATTTCATGCATACTCTGCCTAACTGTCATTTTCCTCTGCAGGTTTGCAAAACAACCCAGGGAAGGTGGATACAGTATGTTCAGTCACATCCAGTTCAGTAGAATGTATGTATGTGTGTGGCAGGACAAATGGAGGCCTGGGCAGGGTTTGATCCCCAGACTTCCAGGTGAGAGTCAAACACACTAACCACCAAATGGGAATACCTGTGGTCAAGCAGCCAGGCCAGATGATCAGTTGGAGACATAGTGACAGGACGTCAACTGTCACATACTGTTACAGCAGTATACTGTTGACAGTGGGCCACAACTCTACCCAGGGCTTTATACTTGAAGTTTGTTCTAAAGAAGTGACTGAAGTGTTTGTTTTTTAATAATGCTGTGAATGAATTACTATACGTTGACAGATGACAAAAAGCATACTGTATGAAGTAAAGTGTGAATCAGATGTATTCTGTGTCATGTATTCAGTTGCCTTCTAAAAACAGTAACATGTAACTTTACTGTAGTTGTCAAATGGCTGTACATCCAGTGTGTAGTACTGTTGGGCATTTTCAAGTCTTCAAGATCTTAGTTTTTGTATTCAGGAACACTCTTAGATCAGACTATTACAATGAAAATGTGACTAAAGCTAGGTACACACCACAGGATTCCTGAGACCTTCATAGATGTAGAGACCACACACTTGATGATTACAAAAGAAAAATTACACAAGATTAGCATCTTTTGATTATATAGTGTGGGGTGTACACGATGGAGAACACCCCACACTAACTGATTCGTCAGCAGAGAATTGGCTCCTTCACCGTCAACATCCCAAATCTCGCGATATCAAACGAGACTTTATGACAAGACTTCGCGGCGAGACTTTGTGACGAGACTTTAGGATAAACAAACGTAGCGGACTTTTCAGCCTCTTACATTGTGGGAAAAAAACACTCATTAACCCTCTAGGCGCCAGACTTTATTTAGGAAAATATTCCATTTGGACTTTAAGATTTCAAAATGCTGTAGCTTGGAGGTGGTGAGAGATAGATTCATAATGTAAATGAGAAAAATATTCATCATGACCTAAAGTTTGTGATGGGAGTAAATTTACTCATGTAATTTGCATATTGTGATGTCATCAGGTAGCGGCCATATTGGATTGTGTAACTTTCAGTAAAAAAACAGATTTTTGAACATATTTATACACAGGGAAAAAAAATTATACTGTCATATCATGCTCTAAATAAAGAAACAGGAGTTTGATTGGAGTTACTTTGCTAATATAATTTGTATATCAGCAGGTAAAACTCAGTAAAACAGAATTCTGAACATATTTACACACAGTAGATTTTTTTTTCCATTTTTTCACTGATCCTTTTTCATCCTCTCATCCTCAGAATAAATGAACAGAAATCTGACAGGAGTACATTTGCTAATATAATTTATATATCAACAGGTAAAATTATATTTTTATGTTTTTTTCCCCCCTTTTTTGTTATTATAGATTTATAATTTGTCATAACCTAGCTGACCCCTCATACCATCATACCAGCCATGAAATCTGGGGTTTGGCTGGAGTTGGTGTGTGTGTAGGTGCTGGTGAGCATATCTTTCATTTGTGATGAGGTTCCAGAAATCCTCATCCGAAAACAGAGACAGAAAATCACATGCACGAGCATCTGTGAGATCCTCGTGTCCGCGATATCCCACACAGGCTCGTCGGTGTCTTTGATCCATTCATGGATCATTTCCTAAACTCTCAAACATTTCCAGCCGTCATCAATAACTCCCCTATTTTGATTATTCCCTCTTCTGCCCACACATCCCTCTTTCTTTCTCCCATCACCGCGGCAGAGAAAACTTTCACCGTTTGTGCGGCGCGAGTGCAGCAGCGCGCGCTGCGACGTCAGTCACTCGTCTCTGGCGAGGCCTGATCGTCCCCTTCTAATCCTGATCAGCAGAGATCAGTGCAGCACCTCGTCTGCACTGTAAAGACCTCTGGGCGTTTAGTTTTTGATTCTAAAAGTCGCGATCTGTCTCTCACTCTTCCCAACACGCTGCTGCTTTCGCCTTTTCTTTCTCTCTCCCGCGCTCCTGCGGCTTCGCGCGCAGACAGCGGGTGTCGGGTTTCAAACCTTTATTTCTTTGATTTTTTTCATATAAACACACTCAAAAATGGCGTCAGAACTAAGGCTGTATGTCTTGGCGATGTAGTAAAACCAAGCAGTAACAGTACAAGGCTACAGATTTAAAGACAAGGTCTGTTATATTCAGTAAAGTCGCCTGTCGCAATATTGCGACTTTGGCGCCTAGAGGGTTAATAGAAAAAAACATTGTGGAAAAAGTAATAGAGAGTAATAAGAATGTGGCTGTATGACCGCGAGTTGGAGGTGAATAAAAATGGCCACTAACATTAGATAGCTTGGAGAGCAGGGCTGTAAGCTAATGGCTATGTGCTCTTTGTTTGTTTTTACTTCCTTTTCCATCAGTCAGCTGTTAGTCAGGTGGTAGCTCTTGCGTTTTGATTGGCTGTTGTTCCGGGGGCCTCCACGTGATTTCCCAATGAGAGCAGCGTTTTTGATTTTGCACAGCTGTGAACACTGTACGTGTTCGGGTCCTTTGGGAACACAACACACACCAGGATTTCTATTATTAAACACCAGAATATTAAACATGTTCATTATCTACGATCTCTCCTTCCGAGGCCTTCCGAGCGGATCAGATCTAACAAAATCACTCGTAACTCACATCACACCATGAGAAGATCAGATGCGATGTTTTTTGCAAACATCCGACAATCGGACCTTTGCTGGCTTTGATCGTAAGGGTAAGATCGGGCCATAAATCGGGCTGATTTTCCTGTAGTGTGTACCTGCCTTAAGCCATTTGAGTACCTTGTTCGTATGCAGTGGTGACAGTACTTTTTACATTGATGGCACAGACAGTTTCATTGACATGAAGACTTGCTTTTGAGGGATCAACTATTCATTTTGAGCAAGTGACATGCTTTTGCAGGTTATCCACTACCGTAGGTTTTGCTGTTTGCACTAATTGTTCTGAGAAATGCACTAACTGTTGTGCAAATGTAAATAGTGATGTGAGAAATGCACCAAAGCAACTGAGAAAAACTGAAACAAGAAATAAAATCAACTTTTTGGGTTTTAGCAAATGGCTGCAATGAAACAGAATAAGTTTAAAGGGGTGTAAATACATTCCGCACCCTCTGTAAATCTTACATATTTACAGTTTGTGTTGTGATACATAATTCAAGTTATAATGAGGGCTTAACTGCTAGGGCTAAAATGGTCTGAACTTAGCCTGGGATACTCAGGAATAAATGACAGCTACAACTAGTCACAACATTGAAATCACACCACTTGACCCTTTCATCTCTTCTCACCACTGCATGTTGGAAAGTGTGTAATAATTGGAAAAGTACAGTATGTGACACTCTGGTAAGTGCCCTATAGCTTCACAGCTTGACATTAACTTAGTGAGGAGGGAAATTGTAAGGTGTAAAAGTATGAAAAAATATGTATCTTGAAATGCAAATCATGTACTGTCTATTGGACCACTTGGTCCAGTTGCTTGCCCACACTTTAGAGAGGTAAACCATATTCCCCCTCTCTTAGGTGCATGAAACCTTCTTTTCCTTCATATTTTGTGCTAAAATAATCTCTGTGGTCAGAAAAGAGCTCACAGGCTGCAGAGGGCTTAGGATAAATCAGAGTGACAATTAGCGGAATGACACATCTTTACACGTCAGACCTCCGAACAGCCTCTAATGAATCATAAGAGACTGTCCAGAAATAGCTGCCCCAGCTTCAGCAACAGAACTGCTGAATGCCCCGGTCAGCTCAGTTCTCTACTCTAACCTGGAAGAGTGTCCTTAGGTCATTTGTGCTCTGAGCTATCTAACAAGTCCAACCTTGGCATCCGTAGGTTTTCAGTGAGTAACTTTGGCCCATTAGAAGCGTATCATCAACAGGATGCCACAAATAAACTGTTTCCAATCCCAGTAATAAACTGACCTTGGCTGTATCATAATGCCTGGCACAAAAATAATTTGGTTATATTTGGAGCACAAGTACTTCTTCAAAAGTGTAGCATGTATTAATTTTGGCCACTGACAGCCACTACTACTTCCGGCTCTCAGCGAGTGCAGACATCCTTTTCTCTGCTCCCTCCTTGCCTGCCTTTTCTGCGATCTTTGTCCTGTGGAATCTCAGAGCCTCTGTCTGTGTTTTCTCCTAAACTTCAACTTTTGAATCATGGATCTGATCGGCTGGTCAACGCACTGGATAAAAATTTTTCCACCCAAAGACAAGGCGCGGGACAGCCTTCTTGCCCCGCGGAAAGCCCGCGGCCAGATACATACTGGACTCATGGGGGAGGTGGAGGATTATGTGTCTGTGCTCTCCGTGGAGGAGGTCGAGGACATATACATTTTTAGATTTATGATAGTTGGGTTTCTGCTGATTGGAGTGTGCATGTACCTGATTTAACTGCAAAGTTGTAAGCTCACGGTAGCTGTTGGCAGGCTGCCTGAGGCGTTTTGCCGTGTTGTCAACACTCAGACTAATGCGATCAGTGAGCAGAACCAGAAGCTTGATACTATTCTAACTCAGAGTGGCAAGCAGGTGGAGGTTCCGGACTTGCTGCGCAAGGTGGATGTCAATCTGGAGAAATTGACAACTGGAATTGAAGGGAAATGACCACAATTCTGCTGTTTGGAATCGCCATTGAGACCACTGGGACTAAAGGCAGGCAGAAAAGCAGGTGCCTGCCTGACCCAAACAATCCTGATAATCTAATCTGGCTCCCTTGAAAGCTAACCTTGAAGGCTAGCTATCTGTAAACCTCCCTGGAGAAACCGCCGAAGTGGAAGCTGTGCCCCCCCCCCCAGTTCTTTTTTATCCCCTCTCCCGATGTTATCTTTTCACTATGTATCTGCAAACATGGGAACGTGTGCATACGCTGCTACCTCAAGTCATTGGCGGAGCGGGGGGGCGGCTTAGGGGGCTTAAGCCTGGAATGATTCTTCAAAAGCCCCGGATCTGTTTTGACGGTTCTTTTTTATGTTTTTTATTATTCTAGATTTGATTAAATAATTCTCATCAACTACAATATGTGTAAAACGTAATAAAAAGGAGAGGCTGCATGTCGTTACGAGGCTCCCCCCTCTCTAAACTTGGTATGGTCCAAACCTGTGGCGTATGTGTGCCGTGTGCGCCTAGTGTTGGCACTTCACCTCTCAGGAGCTCACCAGTATGCGGCGCGGCGCAGCCTGCAGCAGCTCCCGCGTGCTCATTGAGTCAGAGCATCAGAGGACGTTAATCTAACGTTCATCTGGTAGGTGGTGGTCACGCGTTATATGTAAACAAACCTGTCATGAATGACGATGGTGTGTCTGTTGCTTTTCCCTGGTAACTTTTTAACAGTCAGATGGCATTATGTCATTATGCAGTGAGCACAGATGCGACTGTTTCAACAAGATGAGTGAAAGTAATTATTGAAACAGTAATATGCTGCGTTTAGCATTGGTTTATGAAACAAGTACAGTAATGGGGTAAGCCCAATAGATTTCCTTAAATTAATAATTAAATTTAACTAACTTTTGAATACATATAAACGTATACATTAGGCTATATATACTATTTTTATTGATTTGCCAACTGTGGACATCAGGTCCTTTTAAAAAAAGAGAGAGAACAGCTCAGGTGAGAGAAAACAACTAAAGTCAATTTCTCAATGATATATGTCATAAATCTTTGGATAATAATACTTTTCTCTGGTTGATGTATGAATGAAGGACAAAAAGAGAGATGTTAAAAGGAGAGAAAAATGCCAGCATGAGCATTTTAGAACACACATACCCTAGTTTGTGTACTTTCTTTTGAAGTTTAGATTAAATGATGTCATGTTTAATGTTGGACTAATAGCAACAGCAAAAACACCTTACCTGGTGATATTGTGGTTTCAGCCTACCACTATATGCATATAAGGCCCTTTACCCGTTTTAACTCCAAAACAAAGGTACAAATAACCTTATAATTGTGTGGAATATAGTGGTGTGTCAACTTTCACAATAATATTTTTGTGGCTCTGGTTGATCTTTGTGTGTTCGTACAAAGAGGGAAAGATAAAAGCAAGAATGAGAACAACACAGATGTGGAACAAGAACCAGGTTTTAAAAAAGAAGAAGAAGAAGATGGAATTATATTTCAGGACATATTTACTTGGGGTGAGGTAGCATTTTTAAAAACAGTTTTTTTTTTTTTAATATATTTTTGGTTAAGTTTATGAATACATCCCTGACTGAGTCCTGGTTTAGTCCTGGGCTAAACCTGGTTTTGTAAATTCTGTCCTGATGAGTCCTGGTTTAGAACTGGTTCTGTGAATTCTGCTCAGTTAGTCCTTGTTTGGTCCTGAGCTATGTATTGGTATTGTTCTATGAGTAAGACGTGTGACACCAAGACTGAGTTTTAACTTTAATGGTTATCTATTAATACATTAAAATGAAAACACAATGTAGTGTTATGGTTATTAAAGAACATGGGCAGGACGTGTTAAACGTTAGATAGATAAAGGCAAATATTGAATAATTTTTGGAACCACACCAGTAGATTAAATTCTTTATTACGTTTTTGGTGTACTGGATCACCCTTGTGACGATTAATATTTTTGTGGGCTAAGCCCCTAATGATGACAATGTCTAGCTCCGCCCCTGCCTCAAGTCCGTCTGGTTCCAGTATGTTACTTTATATTGTTTTGTCTGTTGTCTGTCTGATCTTGGACAGGTTGTACTGAAAGCAATTTCGTTGTACCGGGACGCCGGGTTCTGCCATGTTCACCTGACTGAAGTGACTGTCGAGTGACAAATCACCATCCCCCACTTCGGAAAGTTAAAGTTGATGCGCGAATGAAGCGTCTTATTCGTGAGTACAATATGCTTCATTCACGCGTATTATTCGCTCCATTCATGCAAAAAAAAAAACGCCCCAATCAAGCGAGTTAACATCCAGCATTCGCACGTTGAAATCTAGGCATGTATGCAAATGGAGGCGAACACAGGGTCAGCCTCCATGGCTACAAACGGCATCTGGTCTGCTTTCTGTCAATCAAAAGGATACACCCCAAATTATGTGTATTTTTAATTTAATTTTTATTTTTATTTTTTTGAGATTAAATAACATCTAAAAGAAAAAAAGATATACTTTATTAATCCCAATTAGGAAATTTGTTCTCTGCTTTTAATGCCTGACAGTAGTGGGCTGCTATTTAAAGCGCCCTTGGTGGGGGTTAAGGACCTTGCTCAAGGGTCCACAGTGGTTTATCTGAGTGTCGTGTCAGGAACCCGAACCTGGGTCTGCTGCGCCCCAGCCCGCGACATTAACCACTACGCTACCCAGTCAACAAATCAAACTGAAACAGTTTAAAAACTTGCCAACACTTCTTCTGCAGCATTAGTTAAAAAACCTTCCAGCGCTCTTGTAGACAGTGTGTGGCGGCAGTGGCTCAGGTAGTAGGGCAGGTTGTCCAATGAAAAGAATCAGTAGTTCAAATTCGGGCTGTGCAATTAATTTAAAGTTGATTGTGATTTCAATTTTCTTGTCAAACAATCTTTAAAATCATTATCAAGTTGAAATGACATATTTGCCATTTTTCTTCCTTCCTTCTTTACACAATGTCTATGCATGTGCAATACATTCCCCTCCGCGCTGCCCTGATACACTACACTCACACAGCTGAAGAGCAAAGGAGGTGCAGTGGCGGAGCCAGAAATTTTTACTGGGGTGGCCAGGGTGAGACGATTACTCACATAAGTAGGTGGCCATAAGTAGAGCGCGTTTTATGTATGCAAGTATGTATATGTGTATATATATATATATATATATATATATATATATATACAGTATATGTATATATATGTATGTGTTAGGGATGTTCGACATAGGCTTTTTTACCAATATCTGATATACCAACATTGTCCAACTCTTACATTCCGATATCAGATATGAACCAATACCGATATATGCAGAGAACTGTGAGGTTGTGTGTCTCACATTTGAGAAATAAATATTCTGTTCTGAGAGCAAAGATCCCAAAATCTCCTTAACTCAGCCAGAGGAGTTAAGGAGATGGCACCCAGATTTTGGACATCTGGGTGCCATACAGTATATCAGATACTAGCAGGTATTAGCCAACTTATGGCTAATTCTAATGTTTCTGACAACTTACTTAACCAATAACTTAAAACCAGACATATTATTAGCAGCTTCAAAGCAAGTCAGTCTGTAGCAGCAGCAGCTGCACCGTAGTCACATGACTCTGAAAGGAATGCTGGGATATGAAGTTCTTCCACAATAACATGGACTTTAATACATGCTTGACGTTGCTAATGGAACAAGATCTTGCGAGATTTTGTTGCTCCGTAACAAAATCTCATGAGATTTTACTAACAAAATCTCGCAAGATTTCATTTTTCAAAATATCCGCCTAAAAAAACCATACCGATATTTTCCGATATCACATTTTAATGCAAATATCAGCCGATAATATCGGAAATAAATCCCTAAAATATCCCTAAAATAAATATATGAATAAAATTTCAACTTTAGGGGTATCTCCAATATAAAATAGGAAGGGAAAGTGCTTTGGAAGCAGTTTTGGGTCTACCCTGTCAAGCAGCAGTTGTCTTTCCGCAATCGCAATATCTCAGCAAGAAAAGCTTAAAGGAGCTGCGTCATGCTTTTCAAACGTTCCAAAAGTCAAATACAGGCATTTATAAGCTAAGCATGTTCCCATCGCTACTATGGAAACTAATTTGGTGTTAAATATTATTTTTTCTACGTCTAATTTACAACACGGAAGTAAGATGGCTGACTGTACTGAACTGCGGAGCTCTCGACCAATTGCAACATGTTTTACGCCCATTTTATGACGTTGCCCTGGAAGAGACACTGATTCCGAAGGGTCACAGGATTGTTTGTAGCACTGGCACCGGCAGCTCACATGGATGTTACCTGTAAACATTGATGGATAATCGGACTCCGATCGACGGGATAAAACAGACCAGCCTGTTATGGAGCTGTATGCGCTCGACCCAGAGTCTGATATGGAGTCTGAAGTACACACAGCACCACAGAAGTACCACAGAGACCCCTGACAAGTAAGTAAATTAGCGAACAAATCATAGGCTAACAGTTAGCATTGAGCTGAGAGATGTGTTTGACTCACCGGTGCTGTTGTCTGTCCATGCGCGTTTTTATAGTAGGAACTGCGTCACGTTTCAGAAGTAATCCCTGAGAAAAAAACACTTTATTGCCCGAGATTCATGAAGCTGTCAGGAGTAAAGTTCACACACAAAGTTGAGGTTTTTTTTCTGCTCCTGAAGTTATAATCCAACCACTTCTGGCAAGTCGATTCATCCAGTACAACAAATAAACTCCAACGCTGAACATAACCACATTTTTCCCAACTTGCCGTCCTCTACAGCTTTAAAAAAAAAAAAATTCTCCTGAACTCTGGAGCAAATGTTTGTTAGCTGATGGCTGTTTGTCTCTGAGGAAATCTTCTTGCAGGCTGTTAGTTTCTTACTCAGAGTGTGTATAGGTTAGGATTCTCTTTGAGTTTCTGTTCAACAAAGAGGGCGTCTTGCTACGATGCTGCGCATGTGTGTTTGTCGCTTCGTGATTGGTGCCCCCTCGTTGCGTATACCGGTGTAAGTCAGTTATGTTAAGGAAGCTACAGCTTGGCCTAAATATTCATATATATTACTCAAATATGCACAAATGAAGAAAAAAAAACGACTTAAATGAAGTTTTTTTATGAGGAAATAACACAGTAACATGCTGAAAAGCTCTTAAAAGTCCATTTTTCATGATAGGGCTCCTTTAAAACTGGTATTTTCAGTTTCTGCATCTCCGATTTTGAAGGTGCCATGACATCAAATTTAACTTTTCTGGGGTTTTGGGGGTATAATATGATCTTTACTGATGAGGCCATGTGAATGTCCAGAGTGAATATCAGAGTCCCCGTACATGGTCTGTCAGCTTTGTTTCTTTTTTCACAAACGGTTGAATCAGACAGCATCTTGTCATTCGATGTAGTTCTGTCAATCTACGAAATTCAATTGCTCCAATTAGAGCACACTATCAAGAAAACAGCCCCCCCCCCCCCCTTCTCTCCTTCCACCCTCCGCTCTGCTCTCACCTCCTCCCTCGCTGATTCTACTGCGTGAGTGGAGCTGAGTGACAGGTATGGGTTTTTCAAACAAATGGATTCAAAAGCAAACTTCTGCAGTAACACTGAGGGAGGCGACCACAACCTTGTCATTACCTGTAAGTTTATTTATTTTCTAAATGCTGTCTTGTCTGATAAACATAGCTCACTATCTCATATGCACATGTTGCTAACAGACAGCCTTTTGCAAACTCCGACCGCAGCGTACTTTCTCTAAATAAGGTTATAAGCAAATAAGGCGTAGCCAATCAAAATGAAGTCAACTCTGTCTCCGGGTAAAGCTGCATATCATTACCACCCACACCCAACTCTTTTACTGTGGAAGGGAGGTCTAGAGTGCCAAAACAATCCCCTGCTGTAAAAAGTGATGTTTCTTTCTTTGGAGTGTTTACATATGCAGTAATGTCAACTACATGAACCAGTTTTTACTGCTATGTCATCACTGCTTTAAAAATTCCAACTGGGCAGCTATTTTGTCAAAAAGAAGAAGGAAGGAAGTGGTTTGGAAGCAGCCTGGGGTCTGTGTAACTGCTTGAGTGCCTCCCAGTTTTTTTTTTTATTCACATTAATATTTTTAGTTAAAGTATGGGGGTGGCCAGTGATTGGCCAGGGAAGGCCGTGGCCACCCAGGCATCCCCGTAGCTCCACCCTTGAGGAGGTGTGTTGTGTTTTGAGTAAATTATCAATAAAGTGTTTCTGACAGAGAAAAATTGCTGAATAAATGCATTGTGTAACAAAAAAAATCCTTGGAATAATCGTGATTTCAATATTGACCAAGATGATCATCAACATGATTTTTTTCCATAATTGAGCTGACCTAGTTCGAATCCCAATCCCCCAATTATCTGTCGTATCCAACTGAGAAAGACACCTCAACCTCCTTGCCTCCAATGATGGCATTGCTGGCGTATGAATGCGTGTGGATATTCTTGTGGTGGTCGGAGAGGCCGTTGCCGCGCCATTGGCTGCCACGTTTCTGTCAGTCTGCCCCAGGGAAGCTGTCGCTACATACGTAGCTTACCATCACCAAGAATGAATGAGGAGTGAATGAATAATAGATCTAATGTGATCGCTTTGAATGCCTAGCAAAAAAGCGCAATATAAATCTAATTTTTATTAGACTGCAGTAGAAGAACCTGAACAGTTGAACAGTTCAACATTGCTGTCAGGGCCTGTTTCTGGAGAAGCGTAAAGGTTGCTAAATAATCTCAAAACAGAAACAATATTTTTTTAAACCAAAATTATATATTTTGAGGTCAGATTTTCCCAGGATGAAAAATATTGATTTAAAATTCATGAATCATTGAAATCTCTGTGTGGCACAATTAATATATACTGTTGTTGCTGATGACTGTTGCTGGTACCATTGTAAGGGTTAGTGTTTTTCCCTCTGCTGTGTTCCACATCCATTATGTAAGAAGCTGTTGTAAAGGACCAGCAACAAGTTTTTGTGAATGCATAAAATACAAGGCTGTTCCCTTGGGCGACTGTCACACTGTGAGCGTGCCACTGTGTTTGGACTGGAGGAAGCAAACAAGGAGGGATGTTTAGATTATTTTAAGATTTCTATTGTATCTGACTGTCCTCTTTATTCAAATGAGGGTCTGGAAGGTCCAAGGGAAACATTTTACACTCTCCATGTAGAAGAAAGCTTGTGAAATAAAGTAATCAGATAAGAGCTTAAAGCTATTTAAATTACAGAAACATGGGATTTTGTGGTCATATTTTCTCTTAAATTTACAAAGTAAGCAGACATAGCTAACAACTTGTGAGCTAAGCTAACCTTACCTTATATCAATGTTCTTGCTTCTTTTACCAGAGTGTTGTAGCACCGTTATGATGAAGCCAATAGACTGGACTTCTGTGAAGAATCTAGGGCATGGTAGAGTAAAACAGCTGGTCACAGTTTCCACCCCCAAAAAACATTGGAACAATGGGCCTCATTCACCAATATCTAATCTTCTTCATTTTTAAAGTGTTAACTTGGTTATAATGTATAGAATAAATTATCATTACATATTTTATTGTACCCTTTGTGGATATTAAAGGCCTCCTTCCACTGAAAACCGGTTTAACTTGCTCCCTCTGAAATACGGAGGGTTTCCCCTTGTTAACTTACACATGCTGACTTGCTAGCGTTGTGTTCCCCCCAGTCGGCTGTGCTTTCTCATCAGAGAAACAATACGAAGAAAAGAGCGAATCGGGAACAGCCTCGCAGTTCTACGTCACATTGCGAATAGCGTATCCCACGTGGGGTTTATATCTGTCCATTGGAAGGCAGGTAACCCCCCACTACACGCTAGAAGTGGAGACAGCACGACTGTAGCTTCGGAGTTGAGAAGCTAATTAGCTAACTGTTTGTTAGCATGGCGGAGCAAACTTGTTTGTCGGCTCTATTTCCTGTCTGTAACGAAATAAGAGCGGAGGGCAGAGCTTCCTTCATACACTGATGGGAGGCAGCCAATCAGACGGAAATTCACGAGAAGGACCCGGAAAAGCCTGCCGTTGTACCACAAGCCTCTCTTCTAGTATACAAATACAGCTGGATACAAAGCAACCAGAAGGTTTTTTTTTTTAACAGAAACGATGCAGAATGCATTCAATAATAATGGAGAACACAGAAATATTAATGAAATGACCATGGAAGTACAACTTTAAAGCAAATTTCCACCTGCTGGGCGTCATTTTATGATGTGGTTCGCCTACAGAGGTAGCAGTGCATCTGATGAATCCTCTAGTGTCAATGTGGTTCCAGAAAGGGCCATGTGGCTGCTGGTTTTCTTTCCAACAGCGGTAACACACCAAACTCCACTCATCTCATCAAGTGAGTCCAGTCTTAACCTAAAAACTAGATGAGATGAGTGGAGTCTGGTGTGCTACTGCTTGGTTGGAAAGAGCAGCCACACGGCCCTTCCTGGAACCACTTTGACACCCCTGAGTCTGACAGGTGATATTAACCAGACAGCCAAGACAAAGCATTGATTTCTCAATGAAACTTTATTATATATTATTTATTATTTCATTTTATATATATTTTTTTTTTTTCCCTCACCACGCCCGCTTGACACGCGCCCTCCCCAAAACCCTACGTGTGTGTGTGTGAGATAGAGCAGGGGGGGGGCGAGAGGTCTTGGGAAGGGAGACCAGGGGGGTATGAATTCCCCCCCTGGAAGGTGAGCCGTTACCGGCATTAGGTACCCCTGCCTCCCGGGATCCCCCCAGGGCAGAAGGGGGCAGGCATGGCCGCTCTCTAGGCCAGGCGACCGGCATTCACCACAGAGGGGCCAGCCTATTTCATTATATTTATAAAGCAAACACACACACACACACAATATTGTAATGAATTTGAGCCATAAAAGCAACTACATTCAGCAGGTGTATCTGGGAGTCAAAGGTGAGTTGGATATTAATAGTATGGAGTGATGATGTGGTTGAGGGAACAGATTTGGTGTGTTGCAGGGTTTAGAATACCAGCAATGTGTCTCGACTAAGACTTGTTCTTGAATGAATGAAATGGATAGTTCAGCTGTCCAGAAGGAAATTATGAATGTGATCTGCAAAATTCTGCTATTTATCTTTGAATAACAAATCCATTGTATTCCATCAAAAGGTATTTAAAAATCTGACAAAACCACCACTGTAGTTTTATTGTTGTATTTTGGTGAGCTGAACAGCAGAAAACATTACAGACACTGATTTTCTTCAAATGTGTCGGCACTCAGATGCTCTTACGAGTTCTCCTGAGTGTTCAAATTTTTTTTTTATCCAAGAAAAAATTCAAGATATGAAGATTTTGGTGAATGCCCCATTTTGTTAAAACTTCGTAAGTGAAATTTAAAAACAAATTTGGTGAATGAGGCCCAATGCTATAAAAAAGCAAATATAAATACTCATTTGAGCAGAAACAAGCAGTTTAAGCACAGCAGTTTAATTTCGGCGCCCATGTTAACAGATGGTATCGACCACATCAGTCGCTGCGTGGTGCATCGCGGTGCGCATTGCCAAAATTGGTGCGCCCCATGGAGCAATCGTTTTGGCTTCTGTTCTATTTTCTGCGCAAGCCGCGGCCAAATTTGTCATGCTAGGCAGGAAAATAAGCAGGAACACTGGGCAAATCTATCAAAATAAACAATTTTCAAAGTAAAAACACCCAGATAAGCTTTAAAACCCGATCCTTTTTTAATAGATTTAATAATATGTCAATCATGTCTTTATCTTTATTGAAAATGCAAGTGGAAGGATTCACACACAGAAATGTCAGCGTTCTGCTTGAAATAGTATGAAAGCAGAACAGATGTACCCATTGTAGAATTATCAGCTGTAGAAGTATCGCAGAGAAGCAGGACTGCCTGCTGACTGTGCACGTCCGATATGGACAGAAAGAGGAGCAGTGTCGATGGGAGAACCGGCACGCTGCGCTTCCGCATGCAGTGTGTCCCTAGCGTAAGACTGCCTATCACAGCACAGGAAGCAGGACTTCGTGATGTTTTTTTTCAGCGATTCAATTCCCTACCTGTAACAGTCCGAATGGCGGTCGCAGAAACGACAGTTGTTTGCCACCTATCTGATGTCTTAAATGAGCTGCACATTTTTAAAACCGCAACAACTTGCTGCCCTGAGAGCTTTCTGCTTACAAAAAGACGTTTGCATCACTTCCATGTTTCTCTGATCGGTTCCCTCTGGTTCAATTTGTTCCTGTTAGTTCCGCCTCTTGCCTCAAATTGGAAATCATTCTCCAATAAATTGTCGTGTATCTTATACATGGCGGTAATCATGCTGACATGCCAGGCTATGTCTGAACCACCACATAATTCAAGATATCATGGATATCTATAGTACAAGAACTCGCATCTAAACTTTGAAAGTACTCAGAAAATATCTTGCATTTCCCTTCCACAACATCAGCTACTTTGGTTTGTTTGATGGAATAGTTCTCTCATACAGCACAGATGGATAGATAATACTACCATTTACATAGTAGGCACATTCTTCCACAAAACATGTGCAATGACTGGATATGCTTAAAGGAGCTGACACTTGTCAGCCTTATCTGACATCACTTTACATCATCCACTTTGCACTTTCAAAGCATGCTCATGACAGTGGTCAAAGCTTTTCTGAATAGTACGGGCGGCTGGAAGGTTGGGGGATCGATTCCAGGCTTCCCCAGACTACATGCCGAAGTGTCCTTGGGCAAGACACTGAACCCCAAGATGCCTCCCGATGTGCCTATCAGGGTTTGAATGTGTGTAATCACTCTCTTTCAAAGCAACCTGTCTTTGGTACACACCAAAGGATGAATTATAAGTTTTATTCCAATGCCTAAAAAAAACCATAACCAGCTGAACTAAATGACTACAGACCAGTTGCCCTGACATCTTAAATCATGAAAGTCCTGGAGAGACTCTTACAAGTTCACCTCAACAAGCAAGTCAACACCTTCCAGGACCCATTACAGTTTGCATATCGTAATGGGCTTAGGGTTGAAGATGCCATCATCTACCTGCTTCAGAGAGCCCACTCATCTGGACCAGTCAGGCGGCACTTTGAGGGTCATGTTCTTTGATTTCACAAGTGCCTTTAATACTATTCAGCCTGCTTTGCTATGTGAGAAGCTCCATAACTTCCAGGTGGATCCCTCCACAACCACCTGGATTTACAACTACCTAACAAACAGACCACAGTTTGTGAGACTGAAAGGTTGTGTGTCTGAAATGGTGTGCACCACAAGGAACCGTACTCTCACCATTCCTCTTCACACTGTACACCTCAGACTTCCAGTACAATCTCTGATCCTGTCATCTGCAGAAATACTTTGATGACTCTGCAGTTGTGGGGTGTATCAGGGATGGACAAGAAGCCGAGTACAGAGAACTGGTCAGTCAGTTTGTGAAATGGTGTGGTAATAACCCAGAGGAAAATTTTACCGCTCAAATCTGTCTCTTTTGCATCTCAGGAGACAAAAAGGAGATCTCATCCCAGCCTCGTTCAGGTTTCAAATCGTTTTCACGAATGTCTCTTTTGTTTCTCCTACAATTCACTAGGATAAATAGTTGAGACTACAAAAGTCTTATTTGAGACTTAATGCAGAACTCTTGAGAATTATTTCAGAAATGATTGAGATCGCCTTGGGAACTGGAAGTGAGACTAGGTTGAGATTTTGTGCAACTTTCCTATCTGGAGACAAGGTTGAGAAAGGTTGGAGAAATAAGCCATTGTCTCATTTAGCTCTCATATGGATCTCACATTTGTCGAGGAGAAGTAAATGAGACCTTTATGAGATCTACTTTCCAAAATTATTTTCCTCTGGGAATCCCTTCATCTTAAATACCAGCAAAACTAAAGAGATGATTGTTGACTTCAGGAAGAGCAAGAATAAACAGCATAGCCCTGTCTACATCCTGGGAGAGGAGGTGGAGGTGGTGGTGAACCACAAATACCTTGGAGCTCAGCTGGACAAAAGACAAGACTGGAAATGCAACACTGACTACAACTACAGTATAATAAAGGTCAGAGCAGACTCTACTTCTGAGCTAAGATCATTCAACGTCTGCACCGAGATGTTGCAGATCTTCTATAAGTCTGTTGTGGAAAGTGCAATCAGCTTTGCAGCATCTGCTGGGGCAGCAGCATCAGAACCAAAGACTTGAAGTCACGAAACAAGCTGATCAAGAAAGCTGGTTCTGTGCTGGGGATAACTCTGGAGCCGCTGGAGCTGATCGTTCACCTGTGTCATTATATTGGCTCCTTATCTGAACGCATCTGTTCATTGGGACTACACTGATTTGCACTGTTCCTGGTAGACCGTTTTGGCCATTTCAGAATTGAGCTTGTGGCAGGTCTGTGTTTGTCAATCAGTGCAATATTAAGACATCGCTCACACTAAGATCATGTCTCATCTGCACTGACTGTGATTTGCAAAGACACTAATTTACCAAAGACATTAAATCGGCCTCTTTTCTCTTGTTAGTACTAACATGAGTCGGACAGTAAAAAAAAAAAAAAAAAAAGTTTAATGCACAATTGACTGTGCAACTCTGACAGCTGACAACTGAGTGATGTTTAGAAGCAATGTATGCACATGTCAAAAGGACAGGAGTATATCACTGGCAGTGTGAGTCCTCAAGCTTTGCATATTCAGCAAACAAAGTACAGAAATCTAGGAAGAACTGCCCCCATTTGTTTCATCCATGTAGTCTTTGTGAGACCCATGGACCAGTTCATGTACAATTTAAGTTTATGGCTTTGTTTTTTGTGCAACATATGCAAGATTTCTTAAAATTTCTCAGACCATGAAGTGATTGTGACTAGTCCCTCTCGTATGTAGCAATTGATTTCCTGGACTCAGTCATTATTGAACAACAGAAGAGGAAATGGGTCCTCCTGGTGATTAAAAGGAGACCCCCCCCCCCACCCCCCCGTCATTACAATCTTGCATAGCAGGTAAATGCTGACAGGAATGCCAGGTGATTCATACCAAGCCAGTAAAATGCTGTACTAGAATTCAAGCTTTCACAACAGAATAGGAAGGAAATTGCTTTTCTTACAATATAATTTATGCAGTGAATGATATCTGGGTAATTAGTCAAAACATACTGGTTCCCATTGTGTTTTCTGCAGTGAGGGAGAGTAGCAGAGTTCCCCAAGGAAATTTTTTTTTCCCCCAAGCCTTCTGAAGGCAGGATGTAAAGAAATCTTCTGAAGAGGTTAAGCCATTGTTAATGCCACAATGCCTAATCATTCCCCCTAAAATAACAGGGAAACATCCTTGGAACACTTGCCAATGAGAAGATTAACTGGATTAGCAACCAGATGATGCAGCCAAACAGTGATCACTGAAGGTTTAAATCATGTCATGTGAGGAAACTGTTTGGATCTATATTTGCTAAGAATGTAAATCTTTCCTTATGTTAGAACATGAATGTAAACTATGGCAGTTTCAGCATGACAAAGACATATCACAGGCAACAATGTGAGATTATTTTTGGACATATTTGATACAAGAAGCAGATGCTTTGCATAGATACCATGCCTGAGGAAGGCTTCATCTTTCTTTCAGCTTCCCATCCTTGATCGAGGAGAGGGAATCGAAATAATAGATTCTGTGGGGATATGGCTGGATTTTTTAAGCACACTGTAAATCTTTGGCTTGGAAAGCCACCGTGGGCTTGTTATGGTCTCTCCTCATGAATAACTGTGGAGGTCCTGCAGCCTTAATAACTTCACTAACTCAGTTTCCTCTCTTCCCTTCTGTCACTTTGGTCATCTCCATACCGAGTGATACAAAGCGACCATACTCCAGGGTTCCAATGAATAGCGATGTTTACAACAGCATAGGATGATTTGTCACTCCTTACTGCAGCCCGTGTCCTGCAGGAAGCCAAATAATGATTTTAACTGCCCGTCTAAAAGATTGATCTTCCTAATCCTCCCCACCTTTCCTCCTCCTGAAAGGTGCAGACTAATTTACGACAGGGCTGACGATAGGCATGCTACGCCTGAAAATGAATGATCTGGCCCCAAGCAAAAAGAGGTAATTTCCTCTTAATGTAGTGCTGTAAACATTTATCATCACGCTGAGCTGACAGCACATTGACACAGCAAGAACTATGTATCTGCTTCCTTTAATCTGCAGAGATTTTAACCTTTGATTATCGGTGTAGCCTGCAATGATCACCCACTGTGCCCTGGTAAAAGTTCCCACGGCCTGCAGCACTAACTAGGATAGATAGATGGTCAAGGTCAAATTTATTTATATAGCACACTTAAAACAACATAGAGTGCCAAAGGTTCTGTACAAGTTTGCCAACATGTGCAATATATATATATATATATATATATACTGTATATACACACATACACATACACAGAGCCCATATAGACACACACATACGCATAAGCCGTTTTCAGACTTGCTTTGCGGAACATGAGCGTTAAAGTTCTTCCGCTCTTTAAATGGACTCATCTTTTCAGACATGCCGCTTTGTTGCAGACTTATCGCGTCCCGGCTGCTTCCAGACATCAGGAAGTGTTGCGGAAAAGTCAGCACAGCCCCAGTCTCCCTTCAACTCTGTCCGCAACATTTCCTTGTGCATTCAGCCAAAACGACGTGCCGCAACATTTGCGCTCTTATGACATGGGGTCCAGCCGGTACATGTCCGCAACATCTCTGAGGTAAAAGAGCGGATCGCATGTCTGAATGCAGGCGTTCTAAAGGACAGAGTCCGCAATATTACCGCTTTCCAGTGCAAGTCTGAAAGGGGCTATAGACACCTACAGTACATACATAAGAACTAGTAAAAGAAATAATACAAGACTAAATAAAAGATTTAAACAATCAGGAAATAAAACAAAATCACACACTAGTGGTAAAAGCCAGTGCAAACAGGTGTGTCTTTAAAAGAGATTTAAAATGCTCAATTGACCGACATAAGCGTTCCCGAGCTTCGGACCCGCAACAGAAAAGGCTCGGTCACCCTTTGTTTTCTGCCGGGTGCGTGGTACTTTTAAAAGGAAGCAATTTGAGGAACGCGTTTGTTTAACCGGAATGTGCACAGTTAAAAGCTCTGAAAGGTAAGGGTGTGCCAAACCATTCAGGCACTTAAAAACAAACAATAAAATCTTGAACTGGATCCTGTAAGAGACAGGAAGCCAGTGGAACGAAGCCAGAATAGGGGTGATTTGGTCCTGTTTCCGTGTTCCAGACAGAAGACAGCATTCTTGTCCTCTGGTGGCCCCACGATGGACTCCGCGCCGCACCAACCAGGATCTCAATCATTCCGCTGTCAGGGGTAGGGTTGCAATCTCATACAGCCCACTACCACTCCCAGGCTCTCACATAGGCTACAGTCCGATCACTCCGTGATATTACAATACAAATACAGATATTATGACCATATGTGTAATCACAGCCCTACATTGTACATACATCCCTGTAAATCACGCGCTCAGTTGGCTGAGCTCAGACCATGACCAGCAGAGACAACCATGTTGCTGCTAATCAGTGTGTTTGCAGCAACAGAGCATTATAATTCATTGTGGTGGTGATGATGTGAATGCACAGCAGGCTGTAGCCAACGATATTTAGCGCAATTCATTATTTATGGGAAATGTTGCAAGAGCTACAGGCTAACAATACACAGGTACTACCCCAAAAATTTGAATATCCTGAAAAGTTCATGTATTTCTGTAATTCAACTTAAAAGGTGCAATTTAAACATTGTTTAGATGAATAATATGTGAATCAATATAGTTCAAGCTTTTGTTTGTTTGCATGTTGCTGATTAGGACTTGCAGCTTAAGAAAACCTCAAATTCTAAAACTCCAAAAATTGGAATACTGTAAAAAGCTCCAGTATTGTAGCTCAGTGTCACATTCTAATCAGGTAAGTAATCCAAAAACACCTTCATAAGTGCCACAAGCCTTTAAGGAAGTCCCTGTTATGGTTTAGAAGAATTCACAATCATGGGGAAGACTGCTGATCTGACAGTTGTGCAGAAAACCATCATTAGCTACGTTTACATGGACAAATAATTCATCTATCCGATTGAAATCTCTCCGATCGGAGCTTCCAGCTGTCCTGTTTACATGGACAGGGGGAAAAGTGATCCGATCGGTTGTATTTACTTGATGGACAGATATGTTCGTAATGCTTTTGACATGCGCAATGGCTCATAGATTGTAAGGAGAGGAGTTTTCTTTTTAAATTTATCATTTTTGACTGTCAAAATGCTCAATAATCATTAACTCTTTCAGTGGGGATTTAAATAAAAACACAGCCATATAACTGGTCCGTACTGGACCCGCGGCTGAAGCACATGATCATGAATGCATCCGCTATGGATCCGGGCAAAGGTGCAGCTTTAGGTCTGCCTTTGCTCCGCCTGACATCAGAGTTTCCAGTCAGAACGCGGATCATCAGCGGATCCGTTCTGCCGTGCAAGTGGACTCCTACATGACTGTGCAAGGCGGATCCGTGGCGAACAGCACAGCTGCTGCAGATCCGCGGCGCTGTCCTTTGCTATCTGCGGTTTCCCAGCAAAGTCCTGTTGTGTTTTGCTTTCAGCCGTCTTCCCTGAATCTGCTATGTCACGCAACCCCCACGTGGTTCAAGCATGCGCAGAGATAAAATTCCACACAGTCGGAATGACTGTTTACATTAGCATTTTTTTCTGCTGATCGGATCGTAAAAAGGTGTAAACCACCCCTCTCGATCGGATAGGAAATTCTTTCCGATCGAGGCCGATCGGATCAGCTGACATGTTCACATGGCGCATTTTTATTCTGATTGGCGTTTGATCAGATCAAAATTGTGCCATGTAAACGCAGCTACTGACTCCCTGCACAAGGTGGGAAAGACACAAAAAGTGATAGCAAAAGAAACTGGTTGTTCTCTGAGTGCTGTCTCAAAGCACATGAATGGACAGTTAAGTGGAAGGAAGAAGTGTGGAAGAAAACTGCGTACAAGCCAGAGGGTTGACAGCAGCCTGGAGAAGATGGTCAGGAAAGGGCCATTCAAAAGTGTGGAGGACTTCATAAGGAATGGACCTGTGAGTTTCATTAAGTCCAGCATAAACGCAGCCGTCTACCAGGACAAATTGGAGCTCTTCATGCTTGCTTCAGCAGATCAGCTGTATGAGGATGCATACTTCATCTTCCAGCAAGACTTGGCACCTGCCCACATTGCCAAAAGTATAAAATCCTGGCTCAACAACCATGTTTGATTGGCCCGCAAACTCACCTGACCTGAACCCCATTGAAAACATGTGGGGCATTGTCAAGAGAAGGCTAACGGGAAGAGACCAAACAACAAAGAAGAGCTCAAGGCTGTGATGGAAGCATGTTTTTTCTTCCATAACACCTGAGATATGCCAGAAGCTGGCTGCATCCATGCCACGCTGGGTTAAGGCAGTCATTCAAGCAAAAAGGGCCCAACCAAGTTCTAAGTACAGATACAAGATTTTACTTTGGGAGGCCCGACTTTTTTGTATTTAAAGTCCTTTTATAATTGATTTCATGCAATATTCAAATTTTTTGAGTTTTAGAATTTGAGGTTTTCTTAAGCTGCAAGTCCTAATCAGCAACATTCAAACAAATAAAAGCTTGAAATATATTGATTTTATATTTGTCTATACAATATGTTTAAATTGCACCTTTTAAGTTGAATTATAGAAATACATGAACTTTTTCACAATATTCAAATTTTTTTGAGTAGTACCTGTAGCTCCAAGCAGCACAGCACAAGGAGAAATAGGTGTAATGCGGAAGGCTGGGGCCAGGTCGGTCACACCAACCAATGGAAACATGTCTCTCATCCACCAGTGTGGGCCCCGCCCATCAACTGCACTTGACTTCGCAAGCGAAACTTCAGGATTTGCAAGCAAAAAGGACAGCTTTGCAACCAAAAGTTTTTAACTTGAAAGCAAAGACAACTGATTTGCAACCAAATTCTTTTTTAACTTAAAATCAAAAAAGGACTGATTTATAAGCAAAATAGTTGTTTTTAATTTCAAATATTATTTTTGATTAAAGTTGAAGAAATATGCTTTTTCATATTTTTATTTTTCAATTGCAACCTGTTTTGTTTTGATCTCAATATTATTTTTTGATTGCCACTTACTTTTTCTTGCTCTCAGCTCTCTTTTTTTGGTTTCAAATCCATTTTATTTGATTAAATGATAAAGAAATGAAATACTCTCCATAGAATAACGGCTATTATTCAGTCGTTTGTGAGCTGTTTCATAGGACGCCCTGATATTCAGCAGCGACTGACGATCATACACAAGTGTTGTAGAAACACTTAAACAGAGGCGAGACAAATGCAACATCATGAGGAGACTAAACATCTGGGACAGACGAGATGCCATGCACACTGCTGGCGCCATCTTGCCAACCACAAGATGGCACAACTGATGTGTTGACATTTTGTCAATGCTCCTTATAGGGCAATAACTTTTCATTAGCTTAAGCTCTGGGTTAAATGATACAGATTCAAATTAACGTGCTCACTTTGTACGATTTGCACATGATTATATAATATGAACAAACAAAAAAGGAAACAAAAAGGCAAAAACCGACAGTCCAGAAGTAAGATGTATGAGCATTAGAAGAGATTAGGGCCACTTGCTTCCTTAGCAGCTGACAAAGTCTGCATTATAAAAAAAAAAACCCTCTTCTTGTCTCAACTCATGTAGGCTATTAAAGAGCAGTCCCTCTTGTTATACATGTCTTTATTATGGTAATGTTTGAGAGTGTTAGCTACACAGCCACTGCATGCTATGTTATGTTAATGCATGTATGTTAATGAATTAGCAAACAATAGCCAAGCTAAATCAGCTAGACATGGAGCAACATTAGCATTGATTTGGCGTCATGTTTCCGTTCACTTGATAAATATAAGCCTAATGCCTTTTCTTTACTCCATCAGTGCCTGAAGAAAAATATTTTCCTTCTGTTTTCATCAGCAGGCAATTTATGCTTCGTTTTTTTCTTTGTTTTGTTTTTGTTGGCAGCTGACAAAGCTAGATCGTGAATCAATCAGCTGTTTTTGTTAAAAACATTTGCAGCTGTTGCAGCTGTCCCTTTCTTTAAATAACTTTAAAGAAATGTTACACAAAAGTTAAGATTACAGTCCATTTCTTTGAATGCTATACATTTGGCTAAAAAGCTTTCTACTCCCCCTAGATTTGTCATGTTTGGCAGTTCTGCGCAGTGAAGCATTTCTCTAGTTTTTGTATCAATACCAATCCAGTATTAAAGCTATGGTTTACTATTTGAAAGTTTGATCATGTTTAAGAACCTCATTTAGATGGTGGTTATGGTATTATAGTACAAGCTACACAATGTGAAGAGGCAGCAGCAAGCAGCCTCTGCTGCCTCACCGGCAGAAGCTGGGAGAGAGAGAAAAAAAGGCAGACGAAATGTGAGCAAAAGGACGGTCGGAAGCCTGCGGGTGTTGCGTTCGCCCCTGGAGGTGGCTGCAAGTTGATAAAGTCTGCGAAAGAAAGGCAGACGAAGAGGAAAGCATAACCAATGGTGGACAGAAGGCCGGGTACTTTCTTTTCGGGTGATGCAGAGGAGGCTCCAGTAGGGGAAAATCTGCAGAAGCAGAGACTAGGACAAACTGAAAGCAGAATATAAACCTCTGGGTCTGGAGGAAGATCCAGGAGGATTTGGGAGTGAAACTGATGCTGATACAGCAGACGTTTTGTTGAACAGGTAGGCATTTTGTTTTTTTACTTTTTATGCGTGAAATGTACATAACTTTTCATGAATGTCCCTGGACGTCCCAAAGATCTGTTTTAAAACCTGGGGGGACCTGGCTTTTAAGACCGTAGCCCCTAGACTCTGTAATGACCTCCCCCTGCCCCTCCGTCTGATTGACTGTGTGGGATCTTTTTAAAAAGCAGCTAAAGACGTATATATTTAGGAAAGCTTTTGGTTGGTTTGATTGTGATTGACTGGGTTTTTTCTTCGATTGTTTTATTATGTTTTTTTTATTATCTCTTCCTTTTAAAATTTTAAAACTCATTGTTTTTTTGCTATTGACAGTTAGGCCAGACTTCTGTGATGACAACCATGAAAGAAAATGGCAACTTTTAATTTTTAGATAATGTTTACAAGCCATTAATTGACATTGGTCAGTCTGTGCCCTTAAGAAGCTAAATGTAACTTTTTCTTAGGGAGCTATGAGGGATAAATCTATTACGATGCTGGCTTATGATTGGAAACACTGCTGGTGGTTTTCTCTGTGTGGACAGACAGCATTGGAACGTCAGCTGTTTATTTTCATGGTTATAAACTAGCATTGCCGTCATCAGCGTTGTCTTGAATGCATTCAATGAACTCATGAAGTCACTGGAACATTGTGGTCTCTTACTGATGCAGAAATCAGCAGAAATACATTGTAAACATCCCGGTGGTTGAGAAAGGCAAACAGTATATGTGAAAAGATGTGCTTGTTGTTCATTTATGTGGAATAAATACACTGCGAAGCTGCTGTGGTTGAGGACGAGGTTCTGTACGTACTCGGTGGGAGGGATCAATGAGCAGAGAGGGGAGGGCTGAGGGCTGTGTGGGGTGGATAGTAGCAAAGGCAGCACGCATGCACAGCATACGGTAGCAACCCTGTTTACGGAAGATGGGGATGCTGCGCATGTGTGCTGCCATTGCTACTATCCGCAGTGCTTTGCCTGTGATCCGCCTGTACTTCTGCAGCATATAGTTCCCCTATCAAATGCTTCCTAGTCAGTCCTTTGATGTGAAATCGACTTGTCATTTGTACTGAATCAGAATGTGCAGGTCACGAAACATAATTGGAAAAAATCTTGAGTTAATTAGTTCTCTTTCGCCAAGTGGTGCTAGTGGAAACACCAGATTACAGCAATTTTGCTAAGCTAAGCTAAAGTCAGTGCTACCAGATTCAGAGAATGACTGGGTTGGCAAGAAAACACTTCTGCCCACTCAGGGCCGGCTCTGGCCACTTTGGTGCCCCAGGCAAGGTTATAGTTTGGTGCCCCCCTGTCAGGGCGCCCATGATTCCAGATCGGGGGTGTCCAGTTCTGGTCCTCGAGGGTCCTGCAGGTTTTCTTTGCGTCCTGGCTCCAACACACCTGACTCCAATTACAGAGAACTTCATAGGCTGTAGGATCCATTTAGTATCAGTCAGGTGTGTTGAAGCAGAGAAACAAGACCTGCAGGACAGGGATACTCAAGGACCACCTCTGGACCCCCCCTGGACCCCCCTGTTCTAGATGAACAGAGCAGGATGAGCTGCATGTGTCTGATGTGAACATTGTTGCAGAGTTGTGATTCTCTGGTAGGATTACATCCACATGTGTCTGGATTTGGTCTCACTGAAACACAACTGCTGCTGTAATAATGACTAAAGTCAGCGGCTGCTGATGGTAGCTGGACTCAGACAACATCCACAGTTACACTTGCATCCAGTCTGAGTCCTTCTTTCATGTAGTAGACATGGTATAGATAAACCTTATCTATGCTCTATATTTACTGTTATTTGTAACTTAGATTAAGTGAAACATTCAGCACTAATGTAATAATAAAATTAACAATAGTGATGACTACATAACAGTGATGATGAAGCTCCACCTCTGCAGCAGCTTCTGAGCAGGAGTCTGAACCTGCAGCTACACAGCTGCAAGTGGCTCTTTGGACCTTCCACAATGGCTCTCAATGACTTCGACTAAAAGAACCAAATAACTGTGTATATACACAATGTTTTTAACAATAACAGATTTTGGCTTTTTTATTTATTTCCACAACGTAATGACACTAAATGTCCCTGTAATATGTTTTAAATCCTACCTCTCTTGTAATTAGCTTGGAAATTAGTGGTTTTCCAATTTCACATTATATCCCACAAATATCCACATTTTTATTTATATAGATTTTTTTTATACCTACTTATTCCTACTGAAGAAAATCTGTTTGAAGAAAATGTATCTATCCTCTTTCTGCAAGTTCTTTTTTTGAAACCTAAATGTAAAAATAAACCCGAATTCTTTAAAATGACAGCATGCTTTATACAGTAAGTATTTATATTTTTTTTTAAAGGGAGAAAAAAAAAAGGACTTTAAAAAATTTTGCAGCTCTAAACAACTTTTATCATGGGTTGAGTGTGAAAAATGTCTGGATTGTCCAGGTTGCAGACCTGTTCTAGAGGCATCTGCAGGACTTTCAGTGAATGTGGACAGATGCAGATTTACCTGAACTGGAAGCTAGAGGACAACTTGTAGCTGCAGCACACAGACTAAAGCTTAATGGCCTCCAGTAGCCTGTTAAACACCATCAGTTATCAGCAGCTGTGAGCATTACTGTACTACAATATGAGGTTGAACGTCTCCCGCAGCAGCTGGCAGCAGGAAACTGCTTCATGTTAGCTTAGCTAGCTTATGTTAGCTCATGTTAGCTCAGCTAGCCTCCAACACATGACAAGCTAAACATGCTTTAATGTTGGAGGAAAGTACATACCTCTAACTGAGAACTCTTTTCTTCCCTCTACCACAATTCTCAGCGTTTTGATAAGTTGTTGACCTCTGCCATTATAAACCGCGACGTAAGATGCCCCCCCCCCCCCCCCACCCTTCACGCACACACACACACACACACACACAGGGCGACCAGCTCAGCCTCAGTTTACATACCTCTGCCTACGGCCTTTTTTCTTCCTCCTCCTTCCTTTACTCTTTTCGAAAGATGTTCTTTCCATCATTCAATCATTGAAAAGTTTAAACACAACACGACCTACGTTCCTCCACAGTAACCACGTCATGAACGTCACCCTTCACGGTCAAAGCAAGTGTCAGTAGGAGCTGCAGCCAGATCTGATCATTGCAAAGAATTTAAATATTGAGGTTTTATTTTGATGTTTTTTTAGGGAAATTTCGAGTAGCTAGAGAATGTATAGAGAGTCTACAGGGGTTAGACAATGAAACTGAAACACTTGGTTTTAGACCACAATAATTTATTAGTATGATGTGGGGCTTCCTTTTGCGGCCAATACAGCGACAATTTGTCTTGGAAATGACATATACAAGTACTGAACAGTGGTCAGAGGGATCTTAAGCCATACTTCTTGCAGGATAGTGGCCAGGTCACTACGTGATGCTGGTGGAGGAAAACGTTTCTTGACTCGCTCCTCCAAAACTCCCCAAAGTGGCTCAATAATATTTAGATCTGGTGACTTTGCAGGCCATGGGAGATGTTCAACTTCACTTTCATGTTCATCAAACCAATCTTTCATCAGTCTTGCTGTGTGTATTTGTGCATTGTCATCCTGATACACTGCACCGCCTTCAGGATACAATGTTTGAACCTTTGGATGCACATGGTCCTCCAGAATGGTTCAGTAGTCCTTGGCCCATCTAGCACAAGTCCTGGGCCAAGTGAATGCCGTGATTTGGGCAGCTGTGGTTTTACGTTTTTTGGATACAATCCGGGTTAGCACCCGAACATCCCGTTCAGACAGCTTCCTCTTGCGTCCACAGTTTATCCTGTTGGATGTGGTTTGTCCTTCTTGGTGGTATGCTGACATTACCCTGGATACTGTGGCTCTTGATACATCACAAAGACTTGTCTTCGTCACAGATGCGCCAGCAAGACATGCACCAACAATTTGTCCTCTTTTGAACTCTGATACAATGTTGTATGCATTGCAATGTTTTGAGCAAAACCGTGCTTTTTACCCTGCTAATTGAACCTTCACACTCTGCTCTTACTGGTGCAATGTGCAATTAATGAATATTTGCCACCAGGCTGGTCTAATTTAGCCATGAAACCTCCCACACTAAAATGACAGGTGTTTCAGTTTCATTGTCTAACCCCTGTATTTCATAATACAAACGCTACATAACTTTAATTAATTTTCTTTTTTTTTCTTTTTAATTATTCTGCATTTTTTTGCACCCTGTCCAGTGGGTGGCGCCCCAGGCGGTTGCCTGTGTCGCCTGTCGGCAAAGCCGGCCCTGTGCCCACTTGTCCAACTCAAGGGACTGAGGGGGGAGGCTCGATTTCACCCAGGGGTGGCATATGCCTTTAATGTTGGTATCGTATTGGTATCAGCCATATGAAGCAGAGAATTAACCGTTATCATATCGGTTGAAATTTTCCATATTGTACATCACTAGCCTCTACCTCTAGTTTGTGAGGTTTTAGTTTGTATACAAGAATGATCATAATCAATTCCACCAAACACAGCACGTTGCTTTTAAAAGTAAGAAGAGACTTGATATGATCAAAACCCAGAGCTTAAGTTTCAGGGTCAATATACAATATAAAAAGTCAGATCAAAATATTTATACTCAAAATAGCATATTAATGTAAGCTCTGTGGTGCTGCATTCTCTAAAACTCCTCTTCAGAATTCCCCACTTTCCCCCATAAGGCCAGAAGTTCATCAAATCACTGCAGGAAGAGCCAGGAAAAGGGCCTGCTTCTCTTGTAGTTGCTGACAAGTCCAAAGCATATTAAATCCAGTCTCACTCGAGGATCAATACCCACTGAAAGCGTTGACACTTGCCCACTAGGGTGAAGGAGTGTAGGCGTGCATTTGCATCACATTGTGAAGGGCTGTCTGTGACAGTGTTAAAGTTCAGTGCCAGAGACTGGTGTAGATCAGTCTTTGTTCTGTCAATCAAAATGAAACTCAAATGAGCAATTTGAAGCAGTGTATTGGATGACCTGGTAGGGATGTGGAGGTGTCATTTTTAAGCTTTCATTATTTTCAGGCAAGATATTTGATATGGATGACATCTCCAATGAAATTGTTTTACATATAAGATACTACTAAAACAAGCATTTTGGCTGCCGTTTAAATGGTAGATGGAGTGCATTTGTATGGCACTTTTCTAATCTTATTTTAACCACTAAAAGCACTTTTGCATTTTTGCACTACATCCTACATTCCCCCTATCACCATGCTGTGATTGCATGGTGATATATATATATATATATATATATATATATATATATATATATATATATATATATATATGCAGTGTTAGAGATGTTCGACATAGGGTTTTTTACAGATATACCGATATTGTCCAACTCTTAAATTCCGATATCTGATATGAACCGATACCGATATATGCAGAGAACTGTGTGGTTGTATCTCTCATATTTTGAGAAATACAGCTATGTTCTGCTCTGAAAGCAAAGATCCCAAAATCTTCTTAACTCAGCCAGAGCCATTTTGGACATCTGGCTGCCTTATATCATAAAACCAGACATATTATAAGCAGCTTCAAAGCAAGTCAGTCTGTAATAGCAGAAGCTGTACTGTAGTCACATGACTCTAAAAAGGAACACTGGGATATGAAGTTTTTCAAGGATAACAGGGACTTTTATGCATGCTGGACAGCTGCCAATGGAACAAAATTTTAATACCGATATCGGCCAATGATATTGGAAATCCCTAATATATATACATATATATATATATATATATATATATATATATATATATATATATAATGTATAAATACACATTTTTTTTTCAGTAAGTAAATGACATTGAATCTTGTCTTAGATTCAGTCGATGAGGTGGTGGGTCACAGTATAAAACAAAAACTCTTTTTTAGTAGCAAGAAAAACCTCCAGCAGAGCCAGGCTCAGTCAGGAAGACCTTTTTCCTCAAGCAGTTGGAAATGTAAGGAAAGGTAAACAAGCACCATGACCCGTAGTCAGGGACTTATGCTGAGACAGAAAAAGTGAGGCACAAGGTAATGAAAATAATGATGTCATATAATAATGAAGAGTGAACGGAAATGCCCCCCCCCCCCCCCCCCAGCAGCTGTGTATGATGTTATTTTGTGTATGGGGTCGTCTTGCAGCAAGTTCTATACACATTAGCCGAGCAAAACTTTCCTCTCGTTGAGCTCTGTTTTAGGTCTCTCCAGAGATGCTCAACTGGGTTTAAGTCAGAGCTTTGACTGGCCCAGTCAAGAATGGTCACAGAGTTTTTTCGAAGCCACTCCTTTGTTATTTTAGATGTGGACTTAGGGTCATTGTTTTGTTGGAAGGGGAACTTTCGGCCCAGTCTGAGGTCCTGAGCACTCTGGAAGAAATTTTTTTCCAGGATCTCTCTGTACTTGGCTGCATTCATCTTTCTTTCAGTTGCAACCACCAGTCATCCTGTTCCTGCAGCTGAAAAACACCCTATGGCATGATGCTGCCACCACCATGTTTCACTGTTGGGATTGTATTGGGCAGGTGATGAGCAGTGCCTGGTTTTGTACTCTTTTTTTGATAGGGACAACACATACTAATGAACATCTGCGATAACAAACGTAAGCATGTCGGATTATAGCTAAAAAGCTAATTTACATCTGTAGTCCCTCGGCAGGTAAAAAGATACACAATACAATAAAACAGTAACACAATGGAACAGTTACAGTAAGATGATAAAATATGTATACAGTATAAAAGACTAAAATATAAAAAGGAAAAAAAAATAGATATAAATATATATATGCACGCCAAAAAGTTCCGTCTTGGTCTCATCAGACCAGGGAATCTTATTTCTCACAGTGTGGGAGTCCTTCATGTGTTTTTTGGCAAACTGTATGTGGGCTTTCATATGTCTTGCACTGAGGAGAGGCTTCCATAGGGCCACTCTGCCATAACGCCCTGACTGGTGGGGGGCTGCAGTGATAGTTGACTTTGTGGAACTTTCTCCCATCTACCTACTGCATCTCTGGAGCTCAGCCAAAGTGATCTTTGGGTTCTTCTTTATCTCTCGCACCAAGGCTCTTCTTCCACGATTGCTCAGTTTGGCTGGACGGCTGGATCTCGGAAGAGTTCTGGCCCTCCTAAACTTCTTCCATTTAATGACTATGAAGGCAACCGTGCTCTTAGGAACTTTTAATGCTGCGGAAATTCTTCTGTAACCTTGGCCAGATCTGTGCCATGCTACAGTTCTGTCTCTGAGCTCCTTGGACAGTTCCTTTGACCTTATGATTCTCATTTTCTCTGGCATGCACTGTGAGCTATAAGGTCTTATTTAGACAAGTGTGTGCCTTTCCTAATCAAGTCCAATCAGTTTATTAAACACAGCTTGACTCCAATGAAGGAGTAGAACCATCTCAAGGAGGATCAGAAGAAAGGGACAGCCTGTTAGTGAAATATGAGTGTCACTGCAAACAGTCTGAATAACTTTGACCATGTAATATTTCAGTTTTTCTTTTGTAATAAATTTGCAAAAATTTCTGCATTTCAGTTTTTTTTTTCTGTCAAGATGGGGCACAGAGTATACATTAATGAGAAATAAAATGAACTTTTTTGATTGTAGCAAATGGCCGCAATGAAACAAAGAGTAAAGGCCCTTTCAGATAGGACGCGTTTTTCGCTGAGTTTACCGCGGGGTAGGGCGCAGAGTCGGCGAAAGAGCACAGCGGCAGCGAGCATGTCAGGCATGCGTTGCTAAGCGACAGACCAGGAAGTGTTTCCTCCCCAGCACGCTTCGTTGTGAGAGATGTACCTCTCATCGTCGCAGCAAAGAGCTTTTCTCCTGAGAAGGAGGAGAAGATCAGCAGCAGATAAAAGGGGTGGGGGTCCACCTGATCCTGATAACAAGGCAGAACTTGGGAGAGTTCAGGCTCGTCCGGGAGCTGCATTCTTTCACACAGACCACTTCCAGGTTTACTTCAGGCTGAACAAGGACCACTTTTTTTCCCTGAACTGGCCTCTCCTATTGGACGCGCTAGGATGTCGTCACAGCGCGCTGCGCCCGAATTGAAAAATGTTCAATTCGAGCGCAGCGGCATCAGCGCCACCGCGGCGGCATGCACCCATCTTGCGCGCCGCGGAGCTCCGCGGCATGGCGGAACGCGCTGCCGCGGCGGTGCCACATACACAATGAATGGGTTTGCCGCCGTCCTCCTGCGCTTGCCGCGTTCTATCTGAAAGGGCCTTAAAAGGTTTAAAGGGGTCTGAAAAATTTCTGTACCCACTGTATGCCATGGGTTGCTGCCGTGTGCGCAACCATGCTCTACCACAGATAAAGTTTGTAGTTAAATATGAAATCACTGGGTTCTTCCTGCTTCATCCCGGATGGAAGTTCCCTCAGTGTTTGTGTTGTCTGGACCCAACCTAGTTTTGTTCTCTTTGTTGTGAACAAAATTCTCGCATTTCGCAGAGAGTGGAGCAGCTTTCATCATTTGTTCAGACCAGTTCTTCATCAGCATTACAGTTCTTCACGGTTTCACTGGAAAAATGTATTTTCCTATAGCAACATTTACCTACTGAGAATTTACCTTTACTACTATATTACATTCTAAATATGTTCAAAGGGAAATGTAACTGTCAGAACATGATTAAACTCTTGTGCTGAACTTTCACATTCAGAATATCACCCCAACTTGAACTGTGTTTGCCCTATGTTCAGTCACACAATCACACTTTGACATGCACAGATAGGGGCTAACATTTAAATGACTTAACGCTTCTTACTGTAGCAGAGATCAGAGATATTCACTTTACCTGTCATTGACTTTAATGTTTTGGTTGATCACTGTATTAAGCTGTAGTTGTTGTAAGAATGCTTTCTTACTGCATTTTGGTGGATTTTACCTCAAGTGATGAAATAGCAAGATTTTGTGTGAAGCAATTAGACAGTCATCATCTGTAAAGACCAGATCCATGTCAGTTTTTAATGTTTTTGAATATCTTTGCAACATTTCTGATCCATCTTACATTTTTTACTGTTGCAATTCTGTACCTGTATTACATCTGGCCTATGTGATTTGCGGTGTTTGCTGGACCCTTAACCAGACAATTTACACAGCTCACCCACTACCGACCTGCGTGCAGTCCCTGATGTCTCATAAGAAAAAGTCATTCCCCTCCACATTTGTGTTTTGCATCAATCCACAGATTTTGCAAATGGCAAGAGTTTTTTTTTTTCCTATAAAAGAAACCCTTCCATTTTGCAGAAAAATTAAGCTTGAAATCGTTAGACAGATCTTAAAAATTCAATAAACATTTATTAGTTGAGTTGGTGCTCAGGATATGAAATGCAGTTCCTTGGAGCATTGAATGAGATTAGAATAATTGTTACAAGGATAAGGATGAAGGAATGAGGATGCAGATAATAATGAATATATTGATAGGACAATGCTGATAATGATCGCTACAGTACTACCCTCTACTACATTATAATTTTCCTTAAGGGACTGATAAAGTGTTTTTAATTTAATTGTTTTAAATGGGATGTGTATATATATATATATATATATATATATATATATATATATATATATATATATATATATATATATATACACAAGAAGGGGGGGCCCATGTCATCCTTTCGGGCTGAGCCTGACTGAGCTGAGCAAAAGCCTGGTCACCAGGTGCTCGCCTCCATGTCCCACCTCTGGGCCTGGCTCCAGAGGGGGGGCCCCGGTGACCCACATCCGGGCGAGGGACACGTGGCGTTATTGCTGTCTGTCTCCATGAGGGGTGCTTGGGCTGTGCTTTGTCTGGTCCCTCCCCTAGTAACATGTTTGCCACAGGTGACCCCGCCAGGGGGATAATCTAGCCCCAGACAACATAGCCCCTAGGATCCTAAGAACACGCAAACCCCTCCACCACGATATATATGTATATATATATATATATATATATATATACACTGTCATATATATATACAGTGTATATATATATATATATATATATATATATATATATTTCTGCATTAATAGTACAAGTTATTTGTGGACAGTTTACCAACAATATAAAAGGTGACTTCAGCCTAAATACAAAAACAACCACAGAATGTTTAGTTCATTATAAAGTAAGTTAGACATTAAGTGATTAAAGATTATATTTCAAGTTTGGTTGATAATGTCTTTCATTCTGTGCTCCCAGTATCCAGTTTAACATGTTAATCCTTGGTCTGTGAAGCATCAGATATTTTAGCTTGTGTATTTGCATGACATTTCTGGGTTTAAACCTGCTGGTTGGCTCATTTGTCAGGAAGAAAGAAGCACAAGAACATGAGAATGATGTTGGTAATTATAGAAGGAAATATTCAGAAAGTTATTTCTACTGTACAATCACTTGTGGCATCTTTGTCAGTTTCAAAGAAAAAGGAAAACCTATGCAAATCATGTCTGATCTGGCAAAAGATTAAGTAAGGATTAAACAGTGAGAAGCCGTGCATACAGTTTTAATAGAGTTTTAATGCACAATGCAGAGTCAACAACACCACGATGCTACATTACAACTAGTGACAATCCTATGTGGAGTGTGCAGGTTCAAGCCAAGACTGGTTATACCTAAAATTATTTAAGCAAATACGATCATTTTAGTTGTAACTCTGTCATTCATTCATTCATTTATTCATTTTCTATACTGCTTATTGTAATTCAGGTTTGCTGGGAATCTGGAGCGTATTCCAACGATTAGAGAAGTCAAAGGTAGGGTACTCCCAGAACACGTCACCAGTCGAAGAAAGAAATTTCAGTGGTCAGATTTCATTTCAAGAAATCTGCTTTCTCGAGATAACTTCCTATTGTTACTTATCTCTAGATAGTATGCTTTGTTTTCTCAAGATCTCGAGATGATCAAGGTAAGTTAGAAAATGAGCACTTGTCACCAAATTTAATTGTTGGTTGTTAAAATTCAAATCCATATTTATGAAGCACTTTTCAAAAGAACAAACAAACTTTACAAAAGAACAAACAAACTTCTGCATATTAAATAAGACATATACCATAGCAGTTTAAAAACACACAGCTTGTTGCCACTGATCACAATCTACACCTGTAAGTTACAGTAAAACATACATGTGCCATTGTTTGCTTCCTTCAAACGCAACGTAAATTACTCCACCATTCCGGGAAAACAATCCTTGTGATCTAAAATAAAACACAGCTCATATCTCAGCTTCAGTGAAGAAATATATGTAACTCACATTACTTCTTTTCAGTTTCTAATAAGATCTCATTGTCTGCACAAATTACCTCTAACAGTGTGTTCACTGGCAGTTTTCTCTACTTTCCTCCCGCAGTCCAAACATACATGCTTTTCTGTCCCTTAACTTTAGCCCTCAGATGGGCACGCTTCTCATTATCTGAAATTATTCGATAGGGTAGGCTTGACCATCGTTGAATAAAATAATATCCTAATACTGACCCAAAATGAAAATAAAGTTACATGGTTTCCCCCCCCCCCAAAAAAAGAAAAAAAAACTGATTAAATTTTCAATTCATTATAAAGGTGGGCAGCAATTCAGAAAACAGTGCTTTACTTTAAGCAGTATTTAAGAATTTGGATCAGACACTGTGCTTACTGTCAGGTCTAATAATATTTACTTCACTGTGTCCTCCATTCCTGTTAGCCACGATGGTAATGCAATGTCTGCAACAAGCCTCTGTAAATTTAATGAAGTAATTAACATAATTGCCAGAAATCTTTGTTGCTACAGTATTAAGCTGCCACTCTTTAAGAGCAGTCATATACATCTTATCCACTTAATTGATTGGTGCACTCCTATCTCCCCAGTGAAGATTTTTTTTCTCATCACTTTGAACAACACATCATCAAAACAGTTATTCACATAAAGACAGATATGTTTTTAAACAGCGAGCTTACTGTTTTGGTATGCTTTACACCATGATGGTTTTACACTGACACATAATAACAAAAAGCAACTTGAAGATCCAACCCTTGCAAAGATGTAGATAGCTTTGTTATTCAAATGTCATTTTATTCAACAGAATTTCAAAGAGAAGAATTTTTTTCATGTTTTCTATGGCAGACTTGCTGTGACTTATCTCCTGCTTGATCTTATCTATATCTCTCGATGGTTCCTGGTCCAGTCATGGTGCTTTCATCTCTGAAGAAAAAGACGATCTGAGAGTTGAAAAGAAAAGGCACTTTGTATAGTTGTTGTCTGCAAAGAAAATTTAATCAGTGGTTTTCTATTCTCAGTGGTACAGATAAATAACCTAAGCTACTCCTTGAGCCAACTATGGGGTTGTCACTTTTTGACAATCTCACATGTCTGCTTCAGCTAGAGGAAATTTTCATTCCAGATCCACATGGCAAATGGATTTTGTCCAGTTCATTAAGTCTATAACCTTCTTCATTTCAACTTCCTGCCTGCTGTTGGATTTGGGTAAACATGAGATTTTTAAACAAAGCAGAATGTAAACTTAAAAAGAAGTGATAAATATATATTATATATACTGTATGTACATACTGTATATTATGAGAGGCCCCCTGAGAGTTAATTCAAACTTGCTTTCACATATACCATCATACTCACACACAAACACTAGTATACTCTCCTACATATACTAGTATACTCTCTCACACAGAGCTTGTCTCAGCGAGATGTTCAAGATGTCAGTAAAGACGTCCGTTAGCTCCGTAGCACAGTCTCTCAGAACGCGGCCAGGAATCTCGTTGGGACCGGTGGCTTTCCTGGTGTTAATCCTCCTGAGTGTTCTCCTCACGCTGTCCGAAGACACTGACAGCACCTGGTCGTCGGAGTGTGGAGGGATCTTCTTTGCTGGGGTGCTGTTGTCTGCCTCAAAGCGAGCAAAGAAGTCGTTCAGCTGGTTCAGCAGGGAGGGAGAGTTGTCACAGGTGCGCAGAGAGGGGGGGGGGGGGGGGCTTGTGATGGTCTGGATGCCCCGCCACAGCTTCCTGGAGTCTCTGCTGTCCCTGAAGTGGTCGGCGATCCTCCTGGAGTGCTGTCTCTTGGCCTCTCTGATCCCCTGTGACAGGTTGGCCCTGGCTGTCCTCAGGCCCGCCTCGTCCCCAGCCCTGAAGGCAGCGTTCTAAGCCTTCAGGAGCCTGTGGACCTCCCCTGTCAACCAGGGTTTCTGACTGGCCCGGATGGAGATGGTTCTGGAGACCGTGACGTCATCTATGCACTTCCTCATGTATGCTGTGACGGTCTCAGTGTACTCCTGGAGGTCTATGATGTCATTGTACAGTAAGTGGCTGCTGTCTGAAAATGCTCCAGTCGGTGGTGGAGAAACAGTCCTGGGGAGCCTCTGATGACCCCTCTAACCACACCCGGATCTCCTTCTTGGCTGGTTTAGTCCCCTTAACTAGCGGTCTGTATGCTGGAATTAGCATCACAGTGGAGTGGTCTGAGGGTCCAAGGTGGGGGAGGGAGAGGGCCTTGTAGGCTCTTTTCTAAGTGGTGTAAACATTGTCCAAGATGTTGTTACCTCTTGTGGGAAAGTTAACATGTCCATGTAGTTGTGGAAACACACTCTTGGGGTCGGCATGGTTGAAGTCCCCAGCCAGGATGAGGAAACCATCAGGGTGGGCTGTTAGCTGCTTGCTGATGTGCTGGTGAAGCTCGTTCAGTGCCTCACTCCTGTTGTTGGCGGAGCTGGGACGAATGTACACCGCTGCCAACAAAATAGCAGTGTATTCCTTGGGCAGGTAGAATGGCCGGCATCTGATAATTATTAACTCCCCCAGTGGTTAACAGTGTCTGCAAACCACCACAGCGTCGCGACACCAGGCATCACTGATGTAAACACACAGTCCCCTGCCGCGAGTCTTCCCCCCTCGATGGGCGCCCTGTCCGCCCGGAGGCATGTTAGCTGTTCTAGCTGGATAGCATGATCAGGAACGCTGTTGTTGAGCCAGGTTTCCACAAGTACAAGTGCGCAGCAGTCACCCACAGACTTGTAATGAGTCCGGAGTAGACAGATGTGGTCCAGTTTGTTGTCCAGTGAACATACGTTGGCCAGAGTGATGGATGGGATAGCCGGCCGATGTGGTTTAACGGCTAATCTAGCTCGGATACCTCCGCACTTCCCCCTCTTCTGCCTCCTGAGGTTCGGTCATGGCACCTCCTCTGCAGGCTGGGGGCAGGCTTGGAGGTCGAGGCTTGAGCGGGGCTCCGCAGCAAACCGTAGGCCTGTAGCTGTTCCACGTTCACCGGAGTTAAGTCCTTGTTTCTGCAAATGTCGTGCAGAAACTCCCGAGAATATGTGCGCTTGTAGACGTGAGGACACGACAATGACTTTGACGAACAAACACACACGGACTTGCTACACAAAGAACAAAAAAGCATGTTTTTACGGGAGCGCGAGGAGCCGCTGCGAGTACCCGCGGTGCCATTTTCTTTTGAGAAAGAAGACCCAACCCTACTCAAGGTGTTTAAAGACTGCTTCTGTTTGAAGTAAGGTTATGGCCACTATGTCAATAGTATTTTTAGGGAACAAAGATGTTTCAAATTGTATTACATCATTCTCATATTCAAACAATTATCCCATTTTATCCTTTTCTATGGCCACAAGCTTCTCTCCCTCCTATTAGGAGCACCTATTTGTTACAGTCAGAAAATATATATTGCAGTAGAATAACATGTCATATGAACGAATGATTTATAAGCGTAGCCATCTTTCAATCCTAAACATGTTGCTCAAGGGTAGGAAAGCATAGACTGTGTTAATTGGTTTGGAAGACATGAGCATATAGAGATACATTACTGTATGTTTTCCAGGAAACATTTCTTTGAGGTTTCTCACCAGAACTGCACTCAGATTTTTTATGCATCTGACAGGAAATTTGGTAAGAGAAAATAGTGTTTCTGTAAAAGAACAAAACAAAAATCTTTTTGTGTAAATGTTTTGTACCCTGGAGCTTGTTGATACATTGGGAATATGCAGCAGGAACTTTGCAGTCCAGCAGGTCACTTTTAAAAAAAATCTTAATCCACTATGCTTCTGACTTATTATACGAATTTGTATGTATAAAAACTCAACAGTTGCCCCCATGTGGGTGGTTGCCCTTCTTTTCAAACTCAGAGGCCTGGGAGCTTGACTGCTCTGTGCAGTATCTTAGTTGTTTATAGAACTGTGGTCTTTTGGACATAAAGCTCTGATGGTGTTCCCAGGATCTTTTAAAGATACTCTACCAGTTTGGAGGTCATGGCCTCAAGAGCTTTGATTAATCTTGGCACCCATGTTACCTTCAGTCTTCACAATCTTTTGAATTTCCTCCTTCAGCTCTTTGTTTTTTTCAAACTTCTTGTGTTCTTTCTTCTTGATGTTGCTATCTATGGGTTTGCTACATCTATCCTTATTGCTTTCTTCTGTACTTTGTTAAGCACCAAAATGTGAGGTTGGTTAAAAATCGAAAGTTTGTCTGGTTCTGGAGGTCCCACAGGATATTTACTGTTTTTCTCCATATATATTTATTTTTTAACGTGCCCTGTCCAGCATCATAGCAGCAGAATGGGGATCTGGCTGCTGAGTTGTGCCAAGCAGATTTGCTTTACCAAATCTGCTTGGCACAATCCTGGTCCTCAGGGACCCCTGCCCTGCATGTATTCCAGGTTTCCACCACCACATCTGATTCAAATCAACTGAACTGGTCATCAAGTTCTTTGTAAGCCTGCTAATGAGCCTTTCATCTGAGTCAGGTGTGTTAAAGTAGGAACATCTTGAAAACCAGCAGGGCAGGGGTCCTTGTGGACCAATTCAATTCAATTCAACTTTATTTGTATAGCGTCCATTCATGACAGTGTCACCTCAGGGCGCTTAAACAGACAGAAAAATTCAGGTCAGATTCATAATAGCCTGGTTAAGGAAACCAACAGATTGGATCGAATCTTGACTTGACCCGGTCCAATCCCCCATCCTGAGCAAGCACGGAGGGGTGGCGACAGTGGGAAGGAAAACACCCTTTTATCAGGGAGGAAAAACCTCCGGCAGAACCCGGCTCAGGTAGGGCGGCCATCTGCCTCGACCGGCTGGGGGGGAGAAGACAGAAAGGGAGACCAACAAACACTGCAACGTTATCCAGCCAGATCTGCTGAGAGAGGAAAACACAGTTAATGATGCAATACTGTCACAGGTTTCTACATGGAGAGACAGAGATGGTGGGAGAGAAAGAGCCCAGTGCATCATGGATGTCCCGCAGCAGTCTAAACCTAGGGAAGGCTAGCCATCCCTAACTATGACTTATCAAAAAGGAAGGTTTTAAGCCTGATCTTAAAGGTAGAGAGGACCAGGATTGGGAAACACTGCCCTAGAGGCCCAAGCCCCCCCAAGCAGCCCCCCAGTGTGAGCAAGCACCCCGTCCGAAGCCCCAACCAGGCACCTCGGGACCAGGGACCACACATTACCCTCCCACCACCTAGACCCCCCTCCCCACAAACGCTTACATAAACATACATGCACACTCATAATAGGACTATCGCCATTAATTTCTTTACTTTTTCTTTTTTAAAGAAAATAACCTCAGAAATGCTGTCATTTAATCTAGCTATATGAAATGTTCTATTTCTGTCATAGCTGTCAGGTCACAGCTGATTTCAGATGAGTTTCATTTCAAGCTTGGATTTTTTTCCAAGTATGGCAAAATAAATCTTCGGCCTCAAATGTTTAAGGCTGAAACCTGATGTTGCAATAAACATTGTAAAGCAGATTTTGTGTCTGTAACTGCCAGAACCCTGACGTAGCCTACCTACAATGACCCTTTAAAGTAGAGTAAATTAATCTTTATTGTACAGTATTATAGCCTATGCAAAATTAGCTTTTAAATCAATCAGATGGCATGATGGACAGTTTAGTTTTGGAGATCTAGACATTCTCCATTACATAATAATGCTGCATTAGCCAATCTATCAGCAGTTATAAGACTTTGCGGCCACCTGCCGCTTGCGTGAAGTTGAAGATCAGATGAAATAATACAGCTTTGGTATCAACGTAAATTCTAGCACAAATGAGCAGTTGTAGAAATGACTGAAGACTGAGTCCTGCAGAATCTCCCAAGGGACCACTGAAGAACACGAAAAAATGTCATTTGTCAACATCTAACGTGCTTGTTGGGGTTGATTAGAAAGTGCTTTCATAAATGCACTCTTCAGCTTTTTTTTTAGTTATTTATTTTATTTTAACTTTATTGATGCTTGTGAGAATAAACCACAATTCTCCCACGTGTATCTATAACCTTAAGGTATTTGCTTAGGATACTATTCATGGTTAAACACGCTGATCGGACGCTGAAACATGTTGGTACAACGGTACAACGCCCCCTAGACTCTCATAATACGGTGGTGTGTTGCCACAGCATGCCAGCCCTCAAGCACCGGAATTGCCCAACCCTGGTGTAAAACCTATTTTCAACGGTCTTTGTGTAAAACCATCCCGTCTCAGATGAGCCACCCACTAGTGGCTTCTCAGCGTTAGTGATAGTCTCCACGGCGTGCTTGAATCGATACTGCAAGAGCTGTGCTTTTGTCTGAATAAAGGAGCAGCCAATCACCCACTTGCTCTGCCTTGCGTCATCATGAAAAATGTCATTATGAAATAAAAAGGTCAATGTGCAAAATGGCATTATAAAATAAAAAATGCCATGATGGAAAATGGCATTAGGAAATAAAAAATTGACTTTGTAAAAATAGTTCTTTTATAAAAAAATTTGGAAAATTAAATAAAAAAGTAATTCCTTTAAACAGTATGATATTGTGAAAATAATTATGAAATTTTCAATTATGATAAAATAATAAGCAAATATTAAAGAGTAATGATGTATATTTCATAATAACATTGACTTATTTTTACAATTTCATGTAATATTATATATTTCTTTATTATTCATCAAAACGGTATTTATTTTATAATGCTATTTTTATTAATTTAATTATGAATCTTTCAGGCTTCCAAACTTCACTGCCTCCCAGCAAACTTTCATACTGTATTAACACGTTATCCAAATCCTCTTGTTCTCAGGAGCATTTTTCACATCAGAGAAACTTCTTACTCATTCAGATACTCTTGTTTAGAGTTATTTTATATGGAAATATAGGCCTACCTATGGTTTGCAGAAGCTGTACTTACTAAAGTTAGGTAAACCCAACTTTCTTATTAGCTGTCAAACCAATTTCTTAATTCCTCAAGACAAAACTTGGGTGCCCAGAATACTTTCACAGTGGGCTCTGGTTTGGTTTTATCCACAATGATGCTCCTCAGGTCTAAAGGGAGAAAAGAAAAACTTCACTCGGACACATGGCCGAGCCGCAAGGTTGATGAATCCCATCTCTATGGATTTCTAAATCAATGTGTTTCTGTCAGTTTGTACAATATGGGCATTTCACTGCTCTGCAAGCGTGAAAGCACTCCTCTACTTTGGTAACTCAGCTCCCTAACACCATCCAATCACAGTTCAGCTGAGAGGCGGCAGAGCAAAGTGGATGTCAGCATGCCTCTGTGATGATGGATGGGCCTCACTAGAGAGATGATGGATGACCAGGGTGGCCATGTTTGTTTCATATCATGCAGAATGAGTTACCACGGCAATACAGCTGCTCAAGTGACCTCTGCTTGACCTGTGTCTGAAGGAGAAGTCATTGAAGACTTTGACTGCCTTCTGAATGACAGCCACAGTTGGGCTGTCTAGAAGAACACAGAAGCTTAGCTGAAGAAATGTTTTAGTAAAAATGGTTTAATGCTGTCATTTTCCTTTAGCCTCTAAAGCTACACCCACTGTAAATTATTGCAAATGTTTGTTTTCTTTGTCTAAGCCAAACATTCCAACAAGCTGTGCTATTAAACAGAGGAAGTAATTAAAAAATCCACTATCTGCAGTGAGCAGATTATTTGTCTTGCAATAACATGCAATAAATATGGAAGAAAGTGACTTTTATTATTTTTTCAAAGTATTTTCAAGGGCCCTGTGACATAAAATTGAATTTGCAGAACAATTTTGACAAACTGATTCTCATGGTTATGCACTGGTTGTGTGTTATGGGTATTTCTTTATAGAGCCACAGGTTGAGTTGGGAAGGATTGTGAGTATTTCCTCCTAGATGGAGTCCACTTCTTGCATTTGGTCTGCTTGAACCATACTGAGACCCATGGTTTTAAGGAAAAAAATGAGAAAGACAGAAATAGGATTGGGAGTAAAGCAGAGGTGTGATGCAAGATAATGCAGAGAATGCCATTTCCTCTGACCTTTAACCTGATATCCAACCCCATATCATTGAGAGATTGTGAAAATGTCCTACTTTTTTCAGGCAGAAATATGTAGGCTATTTCATATGACCTGCACTAAAAATGTTTCAGCATCATCTTATGCACTGCAGATCAGTGACATGTTACAGAGTAGCAAAGCTGCTTCACTTTACCCACTGTAACCTTGTTTCCTTTGTTTAAGTTTTAGTGAATGTTTATTTCAAATTTTTCTGTTGTAAACTTTTCCTCCAGCCTTTTCTTATAGTTTGGGCCCAAACGTTGACATCCTTTGTGACATTTTGACAGTCTTTGTTTAACCTGTACGTTTCCCTTTTTATAACTGTTCTGGCTTGTTTATTGTTCCAAATTTTAGATACAGCTGAGGAGTACTGCTACACTGTGGTTTCTGTGTGGAGTTTGTATTCCCCAAACTCAGGCTTTCTCCCACAGCTCAAAAGCATCTATGTTAGATTAATTGGTCGGCTTGAATGGTTGTCTTGTTAGTGTCTCTGTTGGCTCTGGGACGGACTTGCAACCTGTCCAGGGTTTACCTCACCTTTTGCCCGATAGCAGCTGAGCTAGACTCCAGCCCTGTGACCCTTAGTTGGATTGGATATAGAAAATGAATGAATGTAGCATACTAAGAATGAGAAATACAATCATTTCCATTGTTTCAGCTGGCATCTCTCTTGTTGTGGCCATGTTTTCTGCCAGTTATTCAACTTGCAGACCATGATGCAACATCTCATTAAGGCTTGCAAGCTTTGTCTTGTAACTGTAAGCTAATTAGCATATTAAGACTTATGCAGGTTTTAGTTTTTAGACTAGCAAATATTAAAGTGATTCCAGGATTTTTTGTCATGATTGATTGATAATCATTCCCCTCACTTTAGAAGTAAAAAAAAAAAACATTGACAGGAACGTAAGGAAGAAAGATGTATTCTACATTTCAATGTCAGTACTTTGTGGAACCACCTTTTACAAAAACCATAGTTACACTCAGGTATGTCTCTTAAGCCTCTTTTCCACAAACAGGTCCAGGTCACTGCAGGATGGGCTGGTACCAGAGACGCCCCCAAGTGGTGGTCAGGGGTGGCCAGTGCCACCCTGAACAAAAAGCTTGCCACCCCACTGGCCACCCCTGGAAAAATTAAATTATATAAATATTTATATAGTAACACAGCACAACGTCCTTTTATCATTTGAAATTCCACACGTTTCAAGACTGAATTTTAAAAAAGTATAATTATTTTCAATCAGGCAGACAGAGGGCACCTCATTTTTTGGGTCCTACTAAAAGGTCCTCAGAGTGAAGACGCGGGAAGTATATAAATAAGAATGCTGCCGCCGTTGTGGATAGCAGAGTGGATACGATCCTTTCAACAATGGACTCAGAGGTAGGTGTTAAAAACAAAAATCACACTAGCTATTCTTTTCTATTGAAACGGACTATGCTAGCTAATCTATGCAATTACATAGATTGCATTGTTTTAGATGTCACGTCCAATGTACATTACAGTTTCATGGGCTAATAAAGCTACCAAGCTAACGTTAGCTAGTGTTTGTTAACCAGTACTCTAAAAAAATAAAAACCGCAATATTGAAATTCATCTGATTGTATTTTCATTTCATCAAGCCACTCATAAGTTTATATTGGCTAGTTAATGTGTTGGTGTTACTTGGGTTAGATTAAGAACATTTTCAAACCACCTTGCAAACTTTTTTAACTCTAGCTGACGTTAGCTGACTGCCACGGTAGGCAACTGTTGTCATACAGACGTTTGCTTTGATTTAATCAGTATGTGCTAACGACATGTCAATTTCCAGACAATGAAGATTAAATCCACCATGGATATATCCTCTTACTCCCTAAGAGACAGTCAGTTACAGGAGAGCAGCACAGGGCTATTGCTAGGCAGCCAGGGTAGAGACAGAGAGGGACACTGTGACTGCAGCTGAAGGTAACTCGGGTCATCTGCAAAATTTCTAAGATTGTCAGTTGTGCTAGATTTATATTTTCTATGAACAATATCACAGAATTGGACAAAATTCATTGCAGTGTAATATTACTTGTGATTTCCATAACTATATTTCTTCTTCTCTACCTATGGTAGTGCAGTTCTGACTAGAATTTCTCCTCATTATTTTAGACATTAAATATTAATTAATGTCTGTCAACTTAACAAGGGTTTTGGGCACCTTTTAGAGTAATAAAAGGTGATATCCTGATGTTGAAATGTAGGGGCTATAACATAGGATGAATCTTATAGTAACAGCATGCTGTGTTTATTTGCACATAACTAATTAAATGCATGATTTACACCATTATAGTGGAGGGCTTGGAAACGGAAGATGCAGACCACACCTGGCCTTCAACTTCAGATGCTCAAAGACTAACAGGTTAGGATCATATGCAAGTGGTGAAATAAAATGTTGCATATTTTCCTCCTCTCTTTCTCCCCCATCTTTATCCATCTACAGACCCTTCAAATAAATGTCCCTTTCAATGCAGATTCAGTGTGCTCATGCTCATTATGGTTGTCACTGTAAGTCCAGCTATTAATTGAAAAATGTTTATTTTGGAGGCACACAATAGAATATTTTGACGAATTTGGCTATCCAGGAAACAAGCCTAAAACAAACAATCCAAATTTTAAAGTCCCAAATGTTTACTTTCAGTTTTATGCCTTGGAGAATGAGGCTAGGTATTGAGAGTTTGCTCTAGTGATATATTATGATTAGGGGGGGGGGGGGGGGGGGGGGGGGGGGGGGTATTGTTTTGCATAGTTTACTTAAAAACCCTTGGCCACCCTGCAATTTTCTCTGGCCACCCTGTGGCCACCCCCCAAAATTTTTCTGCGGGCATCCTGGCTGGTACACATTTTGTTTTGTATTTCCGGAGGCAAACTCTATGTACAGTTGTGTGAAAACATGTTTGCCCCTTCCCTTTCTTTGTCACACTTACATGTTTCAGATCATCAAACAAATTTGAATGTGAGACAAAGATAACACAAGTAAACACAAAATGCAGTTTTGAAATGAAGATTTTTATTTTTAAGGGGGGGTCCAAACCCACATGGCCCTGTGTGAAAAAGGGATTGGAGGGTTTTCCAGCATGAACCGCCTTTTTAAGATTGTGCCACAGCATCTCAATAGGATTCAGGAGGGGACTTTGACTAGGCCACTCCAAAGTCGGCATTTTGTTTTTCTTAAGCCATTCAGAGGGGGACTTGCTGGTGTGTTTTGGATCATTGTCCTGCTGCAGAACCCAAGTGCGCTTTAGCTTGAGGTCACCAACAGATGGCCGGACATTCTCCTTCAGGATTTTTTGGTAGACAGAAGAATTCATGGTTCCATTTACCACAGCAAGTCTTCCAGGTCCTGAAGGACCAAAACAGCCCAGACCATCACACTACCACCACCCTATTTCACTGTTGGTATGATGTTCCTTTTCTGAAATGCCGTGTTACTTTTACGCCAGATGTAATGGGACCTACACCTTCCTAAAAGTTCAACTTTTGTCTCTTCAGTCCACAGAGTATTTTTCCAAAAGTCTTGGGGATCATCAAGATGCTTTCTAGCAAAACTGAGACGAGCCTTTATGTTCTTTTTGCTCAGCAGTGGTTTTGTTCTTGGAACTCTGCCATGCAGCCATTTTTGCCCAGTCTCATTCTTATGGTGGAGCCATGAACACTGACCTTAATTGAGGCAAGTGAGGCCTGCAGTTCTTTGGATGTTGTTCTGGGGTCTTTTGTGACTTCTTGTATGAGTCATTGCTGTGCTCTTTGGTCGGCCGCCACTCCTGGGAAGGTTCACCACTGTTCCGTGTTTTCCCCATTTGTGGATAATGGCTCTCACTGTGGTTCGCTGGAGTCCCAAAGCTTTAGAAATGGCTTTGGAACCTTTTCCAGACTGGTAGAGCTCAATTACTTTGTTTCTCATTTTTTCCTGAATTTCTTTGGATCGCAGCATGATGTCTAGCTTTTGAGGATCTTTTTGATCTACTTAAATTGTAGACAGGTCCTATTTAAGTGATTTCTTGAATGAGAACAGGTGTGGCAGTAATCCGACCTGGGTGTAGCTAGAGAAATTAAACTCAGCTTTCCAAAGATGTGATAAACCACAGTTTATTTATGTTTTAACAGAGGGGGCAATCACTTTTTCACACAGGGCCATGGAGGTTTGGATTTTTTTTTACCTCTTACTAATCAAAATCTTCATTTAAAAGGTGCATTTTGTGTTAACTTTTGTTATCTTTGTCTCACATTTAAATTTGTTTGATGATCTAAAACATATAAGTGTGACAAACATGCAAAAGAATAAGAAATCAGGAAGGGGGCAAACACTTTACCTTTAGCTAGTGGAAATGTCGTGGGCTTTGGCGCGACAGACCCGGGCTTGAGTCCCTAACACAGCACTTAGGTGAACCACTATGGACCCGTGAGCAAGGCCCTTAACCTCCACCAACTGCTGCCCACTGCTCTCAGGTTCAACCTAAGATGGGTTAAATGCAGAAAACGAATTTCCAAATTGGCACTCTAATAGGGAATAATAAAGTATATATTAGAAAACATAATCCGCCCCACCTTTAAGGAGGGATGGTGAACCTATGTCCCATTTTCAAATCTCTGGGAGACTGAAACAGGTTTTCCACAAGCCCTTATTTGTAAAGCAGCACTCATCATTGCCTCAATTTCACATTTCCAGCTGGTGAAAAACATCCTCATCATGATTTAAGGAGTTTTGTAAGTTTCAACCATTCTAGGACCAGTAATCAGATGATACACGACGAAAAGTTGTAGAGTAGTGTCATGTTTTCTTTATTTTCATCTAATTTAGTTTTGAATACAGAAATGATTGGTCCAATACTCGAAATTCTTAGATTCTCCATTTAGCTGACTGATAGTATTTACTGTATCTGATGGATACAATTCTAGAAAAGCCTACATAATGAACGGCAGTATCTGGGAGAAAACATAGCTCCTGGCAGGTAAATCCCCTGTTATGGTTAGAAATACATAGAGTTCCTGATAAAGGTGGGCACATGTTGATTTGGGGTTAAAAAGGGGCTCTGCTTGGAAGAATGCAGACACTTCCTATAACAGCAGGGAATATAGTAGAGTGACAGGAAAAAAAGACGTTTTCAATCTAGATTTAGCTGAGCATGAGTTTGCTTAGTGTGTTTTCGTGCTTAAATGCAATAAAGCCCCCCCCCCCCCCCAAAAAAAAAAAAAAAACCAGAAGCAACAAAAAAACAACAGAACATTTGAGCCTACCACCAAGCAGCAATGTTTCAAGAGAATTTTGATGGGAAAAAAATATGAACCAACCAAACCACGAGGGAGAAAGGAGTCCCAGCAAAAAGAAACAAAAGATGAGCGCAGATCACAAACCAGCCATGCAATTGGCCGAAAAGCCAAGATTTAAATTCTGAATTTCACAAACACCTATGCAATCTTTGCTTAAATTGCCACGTTGAAACATTTTCAACAGAAATAAAAGGTGCCAAAAACAACTGAGTTAAAGTTGTACTTCCATGGTCATTTCATTAATATTTCTGTGTTCTCCATTATTATCGAATGCATTCTGCATCGTTTCTGTTTAAAAAAAACCTCCTGGTTCTTTGTATCCAGCTGTATTTGTATACTAGAAGAGAGGCTTGTGGTCCAACGGCAGGCTTTTCCGGGTCCTTCTCATGAATTTCCGTCTGATTGGCTGCCTCCCATCAGTGTATGAAGGAAGCTCCGCCCTCCGCTCTTATTTCGCCACAGACAGCAAATAGAGCCGACAAACAAGTTTGTTCCGCCATGCTAACAAACAGTTAGCTAATTAGCTTCTCAACTCCGAAGCTACAGTCGTGCTGTCTTCACTTCTAGTGTATAGTGGAGGGTTACCTGCCTTCCAATTGACAGATATAAACCCCACGTGGGATACGCTATTTGCAATGTGACGTAGAAGTGCGAGGCTGTTCCCAATTCGCTCTTTTTTCGTATTGTTTCTCTGATGAGAAAGCACAGCCGACTGGGGGAACCCAACGCTAGCAAGTCAGCATGTGTAAGTAAACAAGGGGAAACCCTCCGTATTTCAGAAGGAGCAAGTTAAACGGGTTTTCAGTTGAAGGAGGCCTTTAAAGTGACTGCAGTCAGGCAAGTAACGTTTATTTGTATAGCACATTCCTTGTACAAGATAATTCAAAGTGCTTTATATAAAGCATTACAAACATAACATTGGGATGCAGAGAAAATATTAAAAAAAGATAAAAAGCATGATTTAAAATTTAATCTACATTTAAAATTTGAAAAACGAGACTATTAGATCTTGAAAGAGGCAGTGCTTATTTGAACTTTTGAATAAAAGCTACTTAAATGCAGCTGAGAATAGGTGGGTCTTTAACCTAGATTGAAATAAACTAAGGCCCTGATTTACAAAAAATTCCAAATAAAGACCGCTAATTTCTTTGCCTCGCTAATAAATAGTGTGCGCTCTCTTCAGCATTTGCAGTTGATCTACAAAGATTACACGCGGAATCTGTAACAGGTGCAAACAGCAGTATTTAAATGAGGATTTAGCGTGCGCTATTCCTGCGCCACGGAAAGTTCAGAAGAGCATGTGGTAAACGCAAAATTAAATTCATCCTGAGAGAGAGATATTAGTTCCAGAGATATATATGAGGCAAATAAAAACCAAATATAAGATAAATATGAAGAGTTCATTTGCAAAAATAGACAAACGTCATGTAAAAAAAAACGGAGTTAACGGCTTTTGCAAATAAACTCTCCATTTACTTTTTGAAAATTTTCACCAATTCAAGCTCACATGAAGTAGAGGGTTTTAATGATGTAAAATGGAGATAGGACTTTTGTACCCCACAGCAACAAAAGCAGTTAACTCTGTTTTTCCACAGTGGTGTTTATCTGTTTTTTGCAAATAAACTTTTCCTATAAATGCCTATAAATAACAATGCAGCAGGTTTCCCTGTGGGTCGTAAGAAGAGGCCAGTTTAAGGACATGGAGAAGTTGAAGATGCTGTTGAAGATGGTCTGATATTACGCACAGACTGCGCACTCTTTGGCACAATGCCAGGCGCTGGACCTGCGTAATTGCCCCCCACCCCACGCAAGACTCAGTAAAAAATAGTATCAATAGTTTGTGCGGCGTTACTCGTTATTTTCAGTGAGTTTTCTGTGGGGTGGGGGCCAACTTCACACAGGAAAGCAATCTCAGAACAGCAGCAGCAGTCGCTGCGGTGTGGAGGAGCAGGAACTGATCTTAACTGAAAAATATGCCATGGGCAAAAAATAAAACAAAATAAAAAGACAAATAATGTCAGCTTTAACTACCATGATGCTGCAGCTGCAGATGTTCTGATTCATCTGTCTAGAATAAGCTGTGTTAAAAAGTGATGTTGATTGTTATTTAATTGAAAAATGAAAACTTGACGCATCGCCTGCACACCTCATGAGCAAATGACCCAATGCTGCATGTCTGCAGTCCTGTATGCAGCACTCTTTCAGCCATCAGTGCATAAAGCTGCCAGTTAACATCTGCTTTTCAGACCTGCTAAATTACACACTTTAGTGTATCAGCTGATCTGAAACTTTCTGGGAGTTTGTTCCAAACATGTGAAGCATAGAACCTGAACGCAGCTCCTTCATGTCTGGTTCTGATTCTGGGAACTGATAAATGACTGGATCAAGATGACCTGAGGGGTCTAGTAGCTTCCCACTGGGTACGGAGGTCACTGATGTATTTTGGTCCTAAACCATTCAGAGCTCTATAGACCAGCAACATAACTGTAAAGTCTATCCTCTGTCATACAGGCAACCAGTGCAAAGACCTTAAGTGCTTGACTCAAGTAACTCAAATACCTTTGTTCCCCAGGCAATATTATCTCTTTATAAATCAGAGCATCAAACTTTCCTTTGCTCTAGATCCTCTTCTCTCACACACAACTGCGGTAAGAATAATATGCAGTTCTAATGTTCACATAACAAAGAACTGCTTTTTTTTTTTTTGCAGTACTTGTTCCACCATGAGTTCCATTGTATCGTCATCACAAAGAAATTGCCCTGCAGCAATGTGAACAGGGCACAACCTTGAAATACAAATAAGAAGTCTTCAAAAAGTTGCTTACTTTGTGTGTATGTTGGTGTGTGAGCTGCATACTCTTTGAGAACCACCTTGAGTTTTCAACCTTTAAAGTGAAGCAAAATCAGTTTGGACAGATTGAGGATACAGAATGTTGAGGTTATGGCAAGGTTAACGTTAAAGATTATTTCACTCCAAAGACTTGTTTGTCTGTCTGAACTTGGCTAATGTGTGTATAGCAACCTAACATCTGCAACTATATGGGCTAGAAACCTGATCCAGCAAAAAGACATATGGAACATTCCTTAAAACCTGAGTGTAATTAGTTAATGTGCCCTCATTTCAGATAACATGTTGACCCAAGCAGCAGACAATGCATGTCCAGAGATAGCCAATCAGAATCCTTTCGTCAATATCCCTGAATTATGTAGCAGTTTCACAAGAATACTTATTTGAAGATCAAAGTAGGCTACCTTATGATTAAGCAATAAGTCAAACTTTCAAATTTGCATAGAATCAAATTAATCTCAAAGCACCTGTAAACCTATACAGTCTAAACCAATTATAATTCAATTAAAACATATCCATTGTTTGATCTACATTAGTCCAACTTATAGTAACTGTTCACATAAGTTATAGTTTCACTGTTAGGTGTATTTTTCAGTGAACTATAAGTTATACTATATGTCACTTATAGGATTAATTTTTTTCAACCTGGACCTTATTTATAGGAGTTTATATATGCATTTACTCACTGGTAAAATTTCTCTATCACATTGACTCCATTGGGCAATATTTAGATAAAGTCACCCCCATGCGTATATCCATCAAGTGGGAGAGATGGGGCAGCCTCTCTATAAGATATTATCTGCAGCAAAACTCATTCATTTTACGATACTTAAAGTAGAATGAACTAAGGAACGAGTACTACTGTCCTGTGAGTTCAGAGTTAGCTCTATGTTAATTATTGTGGGCTTTCTCTACACTCTACAGGCTGCACGCTCCCCAAACACGTACAGCTGAGAAGACCAGCTCGGTGCCAAGACACTAACAAACCATAATCCACAAAACTCTGAACTCGCAGGACAATGGTACTCATCCAGTCCAAATAAGTTCCAGGTTAAAAAAAAAGGAAGCTATCCTTTTAGTTTCTCAAACCCCTTTTTTGGAGCCAAAACAGAGTCCTAGGTTCATCAGAACTACCACTGCGATTGCAAGTCAACATGGAGCTGTGCACCCCCTTCAGGAATTTGAGTCTCCAGTAACCCTTATGGGACCGTAGTAAGGCCTTTAACAACCACCCAACTACTCCATGGGTACTGAAATATGGCAGCCCACTGCTCCCCAGTCAATCTACTAGAGATGGGTCAAAGACGGCTGAATTTCCCAGTTGGGATTAATAAAGCAAAAATTGCTATTATTATTATATTATTGTTATTATTTATCAGCAAACTCATCAAATATGTGCAAGCTAAGAAAATCATACCAATTTCTTTAAGCCCTAAAGATGGTTGCACATGAAAATTTCAGAAGACCAACAGTTTCTGAAAAACTCAGAACTTATCTGTCACCGACAACCATTTAAAGTGACTCAGACCCCTTTTCCACCAAGCCGATTTGAGAGGCAGAGTCTGAAAAAACCTGGTTCTTTGGTTTTCCACTGCCTTGGCACCGGCTCCTGGCCCTTAAAACTGGTTCTAGACATGGCACCACCTCATTGCTGGGCAAGAGTGAAGAGCTGGTTCACAAAGCTTGCGTTGGGGGTTGGAGGCGGGGTTACCAGGCCAACACAGTAGTGTTTTGAGCTAGTGGAGCATTGAATTAAAGAATAAACTGATCCAAGGAGGAGACCCGTTGTTTTGGACTTGGAGAAGCCCGCATACAAAAGATATCATCCACTATCTTTGGTTTCAGCTTTCTGTTCCTTAATCACTTAAACAGCAGCAGAGAAATCTCCCTCCAATGCCGGTGAACCACAATGCTGAGCTTCACAGGTCACCCCAATGCTGAATAACCTCAGTAAACACTTGTCATGTCACGACTCTGCTGTGCGCAGCTAGAGAGAGAGAGGACAGCAGCTGTGTAGCACCAGCGTAGCAAAACATGCTGGTTAATAAAAAGCTAAGAGATATCCAGGGACAGGGATCAGATAGGGAACATGGAAACAGGGACGTTGTAATGGGACACAGGAATGGGAGGCGGTGCGACACCTCCCCAAAGAAAAACAACAACAACCCTTAGTCTTAGGTCTTGGCCTTAGTCTCATAGCTCAGACTGACATCAAATCTCAAGTAGTCTAAAAAGGAGCCAGTGTTGTGTCTTTTCAGTGTTTTTGAGACCATTTTGATTTTAGAAGCCCTAAATACACTGCCTGGCCCAAAAGAAAGTCGCCACCAAAAAAAAAAAAGGTCATTCACTCTAATACTTTGTTGGACCGCCTTTAGCTTTGATTACGGCACGCATTCGCTGTGGCATTGTTTCGATAAGCTTCTGCAATGTCAAAAGATTTATTTCCATCCAGTGTTGCATTCATTTTTCTCCAAGATTTTGCATTGATGACGGTAGAGTCTTAGGGCTGTTTTCAAAAAATCGATTTTCCAATTCTAAATCGATTCGCATATTAATTTCCAAAGATCGATTCATTTGTCCAAAGATCGATTTTTCTTTTTTTAAAATGACCATTTATTGTACTGCCCCCGGTTAAGTGCAATGGCTCAGCCACTCCGCTAGGAGAGATGGTGAGCTGGACAGAGTACTACTAAAGCTAGTGCAGTGCCAGAAGAAGACAAGGCTGTGGGGCTGGTACAAGTAGTTTCTAAAAATTCAGTTTAAACAGAGGAAACATCTGCCTGTAAGTACTTTAATAAAGGCAGTTAATGTTCATGATCGAGGTGAAATTGATACTTTCTATTTTGTATGTTATCTTTGAAGTTACGCCGTAGATGCTAATTCCGTGAGCATGTCAATGGCATTTTCCATTAATAGTTAGCATCGAGCTAGCAGGTTAGTCGCTGGTAGTTTTAAGTTTTAAATGCTGACTTACTGTGTATTTTGCCTCACTGAATCATAATTTTGTAAATTTTTATTATTTGTTTCCTGTTATTTGAATTAATGCTGTGAATGTAGTCGTTTTTTAAATTGGAGGGTGTGAATAATTTTGTGGATGACTGTACTTTGGGGAGAGGGTTTGGTTTGCTTTGGTCCTTACAGCCACCATTAACTACATTACTTCATTCATTCGTTCAAGAATATTAATATAATACTAGCATTAATATGTTGCATAACTACAGAGTTTGGTAAAGGCTAAAAATGTTTTCAATACCAGCAAACCAAATTGAGATCGAATCGAGATCGGATCGAGATCGAATCGAAATCGAATTGGACAGATCGAAAATAATCGATTCAAAACCATAAGAATCGGAATCGAATTGATTCTTGAAATCTGAATCGATGCCCAGCCCTAATACAAACCTCTTACTCCAGTGTGTTTTTACTTGTACTAAGATACAGGAATTTGCAAGTGAAACAATTGAAAAATGCATCAAAACCTTTATATGATATGCATTTATCTAAAAACAAGATGCCCCTGTTATGATTGCATATTACAGTTTATCTTTTTGAGATAATCTGACCAGTCATTGAATTTATACAGTGACAGTTTTTTTTTTTGCCACCGAATGCTTTATCCTTTGCTAAGCCTGGGAAGGTGGACTGTCCCTGGACTGATTCATGGCCTCCAGATGACTTCAACAGTTACAGTCCTCCTCAGGGAGTTTCATATAACCTAAGAGCATATTAATGTAAAAAAATACTTCAATTTACTCTGATGATACTATGTTTTGAAGCAAACAATTAGTGCCAATGAAATAACATATCTTAGTTTATAACTAACTAATGCAAATATATGTAAGCAAGCTTATTTGCTAGCAAAGAAACAATCAAAGGAACATGTCTTTAAGCTAAACTTTTGTTAAAGTTTATTTGAAAGGAAAAAGCATTTTCTGAAAAAGGGGACCATGAAAATGACCCTAATCAAACTTAAGGCTCAGTATTCTACTAACAAAAACCTTAGCTTTGATAGTAAGCTAATTAAGCAACTAGTTAAAATAGAAAATCCTTTAGTTATTAGCTAACTAACTAGGCTTTACTAATGCCAAGGTTGTAGCACAGAATGGGCTGTAGTGATTATGGGTGGGCCTGAACAATTTATATCTATAGTAAAATATATTGATTTAAAATGATCTTAATCAATTTAAGTTATTTTTAAAATCAAATATTTTTCAAATCAGTCATTGTACACCTTGTACCGTTCCTTCTCACTACATGATCGGTGCTAAAGTGTTTGAGAACACATATAAGACAAGAAATAATTCATTGTTCCTTCTTCTTCAAAAAGTCTAAAACAATTACAAAATCCACTCATGTAAAACCAGAAAACTCATTATTCATTGAAAAAAACCTGAAATGTGAAGACCTGGTCAATTTCAAAATTGTTCAAATTATAGAGAGAAAAAAATTGATCAATTGCCAAACAATATCCAAAGATTTTTCCAACTGAGGAATAAATTTTGTCCAAGAGGAACAAATATCATTTTATCGCTTCAAGAGGGGTTCAGTTATGGGACAGCTGCAGTGAAGACTTAAAAACACCTGCTGCCAAGAAATAGGTTGATAAACAATTTTAAAATAACGATATAGGATAAATATGAAACAAGCAATGACCCTTACCATGCGGTAAATGTCTTGATGAAATGCCGTGAAAGTTTCATTAAGTTAACAAAAGGACAAAAGGATTAGGACTAGATAAGATTAGACTTTGTCCCTTTTTTCCCTTTTTTATGGTTTTATGTGTTAATAATCCCTTTGTTTGAAATTTTAATATATAACAAAACACAATAAAACATACAAAAAATATTAATTCGTTCTTATTCAGTGGCAATAACTTTACCCTTCCAAATGCAAGTGGGTACATTAAAAAAATGTGCTCATTTCTTTTACTATTTTTTTTTCCTTTTTTTTTAATTATACATACAAATATTGAGTATTTCACAGAAATTCCCAGCTTCTCTTATGGTCATCCCAGAAAGAAGTGTAGATTTGACCCACATTGCAGTTTCAACATATGTATGTATAGACTATATTTGCAAATGAACATAGTTAGAAATTACTGTATACTTCCTTTAAAAAGTATTCAGGTATTTTGGAACATGACGTTGGTTCTTTAAAGGTGAGCGCTTCAGGAGTAAATGCAGGGAGAAATGGTTCCTACATGTACAGCTATACTCTTGGAAACGTGTCCGTGTTCATTTGTGTTAAAAGCAGGGAGGTGTTCTCCTTTGACAAGATAAATGCTGACTACCCCGACAGGCTTTCTAAATGTAAGCAGAGCTGCTCTTGCTCAAAGCAGACCAGTGTCCCCACCCCTGCGTCATTATTCATCCCTAGGTGTGTGTTTAAATGAAGCTGTGTACCTAATGACAGGCGCCCAGGACACTGAATCACGGGCAAGAAAAAAGAGACTATATAGGAGTGTGTGCTTACTGTGAGATGCTAAAATAAAAATGAGCAGTCTGTGTTTAGGTTGGGTGGCATTTCATGGGCTCAGGGCATACCTTCCTCTTTGGGTAAGTTTGCTTGCCATGTACAGTTTAAAAAAAAATGTTGATTTTTTTTTTTCTTTTTTTTCCACAATTGATAATCTGCAAAGTTTGAGCATTAAAAGTTCATGAAAATTTGCCCACTACAGCTGTTTTTTGGGGGGTTTGTTCAGATTTTTTTGTTTTAATAATTTAATATTGATTTAATTTATTTAATTTATTGATTTAATAAATTAAAAATGTAGTATTAAATTATTAAATTTAATAAATTTAATAATTTATATTGATTCCCTTTAGGGGATCAACATAGTTTTTTTTTTCTAATTTGAATAAATCAAATTAATTTCATTTCACTTTTTAAATGAACTCCAAACAGACATTTGCAAAAAGGAGTTAGGTGTATTATTCTCTAACTGATTCTCAAATTGTAAATAGGATTATTTTTAAGATGCTAAACCCCTGCCCATCTTTACAGTACTAAGGAGAGACCCTGCTTCTTTAAAGGTGTCATAACCTCGTGTTTTACATCCACAATCCTTCTTAAATTATCTTCAAATGAATTTTTAATTATAGTTGGGTGGGACGGAAATTTAATGGGCTCATTTTAACCTCTTTTTATCTCCAACTTTTGTTTGTCGTGAGAATACGCACGAGAGTTAGACCTGTCTGTAAGCGTGTTCACGAGGCAAACGTCAAAGCCATAACAAAGTTTTATCAGGACAGAGCAGGTGAAGGAAATGATGTCCCAACAGAGAAAAACGTGATAAAAACGTAACGGTGTGGTTGATAGAGAGGATCCGCGGAGTAAAACGGACATCTGACGTGAAGTTTACCAAACACTGTTAGTTTTTGTAGCTACATTAGCAGCTTGTCCGCTCGTCTGCCACCGTTTACTGGTTTCTTACACAAAAGATAATAAGTTACACAAGCAGCAACACTTACCGACTGCACATCCTCACTGATAAATATAATCCACTGGTCGCTGGTAAAGCTGTCCCTCCTGTTGAAGCACCAAAAACTGCTGAATTTCTGCCGAGGCAACTCAGCATGGCATTTCCCCCTCCTCCTCCTCCTCCTTGTTGTCGGCGTACTTTCTGACAAAGCTGATTTACTCCGTGGCAGGTAATCAGCTGCCTTCAGGTGGTGCTAAAGAGGCTAGCTTAGCAGCTAGCAGCCTCTCTAGTTCACATCATTCGGAGAAAGAAATCCAATTTGCGTACTGTGGAGAGCGCGTGCTTGTGGCCAATTCTGGTGAGAAGAAAGAGCCCGCACTCAAAGACGAAGTCACTTTCAGTCTTTGGAGTTTCATTATAACTGAGGTCCCGTTCCAGTAGACATGTTTTAACGTGAAAAAGTGGGATTTCCGGGTGATGTCCCTTTAAAGATCCACAACGTAAATTTTAGACCCTAAAAATATGCATTTCTGGCTCGTTTTAATGGCACACCCTCATTCATTATGCACATTTTTGAGCCATAACTGCCCAGCGGTGTCTTGAGGAAGTTTGAGTCCGGGACGTTGTAGCCGACTATTGGTTGCACACCGCGTCACGTACTACTTGCAAACGGATATGAACCAGATATGAACACAGCAGGTGTTTTGATTGTGCATCACATCAGATTCAGCAAAGAAATGCAGGGAAATATTATTGGAGGAAGAGAGGAAAAGAAAGAGTGGAAAGGACAGAACAAGGGTCAAGATAAGACTGTTTTGACTGAATTCACAGTACAGGTACGTTTAGCCATCGATAGGGGACACGTCACTGAGAAAACTGCTAAAAGTTCCGTTGTGGGTTTTTAAGGTGCTCTTTCTTTATTAGCCTGGTACACCAGCCTGACCAATGCCGTGTATGAGATACACGGTAAGTCAGTCTGGGTTCCCTCCATTGGAAAGCAATAGGGGATTATCACGCTTACCGGAAGTTGCCGGCTTTTGACACTTCCTCTTCCGGGCCATGAAAACGACAGCCGTTCCTCTCTAAAAAATTGAAAAAATGGAAAAACTCCAAAAAAATTAAAATTTTATAAGGAAGAGATAATGGAAAAAAGGATGGAAGAGAGGAGGGGGGGGGGGGAGGGGATAAATAAAAAAAAAAGTGGGGGGGAACACCACAACAAGAAAAATAGCAGCGAGGACAAGGAAAAAGAAAAAAAAAAAAAAATCGAAAATCGGCCTCAAGGGAGGAACAGGGGGGCAGAAGGAAGAGATAGATGAGGAACGCGAAATGGGCAAACCAAAGGGGAGCGAAAAAAGAGAAAATCCGCACGGGGATAACATAATCCAACCTCCATCATAAAGAAGAATGGTAATAAAAAGGAGAAGGGAAAGAGGAGAAGAAAGGAAGGAAAAAAAAGCCGGGAGAAGAGAGAAAGTGTGAAAAAGTAGGGGGGAGGGAAAAATACCCAAAAAAAAAACAAAAAAAAAAAAAAAAAAGAGGAAATGGGATATTTCAACTCCGGTAAAAAATTGACCGGACAAATCACAACATAGGAAACTGAACTTTCACGATATATGTTTTTTTGGGACTCATTTTTGTAACCATAAACAGTCAGAATGGCGACTGCAGAGGAGCGATGTTATAACGATGCCCTGAATGATTTGTAAAATGAGCTGCAAGTGTCCTTAAAACCCTAACAACTTGCTGCTCTGAGGGCTTTCCTCTTACAAAAAGACGTCTGCGTCACTTCCGTGTTTCTCTGATTGGTTCTCTCCAGTTCAATTTGTTCCTGTTAGTCCTGCCTCTAATGTCGAATTGGAAATCAGTCTCCAAGGGAAGGATTCCAGTCTGACTTGCCGAGGCTATAGCCAACCAAGTTACTGAGCTGTTATAACTTTAACTAATTAGTTGCAACAAATTTACCTGCTGTTTCTGTGAGGAACCTCTTCTCCCAGCTTCTTTTTTTCTGTTGCCTCTTTCAGTGTGTCTTTGTTAATGCAGTCGTTAATGGTGCTCACTTTATTACAGATGCAACTTACTGGGGGAAGTTCTCTCTGTGTTTTGACCGTACCTTGACATTTGATCCATTCTCAGAAAATGTTTTTATATAGGGTTAGAGGCATTAAATGCAAGGCATGTTTACTGCATAGCACATTTCAAGTAAAAGACTATTCAAGCTAATAGTCCCGCTGTAGTGCTAAAGCATTACAGCGGGGTGCAGTAAAACACAAACATTAAAAAGAAATGAAAGAAATTCAAAGAAATCATAAATAAAATAAGATAAAATGCATGAAATATAAAATAAACAGTCATTTTAATAAAAGGCAGCAGCAAATAAAAAACCTTTCTAAACTTGATTTAAAACAGCTGAGAGTTTCAGCAGACTAGTTTAGTCAGCTGGTCTAGTATAATCGACTATGTCACATGCAGAAAAGAGATCTAGTACTATCAGGACTGAATTATTGTGTTACAGAAAAGTTCTTCATAAAACATTGTAATGCATTTGTTTGTTTAACCCTAAGGTTACAGAGTTTCTTTCTTCTCTTTTACCCAGCAGCAGAGATAAACTTGCCTGAGTTGAGCTGAAAGGCTCAGAAAATAAACTGGTTATGCAGTCAGTGCTCATCAAGGCAGAGGCTGGTTTGCTGAGGTGGAAAAGCATGGTTGGGCACAGTTTCCCTTGGTTTGACTTATCTGCTTATCTGATTTGAGGAAAGATAGCTGGAGGGTAAAAAAAAAAAAAAAAAAAAAAAGGCAAAAAAAAAAAAAAAAAAAAACTAACACCTTATGCGTCAGTTAAAGTGGCTCATAGCTAGGCTCTGCTCCAAAGCTGCCAAAACTAGTAACTTCCAAAGGTGTACCCATATTTGTCCAACAGACACATGGATACAGTATACTCTAAACACAAAAAATATTAAATATATTTAAATAAAAAAGTTCTTTAAAACAACAACAACAAAACACATTATACATGTTATAGGCCTTCCTGTTTAAAGCTTATACTGCTTATTGGATTAAATCATTGGCATCATAATCCTATATTCCCTTTGAACTTGAGAGGGACCTTATAAGGTCCCTTGTGATTGTTACTCAACACCAACGGTGAAAAACAATGCAATAATGACAGATTATTGCAATGTGGCACAACAAATTAAACTGCAGAAGCTAGGCTACAATCCAGCACAAACCTTTTTAAAATATGCAAAACACAACTAAAGTTATATCCAAATGAAATAAAAGATGTAAAACGTAAATACATGGCATAATAGCAACCTACGTACAACATTTCTGTCTCCACAGCCACAACCCTACATCAGACCAGCACAAAATGCATATCAAATGAAAACAGAGACTCTGAAGAATCCAAACATGTGCTCCACAGTCCTCTACACCAAAGCCTCACAGAGATATAAGACAATAAGCAGCAACAGCAAAAATCGCTCAGACAGAAACTAGTTTGAAATATTTCTCTTACCTTGGCTTTTTCTCCATTTCTCTATTTTTTACCAGTAAATCCACACCTGGTCGTTTGAAGATAATCCCTGGGGCAACAAAAAAAAAAAAAAACACCTTTGGTTTAAACACAGTTCTTTAGGACCCAGAAGACTGCTTTACAATCCACCAATGCAGGTACCAGCCAATCCACCTTATTCCTGAGCTAGCACATGTAGAAACGACGATGCGATCAACTTCCTGTGAGATACCGGAAATAGCGCTTCGCCATTGACTCACAGTATAAGATATTGTTTCGGCTAGCAGTTTAATTGAACATTTCAACATGAGTATTCATAACATTTCTTAACAATTCCCCCCCCCAAAAAATGTACTTGTACGGATCGGGAACACGTTGTGCGGTTTGTGGTTGTACTAATAAGCAGAGAAAGTTGAATTTGTGGCTACAACAGTGATTTGTAGAACATGCACGCCGGTCTTAGTGAGAGAGTGGTTACATGGCTCCAGACTGTGACGTAGTGGTCACATTTTAGGACTAAAATTTAATCTACTTTTATATAAGAAATAAGATCGTATCTCACCTCTTTCAACAAAACACGACCAACCTTATTCCTCTGTAATACTCTGCTGCTCCCCATCTCTGGAATTCCCTCCCTCCCGATCTCCGCAGTGGACTCCTTCCCTCTCTCCAAATCCAGACTCAAAACTCCTCTTTACAAACGTCTGCTTTCACCTTATTCCATGTATATCAATCAAATGTTGTTCTCTGTGCTCTGCTTAGTGTTTTAGTTTAATGTTTTGTCCACTTTGTACAGTGTCCTTTGGTGCTTTGATAAGGCATCTGCCAAATTAAATGCGTTTACTATTATCATTATTATGCACACTATTATTATATATTATTATTAATAATAATAATATTATTACTGTTATTATTATGTAGGTACTGATAAGCCTCAGAGCTTTTGCAATTGCTCATTGCTTCATCATAGGAAAAAAGAAAAAAAAAAAAGGAAAAAAAGAAAAGAAAAAAAAAAAGGGGGAAAAAAAAAAAAAAAAGAAAAAAAAAAAAAAAAAAAAAAAAAAAAAAAAAAAAAAAAAAAAAAAAAAAAAAAAAAAACATCCTCCCACCCCTTTGTTGCAGGAGATGGAGGGAATGTGACGTTGTCCTGTCTGAGCTGTGACAGCTGATGTTCCCATGTAGTTTACCTAAAAAGCTCTTAAAACGTGGAGTAGCATGAACATCTAGCATGTAAATAAATGCCAGTTCTGGTCGAACTGAAAGTTGCTCGCATATTTCACACAAGGGCTCATGGGGCATAGAAATAAGGTAGATACTGAATGACCGCCTTCTGCTGGCGCTGATTGAATAAAGATAGGCTCTGAAAGTACTGTCAATCTTTCCCATAGGGATCTAGATACATTCTACTGGCTCTAACGAATTGATTGATATTTCACTCACCAAAATCAGCCAATCCGTTGTGGAGTTATGGGCCTGCATAACCACACACAGCCAGGTAAGGAAGCTGTGGGGGCGTGTGCCAAAACAGAAGCCATAAAAGCTGCAGTTTGAGTCTGTTTTAGTTGTTTTCTTTAAATATATTTATTATGGAAGAAGTTTAATACTATGGCATGATGGACAATAACATTGCCCACTGTGCCAAATTGTGCCAAAGTGCCCATTTTGGAAACCTCGCCTGAACGTTTTGTAAAAAAAAAAAAATCTTTTCTGCTTTACTTTAGAAGGGAGATCTTTGCAGAAACAATGTCAACATACTGTACTTTGGATTGAAAGAGATTAATAGCCTCTAAAGCATCATTTCAGAGAGTTGCTGATACTGAAAGTCTGTTTTTTTTTAAGGTGAGGTTTGAAATTTTGTTGTGCCATCTTCATTTACTCTTCACCAGTAACTACTACACTTATATTTTCACATCTCCATAAATCTCACAAGTGTTTTCTTTAATTTGACATAAATTTATTCAAATAGGCCTTGTGATTGCAGAGTTGTACTCATTTTAAAAGTATGCAATTTCGAGAAAAATGGGCTTAGGGTTTAAAGGGTTTTAAATCATGCAGTGATTAACAACCTTCAGTAAAAATGTATTCAAAGACTGAAAGTTGCATAGAAATACTATAAAGGAGAAATGGAAAAGAAAAGAAAAGAAAATGAGCATGGACTCATAATCGCCACAAGACTTTATGAAAATCTTTTTTTTAAACACAAATATTTGTAGTTTTTTAAACTGTCATAAAATGAAATTTTTCATTAATTTTAGGAGTTTGTTGAAGTCAAATCACTCAGAAAGGCAGTGTTTATTATCTTGAAATGCTTTATGATGCAAGCCAACTGTTGCGGCGACTGTCCATCTTTAAGCACAATCTTCTCCGCCACCACTGTCAGCAGTCCATATAAGCAATGACGTTGACGTTAAAATGATTCTTCTGTAGGCCAGTAATTTTGTTTTCAAAATTTATTCACAAAAATTAAGAAAGAAACTTACAGTAAAAGAAAATTCAGTGCTCTGCTTGGCACAGCGGTCAAAAAACTGTCCTGCTCTGGACTGCTTGACTCCAACTGACTGAAACAAGTATGGCATAGCCTTTTAAATAAAATAAAGTCTTAATACAACACTTAAAGTGCTATCTATTGTCTTGAATAATGGATAACAACAATGCAGAGAGAGCTTTGCATTAGCCTATTCCATGTGTGATGAGTTTACTTTGCTTTGATGTTTCTATGCATCCACAGCAGCAACAGATTTTTTCAGGAAATAAAATATTTTTGGTTTCCTTATTGCTTGTGTCGACTTCTATTTGCATGCTTTTTCGCTCTTATATGGCAATCATGTATATGCAGCAAATCAATAAAAACAAAAGAGCTTTAGATTTAGAGCACCAGTTTGTAAATGATATACACGAGTATAAATGGGAAATGTGTTTGTGAGGTGAGACAAATGCTCGCTTTTGAGATATATCAATATTTTCAATTCTGTGTTTCATTTTGCAGTAGTTATGGGTTTTTTGCATTTTGTGTGAGCAATAACTGGATTTGTGTGTACAGAAATAGACAAAGAGCTTTGAAAATGTGTGTAAGCAGTTGAAGAAAGCTGCAACAGAACATGTTGCCAAAAAAAGCACTCCTTGTCAGTTCACAACTCCTGCACATTGTAAATTTAATTCACGTTCCTCTTTCCCCCTCAGCAAATACAAATACTGAGTGCTTTGCACACCCCTATATATATATATATATATATATATATATATATATATATATATATATATATATACACTACTCACAAAAAGTTAGGGATATTCAAATTTCAGTTATGTTTTAAGGAAAATGTCAAATGTTTACACCTAACCATTAAACAATGTATATGTGCATTGAAAAGTTTAGAGAAAGTGTAATTCAGCTCATCTGGAAAGGTTGTGGTGGAGTTAAGGTTCATTACGATGTCATAACAGAAAGCCAAATATCTCTAACTTTTTGTGAGTAGTGTTTATATATATATATATATATATATATATATATATATATATATATATATATACATATAATGGCTGCTTTGGTCAGAAACGATGAAATGATTATGGACACACTTTCAACAGCCCATAATCCATCAGATAGAAAACAGAATGCGTAGGCTATATTATTAATATGAAAAAGTAATAAGGTTAATTGTTTTTTTAATTTCACTTGATTGAACCAATAACCTTAATTCCAATTTCCAATACTTACAGTACTGACCTAAATTCAAACTTTTTTCTTTTCTTTTTTAAAAAAAAAATAGCCTGTCTAAAACTAGACTAAAACCTTTTTGAATTTTGTCAACTAAAACTAGAAAACTATCAGACACAGTAATGACTAATATGTGACTAAAACTAATAAGCATCTTCGAAAGAAAAACTAAGACGAAAACTCAGATAGCTGCCAAAATCAACACTCAAACAATGATATAAAATGTAGCTTCTTTGAAAACAAGGAAAACACAATGCTTAGAGTGACAGTAAGGCCCATGGATGGCATGAGGCAGTGTTGACATGACGCGTAACATCAGAAACAGTATGAGTCATTTTAACAGCAGCAAATTTGAAGGCGTCAGATCAAGATATGAGGTGAAATAAAAAAATATATATATTGTTTATTTTGTTTTTTTTATAGTATTTTAAAAGCAACTTAAGATTACACCGTTATTTGATTATGAGAAAGGGGACTATGAATTTCTAAGATGACCGGTACCTGGGTGAATGAAGATACACAAACATAAAATGGAACATAAAGAAGAATTTTGTGCTCACAGTGACATTCCCAAATTAGTTTTTTAAGTTATAATGGATGTTTTGAGCTTTATTCAAGTTTTAGACTCAAACTTTGGACAGTATCCTGTTTCAGTGTCACCTGTCTTTCATTCAGTTGCTGAAGAGATTGGTGAAGAGGATGATGCTGTCATCTGACCTGCTAAGAGTGCAGTTCAGTCAGCAAATCCATTGCAAATTAATCTCAGCTAATGTCTGAGGGTTTGGTAATGAAAAATGTAGAATGTTGTTCATTGGCTTCACAAAATCTCAATTCTCAGTTTCATTAAGTGAAATAAGAAAATATTTTGGTGGAAACTGGATTTTACAAGGAAGGGTAAATGTTTTTAGAAAGATCACAGGCAAACCTCTTGTTAGGCATTTATATTCAAACTGCAAGTCTCTTAGTGGAGGACAGACTAAAGACCTTTTCACACCGGGAACTATGCAAATAAATGGCACAAAATTGCGAATAATTCGGAGGAGAAATATCGATGCACTTGTCTATACACACCTGCTTCGACAAGAAATGACAAAGATGCAAGAACAAACTTGCATTTTCTATTCCAGAGGAATGTGAGCACATGCAGCAGTGAGAGAGAGGGAGAGGCGGCTGCAGGTAAACTTCAGGATGCTAAAAAAAACAGCTGATCTCACCATGGAAATGCCAAATGCAGATTTTAAATATAACACTGATAATAACCTCGAATGGCTACAAAATGTAGGGGAAACACTGTTACTTCGGCGGAGATTTTTTTCCCCCTTGTTTGTCAAACAAGAGTGCTGCGACACAAAGATGATAACACCTGCGCCATAATGATACAGAGGCAGAGACCAAGCAACACTCTCTTTTCTCTCTCTTTTTGCTTGCAACCAGCTCTGTGATGGTCAGAGCGCCTTCTCTGATTGGTGGATTGTGTATCTGTCGGATGTGAATATTAAGAAAATCAACTTCAGTTCGATAAAATGAACATCATAAAATCACAAGACGGAATTTTGCAACTGATGTGAACGCTCCCGTTGACTTAACATTAATTGGATTGAAGCTATTGCTGAGCAAATCTTTCGGACCAAATATTCAGAGTAGGTGTGTAAAGGCCTTAACACTGGCTTCTCCCTTGTTTCCAGGGTTTTTTTTTGTTTGTTTTTTTTTTTGGGGGGGGGGGGTTGTGTGAATAATTCAGAAGTATCTCCTCATCTCCCTTTTATATGTAATCAAGTCAGGCTAATTATATCCTTTGGAGGACCTTTCAACATACCTTCAAGGCACTTATTGGGAATTAGCATTTGTAATTGCTCACTCTTCCTGCTGTGCTTCACTGATTTGCAGAATAGTAATAAACAAAACATATTTCAAAGTGCCTCATATAAAATCAAAAGGGAATCATCCATTAAATCATCTGATGTTACTTCTGAAAAAAGCTGTTTAATGATCACCCACAGAGCCTTGGTCATACCAAGCTCCAATGACTAAAATGATTTCTTTATACACACACACACACACACACATATACATATATATATATATATATATGTACATATACATATTAGGGCTGTCTAACGATTCATTTTTTTTAATCGTGATTAATCGTAGAGGCTTCATAGTTAACTGCAATTAATCGCGGTTTGAAAATGCATTTGCAATATTCTCTCATTTTGCATATCAAGGCAGTTCTAAGACCATAATTTATTATATTTTACCATAGTCTTCATTGGGAATCAAATGAACCCGCAGAATTTTCTTTTTGACCTTTTTTTTTATTATTACTTTTTTTAAAAAGTGCAATGCAGACCAACTTCTTAAATATTAGGAAAAATAAAGTAATGCTGTGCTTACTTATATATCTGGGGCAAAAGACTCTGAAACTAAACTAGTCGGGAGCTGGTTAATGTGGAGAAACCTTGAGTTTCTTGCTGTCTCCGCTTAGCCACACTTGCCATTTCATTCATTCATTCATTCATTCATTCATTCATTCATTCATTCATTCATTCATTCATTTATTCAGTCAGTCAGTCAGTCAGTCATTCAGTCAGTCAGTCAGCGGCAATTTTTGGCTTAAATAAAACATGTTAGAAATAAAACAGTCTGTAGGTTACAGATAGGGTTGCCACCTTTCAGAAAAAAAAAGGGGACACCCACCACAGCTCATCGGGGCCACGACCACCACGGGCCGATACTCGTATGGTGGGCTCCTCACAGCAGTGGTATGCTTTATTTTGCACCAGTGTTTTTAGAAAAGGAGTGATCAATAAAACAACTGGTGGCACTTAAAGCTTGAAATGCTGCAATGAACACATTGTTTAAGCAACACTGTTGCATCGAAAGTGCTGTTATTTAGTCTACATATGCTGTAATTACATCCATCCCTATTTAAAATAAAATGAGGAAAAAATATATAACGAAGTGCCATAAGCACAAAACTTAGTTTTGGCATTATCAATAAAACCTAGTTAATGAGATGCTGTCATGCACATACCACATGGCAGCACCAGCAGCCAAAGGAGATGTTTGTGTGGAGTGTGCAAGAATTAACTTAAAATATAAGCCTAGTAGGTACATTAAGAACTGAACGTAACTGTTAAAGTGATCTATTGTAGACATCTCTGATGTGTCTGAATCTGTGGTACACCTGTGACCTCAACTGTAACCTAGAGTGGGATGACAGATTAATTAAACTTATTTCTTTTGCTGCCTCTTATGACTTGAAAGAAAGTCAGGTCATCCAGACAGTTAAACCACACCAACAAAAAAAAAAAAATTGTTGTGATAACTGAACACTGTATTCCTCAAAATAAACATTTTGACACAGAATACACAGAAAGCTCAACAAGTTTTGTTTATATAGGAAATATATTGTGTGTGCATACACACACACACACACCCAAACACACACATACATAAATATATATATATATATATATATATATATATGTATGTATGAAACAATATTGATTTAATTTATATTAATTTATCTATCAAATGTTAATCCATTACTGTGATTTATTGTTTAAATAACCATATAACATTTATATTGGCTGCTACTACTAATGGGTTCTGTATATATTAAATAAATGATCATTCATTCAACTTTAAAAAGTCAACATCCTAAACAATAAATCAGTTAACCAATCTACCAGTCTCCTAAACTAGGCTCTGACATCTTCTGGCAAAAACACAACCAGATAAAAACTGATCCTGTACTGGACGTGATGTCATGACTGATTCAGTCTCAGGAGATGAGGAGATGAAGATGGGACACTCACGTTTAGGTCGTCCTCACGGTTCTCACGTGCCTGCAGTGTTGCTTTTCTGATGCGTGATGATGTCTGATGTCAGACAGTCCACCGTGCGCCACAGAAAACACTCGCTGACATATTTAACAGTTTCTCTCATCATCTTATATCACGTATTTTCTTTAGCAAGCGTTTTCGCTTTTGAGAACATGCTGGAATATCAGGTGTGGACATTTTAAAAGGCGGAGCACGCGTGACAGCAGCACACGCAGGCAGCCAGGCAGAGACACGGGATTGGAGGATCTTGCGTAGATGCCGCTGGTTTTTGCTGGCTTTAAAATTTCCTGTGTTTTATTTAGGTTATTATTACTAAATTTAATGTTTATATATTTGTGACAGATGTGGAGGAAATTTTATTATTTAATCCACTCATCCTTAGAAAGTAGTTGTGCCTGAGAAAAAAAAAATAATTTATTTTTTCAATAAGAATAAAAAAATCATAAAGGAAATAAAGAGACAAAAAGACGGCAGAAAAGAGAGACATAGAGCCATTAGAGACCACTCCCTTCTCTTCTTACTGTCTATTTTTTTTTTTTTACCACAATTTAAGTCATAACAAATCATAAACAATAAAAGAGAAAAAAAGAAAACTAAACGAAAATTCAGATCAGGAGATTGGATCCGGACACCTTCTTTTAATCAATAAAAAAAAACGAATATCATTATCGCATAGAATAAAATTATTACAGACATGAGTGTTTGACATTTATGGAAATACGGAACGAATGGCGTCCCATATTGGTTCAATACGGGACCCAATGTTTTATTGTCAATTAAAGGACGAAAAAAAAAAAAAAAAAAAAAAAATGGGACGGGTGGCAACCCTAGTTACAGAGGTGTCCTTTCGACAAGGATTTCATGAATGAAGATGCAGCATGACTGCGGAGAGATTTAAACATTTGGAGATTGTTATCAGATCGCAGATAAAAGTTCTTTCATTTCCCAACAGTTGTCATTTCTGGTGTTACAGTTTCACATCACAGTCAATTATCTACATACACAAGCTGATCCGTCCGTACATTTATAGTATCACCAGCCATACGTGACAGTTGGAGGTCCTGTCTCTCTGTTTCCGAGATGGTTTGCTGCGCTTACTTCACATTGCAACTATGTTTTTGGTGATAGGCTATAGTCAAGGTGAATTGGGGGAGTGGTAGCCTTGTGGTAATTGCGGGCTTTGGCGCGGAGGACCCGGGTTCGAGTCCCCAACACGACATTAAGGTGAACCACTGTGGACGCCTGAGCAAGGTTTTTAACCCCCACCAACTGCTCCCTGGGCGCTTTAAGTAGCAGCCCATTGCTCTCTGGTACTACTGTACAGAGATGAGTGAAATGCAGAGCCCTAATTTCCCCTTGGGGATCATAACAGTATATCAGTATATCTGTCATGCAGTAAGCTGGGGTTCAATCCCAGGTGGGACTTTTTTATATTACCTTATGCTTTCCCAATGCTCAAAGCAGATAGGCTATTTTTTATTGCCCTGCGTTTTTTCTTTCACTGGAGGTGCATAGCATTTGAGAAATGCAATAATTATATTTCATCTTAATGCTGCCGACAAGAGCGCTTCTCCCCCACAGGATTGCACCCAAGTTAAATAAATAAAAAGGCTAAGACGAAAGTACAGAGTTGCACCCGAACATCTGCCTCCCAGGCTGGTGCACAAACCATTTGACCAAACAGGCATCTGTGCACAAAACCACTTGGAATCATACTGACAGGATCCTACACTGTCACATTACCGTTAAATAGTTCTACCCTATAACATCATTGTGAATGTACAGGACAGCATTTAAAGGCAGGGTAGGGGATCCTGAAAAAACGGTTCGAGCAAGCCACACCCTGAAACCACACTGAAACCACACCTCCAGTGCACAGGAACACGTGCGCCGATGGTTGTCGGTAAACATAACCGAGAACAGCCAAGTGGCTAGCTTGTTAGCTTCTCAGTAAACAGCAGAAGAACCACGTTTCCTAAAAGTGATAATTATCTCACCTCCAACTTCTTCTGATATGTGAGTTGTTCAATGAAATGGCCAATAGCCTATCAGGGCCCACTATAAGTCCCCGCCCCCTCTGGAATGTGACGCCTGCTCAAGGCTCATTTCTTTCCACTGTGAGCTGTAACTCACACAGGGTATCATCACAGGGGAAGCTGGGGTGGGTTGGCTAACTGCTGGGTGATGTGGTTTATGGATGACTTTTTATGGGGCTCTTGGAGACTATGCCTTAGAGTAGTACCTTAAGGGCTGCATTAGCCACCCCCCCCATCCACTAGTCATTTGCAAAGAGAAGTAAAATTAATTCAGTTTCCATTTTTATATCCTCCAAACAAATGTGCTACAAGTTTCCCTATGGTAAGTCTTCTCCTGCTTGAACCAGGAAATGCAAAATGAACCAAAGGTATGCTTCACTCTGAATATTCCCTTTCTTAACCGTGGATAATTCATCACATAAAGTTACGTTCTTATGTCAGGTCACTGATCACAACCTACAGCAATTACACTCAGGCACAGAAATGTGTGAATGTCTTCTGTGACCTGTATAAATCATATCCTGTGGCATATTTAAGGTATTATCGTGCTATAATGAAATATTCAAATGCAGCCTGCCAGCCTCCAGCACGATGGAGCAGGTAAGTCTGCAATGATGACATAATGGCCTGGGAGGAATAAATGGGATTCATGGGAAATGAATCAGAGTCTTGCAGACTCTCAGCGTGACGGATGAGACCAGAAAGTGGGTCAGAACCACAGGTTGGTTGGCTGCACAACTGGGCCGACACACAACACCGAGGGCGATGAAGGAGCTTCTGTGATTTGACAAAACTGTCTCTCTCTACGTGGTGTGTGTTGTTGGCAGAACTGACTGTATTATTTTGCCTTTACAGAAACTTTACCTTAAACCTGATTGCTCAATGAAGAAGATGTCAAGGATAGAACAGCTTGGAGGAGTAAGTGGTCTCACCAAGATAGACCACTAAGTGCTTCATGCATTAAACATGAAATGCTCAGTTTGGATGTATGCTCCCTGAGAGTTTGGACTTTGAAAAGAACTCATTCATATTTTAATCACACTGGAGGTTCAATTAATCACTGCACAGTTTAAGGGTGAAATTGATGAATATTCAGTTGCCAAGTGAAACGACTTCTGACCCTGCCAACTTACTTCAGTTCTAATCATATTCCTGCTGCTTCTCATCCCCCCGTGTTGCAGTCTCTGTGGAGTAGCGTCATACCACTGAAGGTTTCTTTTGTTTCATTTGGAAGGCATTTTGTTTCAGTGAATAAAAACATCTGAAAATAGAAATGTGGCTAGATTTGGAAATAGAGGTAAGATATTGAAGGAATGAACTTGACGGCATTGTGCATGGTTGTCCTTTCCTCTCTGTTTTCTGAGAGCCTTCAACTTTCTGGAAAAAGAAAAGTAAGCTGAAGATATTTACACAAATAATGAGTACAGCTTTTCATGAGAGATTTGGACTATTGTACTGTCTCTGCAGTTGCTGTTCACACAAGCACATCACTGAGGGGGCTTTCTGGTGAAGGTGCACTCCCCTGGAAATGTGAGGAAGGCGGTTCAAAGGAATGACACATACATATGGATCAGCACAGACCTGAATCACAACGCGAAAGTGGAGTGACCAAAAACTGCTTTTCTGTGAAAACGACACACATTTCCTATCCATGCCAATGCTGGAGTTTCAACTTGTTTTAATGTTTTTACGTTCTAGCTGTCTTTTTTTTTCTTTTCTCTCGAGAAATTTCTAAGAAATATCATGGACAGCATCAGTTTCTAGGCTAGAAGAAGATATCACTCAGGAACCAAGGTTATCATAGTTTTGGATTCTTAATTAGTTTCAGTTTTTATTTAGTTTTGACGTTTTGTTTTTCAATTCAGTTTGTGTTAATTAGTTTTCTGAGCAGATTCGCTAGTCCTTATTAGTTTTTATTTTTGGAAAATGCTTAGTTTTAGTTTAGTTTTTATTAGTTTCACTGTTAGTTTTAGTTTTTTTTTTTTCCAGGTATTTGTCTGGTGTGACATTCAAAATCATCAGAAAGTCACTCGAAGTAAAACCAGTAGAGCAAAGTAAATAGATTAAATAGAAATAGATTTCATATCAACCCAAAAGGCTGATGTATTATATTAATTTAAAAAGACTAAAACTGAGGATGTTTTTGCAATAATTTTAGTTAGTTTTGTAAAGACACAATACAGTTTCATCTTGTTATCGTTTTGTAAAAAACTGCTATTTTTATTTTTATTTCAGTTAACGAAAATATTTTTTCAATTTTAGTTTTCGTTTTTTCGTTAGTTGTAGTTAACTAGAATAACCTTGTCTGGAACTACGTCAGCATACAGCCAACTGTGAAGCTGCCGGTAACTGCTTGTCTGTTGCATTATTGGCAATCAAATGCGCATTGCTCAGTAAATTTGTTGTATTTCTAACAATCTAAGGACATTTACTGAACCCATAAGAATTGTATGAAACTATACTTGTGTGGCAGTATTTTGATCATTATTTTAAACGATTGTTTAGACACGTCAAGCAGCTAGTTATTAGCAGCCAGCTCGTCATGAGGGAGATCGAGCATGTTATGTTGCTTTTCACATTACTATTGCAGAACAAAATATTAAATATCTACTCAAACCTACTAGAAAAACTGCATACCTCTTCATAAACTGCATTCTGTCAAATAACCCTGCCGTTTATAACATAGTATATACGCCTAATGTAGCTATGCCAGGCTGTTCTGATGAGGTATGTTGATGGAACAGCAGATGTTTGGCATCCCAATCTTCATTTCTATTTGATTCATCTGCAGGTAAACTCATAGTTACAATGATTCATTACAGAGCAACTACTATAAGTACTGTACTGAATTATCACAAAATCATTTATTTTGTTTACATGTCAGCAGTCTACAGTCATCAAGCTATGAGAAACAGCTAGCCGGTTAGCATGTAAATGTTCCTCCATTCACCATGTGCCTTTTTATGCTATTAAGCCAGCTGACTTGTTACATGCCAGTTACTGTAACTGTTAACCTTGGACACATATGCATGTGTAGTCATAACTGTATGTGATCTATTAGTTATAATTAACACTTTGTGTTTATTTGCCAAATGAATGTTCCTCATGGCTTTGTATTTCTGTGTTTATAGACCACACTCACTTCCAGGCATTCACCTTAACTAGCCCTGGAATTCATCACCTGTAAGCCTGTCGTTTGTTGCAAAACTGTGCTGTTGTGATTAAAAGTGACCAGTAAAGACAGTTAACTGTACAAGCGAGTCCTGTGTGTTCTGACCGACATCCCATGGTGAACATCAAACCTCCTTACTCCAATAGGCCAAATTTTGGGAATTTTTCCATATAACTTCATACAAATGGCCCCAGTGATTGGTCAAAAAATTACAATAAGGGTTTCTATAAGTTGTATAATGTTTCGAAAGCTTATCCAGATCCCGAGAAAATTCCGGATACTATGATCCAGAACATACAAAAATAATGGAGTCGAGCTGCTTGGTGGAGGTCTGCGCTCTCCGAGTGCTTTTCTTGTTTTAACCTGGTTTTACCCATTTTCTCCTTTTCTTTAAAACTGAACCATGCATCTGCACAATTTTTACGCGTCATGGTGGGGTAAACACAGCGAGTCACGAGACATCCGGTATCGCGTGCTGTCTGGGGCGAGTATTTCACGAGTACGATTACAGCAGAATAGGCCAGTATCGGAGCGAGTACCGATCCTGGCATTGGTATCGGGACATCCGTAGAAAATATAATTTAAAATAAGTATGATAAATATTTAAAAAGTAATAATAATACAACACGTACCTGTGCAGAGTCTCAGAATTGGCCATTTTATGAGGAGATGAATCATGAGTTGCTGAACAAATAAGAGTGTTTGGAGCCTCGAGCGTGGTTTCTGACATCTATTATGCATGAGGTGCGCACTTTGGCACAATACCAACTGCTTCAGAGGCTTGCGCTGCCACGTGAGCTTGTGGTCCCGTCCACCTGCTAAAATCCAAGATAAAAAGTAATGGCAAAAAGGAGAAATGAGAGACAATTAATAAGCTACACAGTGGCTGCAAACTTTCTGTTGCAGTTGTCCAGAATATTTTACACATGTGTTAAATGTTGGTGTCTGCTGTGTTGATTTTTATTGCATTCAACAATGAGAACTAAATACGTTGCCCTCACTGCTCATGAAAAATGATTTAGAATCAGATTTGTGCATGTCCAGGATTGTCCCTCTCAGAAGCTGAAGCCATTGGAGCTGCCAGTCTGAAAAACCACCTGTTTTTCAGACGTACTAAAAGACACGCAAAAAAAACTAGCAAGGCGTCTCATGGTTGATAAATTTGCTTTGCGAGTGCTAAATAAATATATTTACATTTTCTCCTCCCATAACATGCATTGTACATTTTTTTGCGTGTACAATGAGATAGGTCACATTTTTATACATGCAAACCTTTGATAGAACCTTTGTACTTGGGTGCGTGAAGGCCTGTTTTTATCTTAATTTGCATTTGTTTTTATTATTATGAAAAGCATTTTGTGTTGCCCTTGGCATGAAAAGCGCTTGATAAATAAATTTTGATTTGATTTGATTTAATTTGATAAGCAAGTGTCACTGTGGAAAAGACTGTGCAGGACAGGATATAAGGAGGGGACCTCTTCCTCAGGGCAGGGGTTTGATACCACCCATACTTTCCCCCTTACATAGAACTTAAGTTCCAATTAGCGTCCACTTTGAAACTTTACAGAAGCATGAAAAGGGGAATAAACATCATACTGTAGGCACCATTGCTTTTTTTCTAACAGACATCTATCCATTTTCTATGCCTGCTTCATCCTATTCAGGGTCTCTAAGGCTGGACTCTATCTCTGCAGCTGTCAAACAGGCAAAGTATATCCTGCTTTAGGGTGAAATCTGCTCTCTATCTTTTAGCTTATCTATTTTGTTGTATTCCTTTAATCATTTTAATTTAGTTATTGTATATTATATGATTTTATTATAATTGAATAGGCTCTCTAATGATTTATCCACATCCTTTTAATTATGCCATGTTTTATTTGTTATGCAAAGCACTTTGAATTGCTTTTATTTCTTAAATAAGCTCTAAGATGAACAAATTTTGCATTGCAATGTCACAAATCTCAAATCATCTCCATTACTTTGAATAATTTTAAAGTGGATTAAGGTAAAATAGGCTTCAGAAGTGGTATGCCATACTGAAATGTCCCTGTAATTGTCAAAAGAAAAAAAAACTTTTTAACGGCGACAGTTTATTTAGGAAAATCATCTAGAGATTTCTGGTAAACTCATCCCGTCACACCTTTCTATGGCGGAATTAAGCATTAAAACTGTGTATTTTTTCTTGCAAAGAATTGATTAATGGCGATGTCTTGCAACTGAAAAGCTCGAATTCTATCATAAAATGTGCAATAGTATTTGGAAGGCCCAAACTGGTCTGTAACTGAAATAATATGTTTCTCTTAAAGGGACTTTGAGGCAAGATTAAGAAACGAAACTCGCGACTGACGCTTCAGGTAACTGCAGCCATCCAAGCGGTCACGGGAGCGTGCACAAACTGAAGCTATAATGTTGCTTACTCACCTTTTTCTTCGTAGTTACACAGTTGATCTGGATCGTTTGCTGACAGCAGAAGAATCCATAACTATTAGGGCTGGGGGAAAAAAAAATCGATACACTGAAATATCGCGATATTTTCATATTAATTCCATTAAATTTACCGCAGAGAGCGGCGCAAGACAGATAGAGAGAGAGGGAGAGAGAGAGAGAGAGAGAGAGAAAGAGATGAAAACGACAAAGCTTTGCAGGGGTTCCTATTTTAAATAGGACAAAAGGAGAAAAGAGAAAAGAAAAATGCTTTGTGGGGGGAGGGGGTCAGTAGGAAACAACAGGCAACAACAATCAAAAAACAAACACAACACTATTATTTATTGCATCATTACATTTGCGGGCACTTTCCCACAAACGTAATAGATCTCTGCAAATGTAATAGTGATTTTTCACAAATGTAATAATTCTTACATTTGTAGTGATCTCAAGCCCAAAGGTCTCAGCAAAAGGATACACACATCTAACCAAATATACTTTGGAACACATACTGATTGATAAAGGCCACATTTGGATGTAAAACAGACATCCCAAGGAGGAATTTCGCTCAGAGAAGGACCTTCTCTGAGCAGTCACAGATTTACGGTCCTGAGTGCAACTCAGGAGAGGACCTACATTTTGGTAAAACAAACAAAGGCCAATGGGTGAACTTTGAACCCTTCCTCCAAACTTGGAGATACTCCTTCACAGTATTTATGACCTGCTATAAATTGGTTCCATGTAGCCAATTTTGTAATGTGTTCTTAACATCCAAGAACTGTTTTATATTATCAGGAAAGTAAGCTCATGTTAATCTCATGATGAAGACTTTTCTTTTGATATGCAACATGATATACTTTGGTGATTAGAAACTAGACGTTTCTTCCCCAAACTCACATCACATGCATTCCAGGATTTGCTGCATAAAGGTGAAGAAAGAGACACTTTACCCAACTGCTGAACTCCACTTTTATGTTAGAAATGGACTTCCTCATATTAAATGATGTCTAACACGTATTTTCTTTACAGGAATCTTAAATCATCAAGATTAATCCTGTTTTATCTGTTTAGCTGATTTGTTTATTCAATGTCTTCCTTTATTCATATAATTCAGATCTTTGCTTTATTTTATTTTATTGTGTTCATTTTATTTCATCATGTCTGAATAATTGATCCATTTTACACATGCCTCACTTAGAATTCACAGATGCTTATAACCATTAAGCTCAACTGATAATCAAATGATCATTCGAGACGTGTCTGACTATTGGATGAAACCTGACTCTGTCAGCTTCCCATTGGCTGACAAGCTGCAACCTACATTCCACTGCCAAGGCAGAGCGCGAAGCTCTGAACTGAGATATTCAGATCGGAAAGAGAATGAGATCTGATCAGAACTGAAAGAGAACTGATCTGGGAGAACTGGAAGGAGTAGAGACAGAACTGGAGAAACTTGGAACAATGGGGAAAGAATGAAACAAAACCTGCTCTGAACTCAGCAGAGTTCAGAACCACGGATCACTCAGGGAGGAGTGATGGAGAGAAGAAGACTTTAACCCAAATCATCTTTACTATCAACCATCCCGTGACATCAGTCCTGAAGCTGCACGTCTCTGGGGAGACGGATGAGAGAGAGAGGACGAACCAGATCCACCACTGAGCTGACAGCCCACAGAGAGCCGGACGAACTTCCAGGAGATCGGGAAGATTTTTGGGGGACATCCACCCGACAATCTTCCAAAGGATTGAGGAACAGTCCAGCAGAACCAGGACGTGAGTGAAGCACCTCAGTCAGACGGAACCTCTGAGGAGAATCCTGATCATTTGCTATGAAATATGATCTGATGTCACAAGAAGTTGGTGATAGTGAATTAAACCAGACCTACGGTTTACCAGACCCAATTTAACTTTGTTTAGTTGGATTCAGAAATCCTTCCTTCTTTTTTCTTTGAACATTTATTAATTAACTGAGGCTTAATTAATTTATGTTTCATTTTCATACCATCTCACATTTCTTTCACAAGATAACTTTTGGTTGATCATCATGCTCACATATTTCTTGTATATATCTTGTACATACATTGGCCGCGTTTCCCAGTTAAGATTCTTCTTTGGATTAAAGAAGGCCTCAAGGAAGCTCTTCCCAACAAAGGATCGCAAAGATACGCCCGTTTCCCAGATTGCTTCTTTCACGCGTTCTTATTTCCTGAGAAACGTCTTGGCTACGCTACATCTTTAGAAGGTCCTAACAGACGCTATCCACTTCCGGGGGTGCTGAAAAAAAAGCAATCGAGGTCAGGTATACCGATCGACACCATTCATTTAGTGTGGAGGTTATTTTCCGACGCTGATATTGAGCCCATTTATACGTTTATGTGTTTGTGCAAGAAGACAAACTGTTAAAAATATGCATGTGATTACCAGTGATTGCAAATATTCATTGAAAAGCTCATTGTATATTGTGTAATTGGCCAAATTGTGCTAAACAGGTGTAGGCGATTGGAAATTTACAGATGCCCTATAAATAATGGTCATTCTGACGCTATTTGTTGACGTAATGGCTGAAGGGAACCCCACCAAGAGGATGAAGCGCTCTCCGGCCTTCACGCCAGAGGAGATGGCGATTCTGATTGAAGAAGTGGCAGGTAAAAAAAGCATTCTCTTTGGAGGGACAAAGGGGAAAAAAGACATAGAAGCAAAGGCCAGGGCATGGCAATCAATAGCGCTGAAAATGTCCCCATCCAGCCCTTGCAGTGTGCGCGACTGACACCGACGCCTTGCTGAGTCCGGTTCCATCCCCCACTACCTCCAGAAAGCTCCCCACCGCGTAGAAACGCAACGCAGCCAGGCACTGCACCTCTGGGCTCAGAGCAAAGTTGCACCTTGTGGGCCTCCTGATGTGTGGAGCAACTATTTGAATGATCCGCTCGATTTCGTCGCGCGGTAGCCTGTAACGCATCTGAATAGCGCGATCTGACAGCACATCTAGAGGACTGAAATGCTGGCGCATGAAAGCATGTACATACACAGTGTCACTCCGTCTACGGCGACGCTGTTGGTTTGCTACCAAAATTTGCTGTAAAGCAGCCATGATGTCTGATACGGGTATGCGTAAATGGCCATGCTTTTATTGAGCGAAGCAGGTGCATCTCATCATGAACAGCTGACAAATGCGTAAATATGACGTGAGTCCTCATAGATTGCGTATAATTTGCGTACAATTCCTACCGCAATGTTTTTGTTTCTGTGGTTGATACCCACAGCTTTATCTAACGTAAGCTATAGGGAGGCCTATCTTGCCATAATGATTAAACTTAACCACAATATTTTCTGTCATTCACTCGGTAACTACAGTTTTCTTCCATCATAGATGATTGACATTATGACATGAGTGAGAAAACATGACTCAAAATACAACAACTGATCCGTGAATAGGTCCATTTTTAATAATTTCCATTTTCTACTTTTTTTTCACGGGAAATAGTGTCGTTTCCAAAAGTGACCAGTAGATGGGCCTGTTGTTCCCTTAGCAGGGGGAACGTTAAAGAAGGTTCGAAAGAGTGGGTCTGGCCGCTCCTGAAAATAAAGAAGCTCCTGAGTTAAGAGCGCATCTGGGAAACGCAACGTCCAAACAAGGCACCTTTAAGAAGTGACTTAAGGAGGACCTCAGCGTTAAGAGTGTCTTAACTAATCTGGGAAACGCGGCCATTATCTCATGTAGTTTGTAGACTAGTTAATAAATACTCCGTATTATCTTAACTAGTCGTTGTTTGTGGTTTTTCTGATGTATCATGAAAGGTCACTTCAAGCGAGAACTCATGAAAGCGTCCTGAAACTGATCACTTAATCGAATCAATCTAAGAGTTGATTTAAGACTTTAATGGTTTTCCTTGCTTCCATTACATATCAAATAAGTAAGGTGGTGCTCCGAGGCTGTATTAGTATTGATATTAATAGAAATATTAATATTAATATTAATATCATACATAGTGACGCTATATATATTGTGGTTGCCCAAGCTAAATCACAACACGTTTGTAGTAGGAAGCTGCTATTACATTTGTGGGAAATGAATTACGTTTGCAGGATTATTATATTAAAAGCTGTATATTTTTATTGCATTTGTGGTTTATTACGTTTGCTGGCGTAACAGGGTGATTCATTATTGAATCACAGGGCTGCCTGTAACAATCAAGACAAGAAGTACATTTATAATAAGAGGAATAAGAAGGAAAATGCAATTTGGGCTTTCATTGTGTAATTGCTACATACCAACATGTAGATATTTTACAGTAAGTCCTAAAACTGTGTCTGATATCACCTTCCAAAGATTAAATATGCCCAGTAGACAATAGTTATAAGTCCAAAATCAGACAGCACTTTGCAAAGCTGCAGCTTTAAGTAAGACTTTGCAGGTAATCGTAGAGCAGAATTAAATTACACAGGACTTTAAGATTTCTTTTTTTTTTAAATCTTACTGGAAAGTGAAGGACAAGCTGAATGCCCAGTCACATGTCAGTGATCTACTTCAACAAAATAGATGGGCATTGATCTTTCTGTTATGGATGAATAAGGGTCAGACTAATCTGCTTTCACGCACTGCCAACCACACTGATTAATCAGGGATTAAATATGCACTAGGTTGCAACGTCCTGCACAAGAACATTTTAGGTGGTTGCTGTTTTAAGGGCCGCTGAGAGTCTCCAGACAGCAATTTAGTGATCAGCACCCCTTGCAATGTTGGCTGGGAAATTATAGAGCTGGGGCGTTAAATGTCTAATTATTAAACCGGTTCCTCAATGTTTTACTTGAAATACAGAAAAGCAAATTAAACAATAGTATGGAACATTAGCTACATGCCAGTTGTTACCATATACACAGTGGCCACATTTACATGACAGTTTTAATTACTCTTTTATTCCAGATAAAAGTTAGTTCCTCTTTAAAAGGACCTGGTAAACACCTTATTCCGAATGAAAAAGATAATTCGGAATTAAGATTAATTCCAAGGTAAGTGGCTGGTTTAGTCTCATTTTAATTCTGAATTGAATAATTCCTCCATAATGTATACGTTTATTCTGCTTTAACTAAATTTGGTCCTGATGACGCATGTCAAAGCATGTGCCAAACAGCCATTGAACTCGAGCCAGCTAGTGGAAGTTAAGTAATATATTCGTGTTTAGCAGTGTTTTGAACATTACTTTTAAAAAGTAATTAATTCCTAATTACCTCTAAGAAAAAATAATGGCATTAAGAGTTACAGCTTTATAAAAATAATAAATTACTTGGAAAATGAATTATTCTGTTACTTTTTAATGTTCCTTCTGGTGTAACTTTAAATTAATCTTTATGTTGAATTGTTCACGATAAAAGTGAATATTAGATCTGACTCATGGATTAAATTAATGGAAATTTTACAGAAAAAAATACTAACAGAAAAATCATGGACGTTCAGACTGATGGATGTCGTGGCTCCGTCCCCTTTAGGGAAAAGCTTCAGGCCTACGAGGTTATAACGGCTTCCAGCCGACACGAAGGAACATGTCGTTTCTTATTAACTTTTCTCATCAGATTCGTGTCTTTTATCTCTGAGGGAAAACTGATGTCGGGGATGATTCCAGTTTATAATTCTTCTCGTTCTGCGTGCGTGTTTGGCTGCACATGTTGACTCGGGTTTGCATTGACAGTTCATCAGTCATCATCGTCATCATCATCATCACTGTTTGTCCACCGCTCTTGGTCAAATGAAGACAAATCCAGTGTACCGATTTAGTGTAATATATCTTTAGTATTAACTGAATTCGGGTCGTCGATGAGAGAAATAATTCAGGGAAACTTGTTGCTTGAACACATGGTGCTTTTTCTTCTTAAACTGGATTCATGATTGCGCTGCGTCAGGTTGGTGACGCTGTCACCGCCGTGTGCCCTGCGTAAGTCCACAGAGGCACAACATGCACCTCTTTCAACCTGACATTCAACTCTTTTTTTTTTTACTCAAACATGAGTGTATAGATGCATTTGTCAGCAGGCCCGGGCACTGCAGGTTACTATTGAGTGTATGGCGAGGGTCTTGAAGAATGTTTTTCCAACACCTTGTTGAATCTATGACACCAAGAATTAGGGCAATAGTGAAGGAAATTATACAACTGTCAACATAACTGATACAAAGGAACTTTTATTTCATCCTTAAGCAAACACACGTAGATGCTTTGTCGTTTTACCAGTAAATTATCAAAATTACTGGAAAGAATTACTGAGTAATCATCAATAAAATAATCTTTTGCTCACAGAAAAAAAAGAAACAAAACATGTCACTCATAACCATTCGGGGTCTCTGTAGCATTTCTTATGTTCTTAAGATATCAACTTCTGCTCCTGTAAAACATCTCCGTCTGGACTGTAATCCTTATATTTACTAAGTTATAGACACAAAAATCTGAAACTACATGCTTTATGCTTCATCGTGTGCACAGCTGAAGTCAGAGCTGCTGAACTTAGTTTTGTTGCCTCAGCAAAGTAACAAGCTGTTTAAAATAAAGTTCTGCTGCCCCTGAATAACAAAAATGTCTGCTCCAATTCCTGCACAGACACCGTCAGACCCACGTGCGTGTGCAGGTTTTCTATCATGCATGTGCATGTCTGAAAATTCTTTTGCGTTTGCACACTTACAGGCATGTGTATGATGCATGTTTTGTGTGTAGCAGTTTGTGTAGGTGATGAAGAGTCCACTCCGACAGGAAGGTAGAGAGAAATGCATCACTTTAAATAACAGTGCTTAGAGTTGGCAGGGAGGGAGGGAAGGGTTTCTGAGCCTTGGGGGGAATGTAGGCGGACAAATGCATCAAATGCTCTTTCCACAGAATCCACAGACAGCAACCTTTTGCTCATATAAAGACGATAATGAATCAGTGTTGAGATGTATGTCAGGGAGAGCCACTTTACCTCGCCCTGCTCTCTAGCCCAGCAGGTGGTCTCCAGCATGTGCTGTGTTTGTCTCTTGGCCGTTGCTGTAGCATGAGTCATTGCCCTTAACATGAAGAGCAAGACAGATGAAGCCAGGGCACATACATGTGAGCAGGCACTAACAAATACACATCCACCCTGGCCCGGTGTTTACTTCGGGAGCATCACTTCCTCAGAACACAGGAGCTCCCAGAGGAGCTGAGGCATTCTGGGAGCTGCCTCTCCTCTGCAGTGGCTGCTCTACTGAATTTCAGGAACAGAGGCGTGAATAAATAGAAAATCAATGTGGCTTCATGGGGAGAGGGTGTACGGCTGTTTTCCCAATTACTGCAAATGTTGCTTCTCGTTGGTGGTGCGTATCAGCCCTTTCCTGAGCAACCTGACATTTATCAGTTTAGCCTCTGATGTTGCCAGGTCTGAGCTTGGGCTTCAGATTGATTTGACTGAAATTTGTGTTATATAGAATTATGTATACAAATACACTTTTTGAGCTCTTCAGTATTACATTATGCCTCAACTTTGGAAAAAATTAGCAAACATGAATAATTTTAAGCTCTGTTTACGCAACAAAGTTTCCATGCACCCATTACATTTTGGTAGTGATCCGGATCACCTTCTGCATCCAGGACTGTTTTGAAGGATTCTTTATTATCACTGTGAGACTGTCAGAAAGGCTGTTGATGGGGAGCGAGTGCCCCTCGTGTCAGAAGTGTGCAGCTGCACATGATGTCAGGAAGCAGAAATGAAACTTTTGAGCAGCAGTGAGCACGAGGAGAGAAGACTGTTGGACAGACTTCTAGCTTCTACTATGATCCAGAACACAAAAATAAGGGAGTTGAAATGCTTGATGGAGGTCTGCGCTCTCCAAGTGCTTTTCTAATTTAATTTGGTTTTCTTTTTTTTTTTTCATTAAAGTTAAAAAATTTACACTCTTGTAACATGATTCAAGGTCAGCCTCTCCAGCCCAGATATTTACATTTCTCTTCTTTCTTTCTTTCTTTCTTTCTTTCTTTCTTTCTTTCTTTCTTTCTTTCTGTCTTTCTTTCTTTCTTTCTTTCTTTCTTTCTTTCTTTCTTTCTTTCTTTCTTTCTTTCTTTCTTTCATTTGATTCTTTCTTTCTTTCTTTCTTTCTTTCTTTCATTCATTTGATTCTTTCTTTCTTTCTTTCTTTCTTTCTTTCTTTCTTTCATTTGATTCTTTCTTTCTTTCTTTCTTTCTTTCATTCATTTGATTCTTTCTTTCTTTCTTTCTTTCTTTCTTTCTTTCTTTCTTTCTCTTTCTTTCTTTCTTTCTGTCTTTCTTTCTTTCTTTCTTTCTTTCTTTCATTTGATTCTTTCTTTCTTTCTTTCTTTCTTTCTTTCTTTCAATAGTTTATCTTTTTTCAGTCGTTAATACTGCAAATATTATCATGGACTTCACACCAGTTTTGTTGTATTGTGTGTGTGTGCCGTGTGAATTGCTGGATAGCAGCTCTGTTTATTTATTCACACCACTGGCCTCTCAGCAGCTCATGCCACCTCCAATTTTTTTTTTTTTTACATTTACATATGGCCATGGGTAATTGCTATAAATAGCTGCATTAAATTGTGTGATCTATGGCTGATGAGTAAAAATGTGAGGACATGAACGTCACCGAGATGAAACTTGAGCCCAGTCACATGCAATTCCTGACATTGGAAGTAAAACGTCACTGTTAAAGGGGAGTTAGATTTTATTAACTGTGACATATTGCCTGCAGACAGAAGATGCTGTAACTGTGTGTTTAATGTGACGGCCAACAAATGTCTTAGCTTTGTATTTATGCTCAAAATTGCTCCTACACCTTGCCGAAACTTTAGATGGTGCGTGGCTACAGCACAGTTGGAACTGAGATGTGCTTGTCATGCAGCCAGGGTGCATCTCTCATCTGTCACCATGGCAGCCAAAATGAAAATCACGATGTTCTGCACACGCCATACAGCAGATGTAAACTCAGCCTAAAGGTTTCTTAAGGATAGCTCATAGATTGTTTGCTTCACTTGGTGTCAGTTTGTGTAGTCCTTCAGATTGTGTATTTAGTTTTAAAGTCCCCAACTAAAGATCAAAGAAGAAAAATGGATAAATATTAACATCTGCTGGAATGAATAACCATGATCTTAGCCAGTGGTGGGGAACCATGGCCTTTGAGGGCCGCAGTCCTGCAGGTTTTAGATGTTTCCCTAGTTTCCCCTCAAAGTTTCAGGTGTATTTATGTAACACTCTTGATTCAATTTAAATAGTCAGTCATTTAATTTTCTTTTTCTTTTCTTTTTTTTTTTTTTTTTTACTTATTTAACTTGTCCTGTCCAGCATCGCAGCAAGCAGAATGATGATCTGGCTGCTTTATTGAGCTGAACAGTTTTGCTTTGCCAAGGGGAGCTTTATGAGCACAAGGCTCCCCTTGATATCCTGTTCTTATTCATTTAATTTCTTTAATGAACCATTTATTTACAACAGCATTTTACATCATATTGGTTCTATTTGATTTGAATCACATGTGTTGGAGGGCAGAAAGCTCTAAAACCTGGGGACCAGGGTTCCCAGCCCCTGATCTAAGCAGATACCTGCTAAACACAAACAAATTATTTTGTTGTGAAGTTTGAATTTAGCAGTTTTGGTGGACAATTTGAAGTTTTTGTTGGTTGGTTGGTTGGTTTTTTCCTTTACAAAGGTGAAAGAAAAGAATTGAATTCAGATGTATCAACTCCTGCTTTGGTATAAAACCAAGAGATGGATAAAGAGATCTAACTGTAAAAATCAGGCTATGATTTTGTACACCACCCAAATTCAGAAACCTACAGATGCTTATCTCTCACCTCAACCACTGCAAGGCTCTACCAGCAGGTCACCTTGAATGCACAGTTAAATCTCTTCAGATGGCCCACAATGCACGTCTTGTGTTTGGTCAAGCAAAAAAGATGCACAGATCCTTTACTCATTAAACTACCCAGTAATGGTTGCCCAGGTAATGTTTGCCTACAATCACCCATGGGTCCTGCTATTTAAACTCATTCATGCAGGTTTGTGCTCTTACTAAACAAATGTGCTCCTTTCAGTAACACTGTGTGGCACTGTCATCATAAGCACAAGGCAGTCCCATGTTAGACTGTCTTCCTTTGAGGTTCATTGATGGTGGAATGAGCTACCAAGTGCTATCAGAGCAGGGCATCGCTTTCCACCTTCAACAGTCTGTTTAAAAGTTATATCTTCCGAGAAGGCCTCCTCTCTCAACTCCTTAATTAACCTAACAAATCTAGTTTCCACCTACAGTGGGAACAGAAAGTATTCAGACCCCTTTCAACTTTTCCCACTTTGTTTCATTGCAGCCATTTGCCAAAATCAAAAAATTTTTTTTTATTTCACATTAATGTACACTCAGCACCCCATCTTGAAAATTTATTAAAAAAGAAAAACTGAAATATCACATGGTCATAATAGCAGTCTGTTGGTAAAAATTGATTTGAATAATTCAGTATTTAATGCATAGGCGGTGCTTTCTTATCATTCTTAAACTGTCTGACTCTGTAGAGGTTTGCTCAGAGCCTATTCCCAGCTAGGTTGGAATGACTTCTGAATATTCCTTTCAATAGTTTCTCCATTATAAAGCAGCATGTGTGAAGGAGCTCATTCTAAACAGGCAGCGTGTCTTGGGAATCAATGGAGTGAATAATGATAACAATAACAAAGGACACCTTTTCTTTTTTTTTTTTTTTTGGAAAAGTCACTGTGGAAACTTTCCTTTCGAAGAGCAAACTTTGAAATTCAAATGTACCATGGTGTTTGTGCAACAACACAATGAGACAACAATATCTGAGCAAAGACAGAGACTAGACTGTGTGGTATCTTCCTCATTCGAATGCTGCCAAAATAATTGAAAAGAGCCCCTCTGAGGACAGATCATCAAATGTTTTTTTTGTTTTTTTTTATGGACAATCTGCAGACTTTGCCAGCTTTAAAGTGGCCTTGACAGCAGCAGGGAAATCACTCCAGCATTTCCATCTGTGATGCAAAAGGCAGTTCAAGTAGCTGCTGAAACATAGCAAATGACGCAGTTACTTAAAATGGTCCCGAAGTACAACTCTTCAGCTAGTCCCAGCTGAGAGAAATGCATGCGTTTCTGGCCTAATTTCACATGGAGTACACCACAAACGGCCCATTTCTGTTTGTAAAGCAGGCCCAGACATTCCCTTTCTCCTCAAGTGTTCCTGTGCTACAGCACAAAAGTGTTTCAGCAGCACTGATATGCCCAGTTTTAGGAGTTAATTGAGGACACCCATCAAGGCTACTTACTGTTTTCTTTTCTTTTTTTTTTTCTTTCACTGAATTTTAAAAATGTGACTATAATCAAAACTGAATTGCAGTGTTTTGCTGCAAAGTTTCTCAAGTTGACTGGTCTGGTGAAGAGGCTGTCATCAAGTAAACAATGGACTTTTTAAGTATTTTCTTTCTCCTTGTGATGTGTGCTTAGCCTTCTGTTCAGTAGTCAGTATTGAACTTCAAATCCAGTGAGCCATATGACATGTAAAGCCTCATTTTCCATGTCAGCGATATACTGTAGATGCAAAGACTAAATCAGGATTATGATGATTTTTTTTATAATTACCATGTCAATTAAGCCTAAACTTCACTAATCCAGGCAAAAGGGCTTACTACTGCATAGAGCCTTATGATGGAATTAACATTACATTTCCTCTTTGAATGCATCAGAAAATGTCATAATTGGACAATAAGGTAGGGGCACAGATTTGGAAAAGGGTGGCACATGTAAATTGCTCATACCCTTTAAAAAGAACTTAGTTTTTACAAAACTGTAAACTGTTTATCGTCATTTAAGTGGCTTTAAATGAAAATCTAATCAAATTATGTCAAAGCACAGCGATACACTTTCATTATTCATTATGTATAATTGATGAAAAAGTAATGAGTCTTCTGCTGAATGTGCTTTTAACCCAAATTAGAATGAAGTTTTAACTTTTACAGTCCAAAGTTTTGAGACACTGCAGTGATGAAGTATAAAAGGTACAATCAGAAGCTTTGTTATTTTCTTTTTTTTTTTTTTAACTGTTAGCCAAAATCTTTTTTTTCTCTCTTCCTCTTTGTGAAATATATGAAGCCTGTTTTGTTTTAAATTAAAGTACAAACCAATAATATTGTCACTGTTCATTCAGCATTCAAGGACAGAATTATTTTCTGTATTCAGAATATTTTCCCTTACCTACTGTATGGTGCACATTGTTAAAAAAACACATCCGCCGATGCCTCTGGTCACATTATCAGTGATGTTCCTGGAATCATTGGGTGTTTCAGGTCTTTCTCTCCCAGACAATCTTGTCTGTTTGTGGTTGTACTTAACTCTTCTTCGCAATGAAGAAGTTCTCTATATGTTGAGATCTTTTCATTCTGTCAGTCTTTTATTTCTTTCCCTATGTCCACTGGCTGGCCCTGAAGAAATTAAGCAAATTTTCTGTCACAAACAACGTTTTAGATGTATAACCTTGACTACAAGTCAGGGATGTCAAATTCTGGTCTTCAAGAGCTCCTATCCTTCAGATTCTGGATGTTTCCTGCCTCAACATACATCTAAGTTTCATACATGTGAGTTACTCCACATTGTCTGTGCTTATTTGTGTCACATTAGCTGTATTTGAAAATCAACAGCAGCGTGATTTTTCCTCTAAAAACTGTCAGAAGATGCTACTGTTCCATTCAGTTTACATAATTATCTCAGAATTATCTACCCATTCTCAGTGCCTGGAAGGTACAGATTTTTTTTACTATTGAAAAAAAAACTAAAATAAATGACAGATTTTGAATATATCAACTGTCTGCAGACTTTCAGTCAGATTTATTGGCAGAGTTTCATTTATCTGTCAATGTATAATACAATTACACCACGTATCATGGATGCAAAATTTGAAAGTTTTAGAAAATGCGGGTCTACTTACACAAAACCCTTTAAGAAAGAGCTATTTGAGGAGAAACTTGGATTGGACACCACCGACTACATGAACAAAGATGTCTGAACAGTAGACTTGGTGTAATACTTGCCACTGGAGCAATCTAAAAAAAATAAAAAAATACACACAAAAAACAAACAATAAAAAAACTACAACTGAACATCTTTTAAATGATGAGCAAGCGGAGGATTATAAACAATCACAGTACTGTGATAATGTAGTATTCCACATTTTATCATTGAATTGATGTGTCAAATTTGGTCCTTTTGAGCCACTTCATGCACACCAGAGCAAAAGATCTACAAATCAAGTTTGTATGACAGGAATGGAAAAGAAATATTGACTCACCTTTTCAACATTTCAAGCAACATAAGAGTTTTATTTTTGCTATTGGACCCCAGAATTTGAGGTCACATAGGTTACCTTTGCTGAGGTCTTAGACCTGAAAGATCAGCTGAAGTGAATGTTATCCACAGTTTCCAAATGTATGTAGTACTCACTCTACTACTACACCTCTATCTATCTATCTATCTATCTATCTATCTATCTATCTATCTATCTATCTATCTATCTATCTATCTATCTATCTATCTATCTATCTATCTATCTATCTATCTATCTATCTATCTATCTATCTATCTATCTATCTATCTATCTATCTATCTAAGACACTGAGAGAGGAGTTCAGTTGCTGTGAGAAGCTGATTATTTTAAAGTTCAGACTTCTTGTCTTGCAAAGGTTTATACAGAAATGCATCAGAAAACTCATGAACCACATCTTGGGGTTGGTTGAAGTTTGGGTTAAGAAATATCTTTAAAATCATGATGAAGTTAGTTTTGGGTATGTTTTCTGGTTTCATTGTGACATTCTGTGTGAAAGAAAGGTGCAAAGCAACCTGTGCACAACCTACAAAATGACCCATATAAGTGGTACAAGAGCTGAGTTCATTTTCAATTTGTGGCTCTACCAGGATGTGTAAAATGTTGTAATGGAGTCTACCTAAACAGCTGAGAATAACAAGGAAGCTGTGCTGGTAAATATTCAGGGACAATGTGGTGTACAGATTTAGTTTTGTCAGTTGTGGTCTCAATATCACTTGTTTGTTTGTGATTGCCAGTTGTGTTATGGCTTGCTATACAGCCCTGTTCATTTACTTCCGTTGTAATGGATCTAACATTAAACCACACAGAAAGACAAATGTCGAAACAGGCACAAATCTAAAGATAGATTTTTTTTTCTTTTTTATGCAAATGAGTTAGACCTTTTTCACTGTCTGTGTTATGAAGTCATCTTTCAATTACTTTAATTAGTAGATTTAAGGTCACTGTCCACTGCCCCAGCAATTAATGAGAGAGATCTCAGAGCTGCTGAGGCAGATCCCGAGGCAGAACTGTCCACTTTATCTTCGCTTTAACACAAGCATAGAGCACAGACAATGATTTAGTGCTTGGGTTGCTTTAAAAGGTCACAGCTATTCATATTACCATGAAAATACTCCCATAAGATCACTGTACTGTATCACCAACATGTACCTCTGATACTTTTTCATCAACTTATTCACAGATGCCTGAAGGTGTTTGTGAAGCCACTACAGTTCCACCAAGTATATGTTTACATCAGTGTGTTTTCGTCTTTTGAAAAGTAGATTATAGTGTGTTTCAAAGACTCTATAAACCCAGTTTTCCAAAGATGATTGATGGCACAGTTAGAACAAATCATAACACAGCTTTGTTGCTCTGATTGCCAAGTGAACGCATGCAGGGGCTTGTTATTTTCTGAACAGATTAAATCCTACTCTGAAGTTGGAGCTTGTTGATTTGACCTCATATTAATTGGCAACTTTTCTTATTATGTACAGTTTACACAAAAAGCATGAAAACTAGTGTTCAGAAGCATCAACATAATGAGCTAAAATGGCAGCTAACTATGAAACTGAAAAAGTTTTTCAAAATATCTTAGTATTGAAATGAACAACTGATGGATGGATGGATGGATGGATGGATGGATGGATGGATGGATGGATGGATGGATGGATGGATGGATGGATGGATGGATGGACAGACGGACGGACGGATAAGATGAATGAATGGATGTTTTTGTGATGTTGCAGTGTTTGCACATGCATTAGTGTTAACACATAATTAGCATGTTTTGACAGTAACCCTTCCATCTTTATCAAAGATGTCACCTCTGATGTTGACAAAAGAGTTACTGTCATATCAGCTATTTGTGACCAATTACGCGCCTGAAAAAAAAAAAAAACACATATATATATATATATATATATATATATATATATATATATATATATAAGAACATATAATAATATTAATAATATAGAACATATAATAATATTAATAATATAGATACGTATTTGGATCACATATAAGATTTTTGTCCTTGAAAATTTAAACAAAACTGGAAACTCCAAGAACCAAAATATAGTACAACAACATTTCAACAAAACTCATTGACCCATATAGCTATATAACATAGAGAGAAAAAAAAATTCATGGACTGTACAGCCAATCTCCAGAAAGACAACTTAAATAATTGTGACCACATAGAGACATATCCAATCCCGACCAAATTATTTTCATACTGAGAACCCAATTATATGACCACTCACACTGATCCTGACCTGTCAGTTCCGCTACCTGCATCGTGTTTGTCTTTGTGCTCAGACATATATTTTTTCTCTGCCAGGTATGTGTCCACTCAATAGGGGGATGATTTGATGGTGACCGGAAAGGCAATCCTCCTGACTTTATACAATTCTGAGTCACACTGCTTAACGAGGCATTCTGTAGACACAGACAGGAAGACAACTCACTCTGTAATATGGACACTGCCTATCGGTTCTTGGGTACAGCTAGTACCTAGTGTGGTGAAGAAACATCATGAACCTTTTTTTTTTTTTAAAAATAGAAATAAATGCATCAAAAAGCTAATAGGATAAAACACCCACATTCACAGCATAGCATGTAAAAAAAAATCTGATGAAACCAACCAATATGCAGCTTTTTACTTCTGAAACATGCCAGAAAATGGTCTTTATCAGAGCAGAATGCCAAACCCCAAGCATAAGCTGCCCCATCTTTTTGTATTCAAGCTAGGTAGTCTGATCTCGGTTTATGAGGTTGTATCAGCCTGAAGCTTGGTTTTGAAAGGCCTTTCAAAACCAGCAGTGGGATTTTGAAACTGCTCACATGTAGCTGCTGCTCATGTGAAATTTTACCTGTTTTGCCCCCTTGCATTTCAAACAAACTGCCTCTCTGAACACACAAGGTTTTCATCTTGCTGTCTTGCTGTGCTGATGATACTCTCTGACTCTGACTGATTATGCCAGCCTGGTTGGGCCATACCTGCTGGTGTTTTGTTGAGAACAGGAAGCTCTTTGAAGACCAGGTTTCTTTCTAACCGAGGTGGACGAGAGAGCAGAGAGCATGAGAAGAAAGAGAGCAAGGGAAGAAAAGGAAAAGCACAAATGCATGGGAAGCTTCTTTGAAAAGTTGGACCTGCAGATTGGCAGGATGTGATGAAGGTGTGTGTGGTGAAACCTGCTTGTGAGTTTTCGATAACAGTGAGACTTTCTCTGTATCAGAGTTCAAAAGCTGTTTGTGCAATTTTGTCACAGAATCAAGCTGAGCGCACTATCAGCTCAGTGCAAACACCTACACAGTCACAGCTGCATGTCTGCTGGCTTTGACGTATGCCCATATGTTACTCACATGCTTCACACAGACAAATCCATTTTCAACGCAGAATGTGCTGTATAAAACATAGTAAGTGCAGCATGGCAGACTTTGCTTTCGACTAATGCTAGCAACTTATAGCAGTCCTATTCTCATAAGCACATAAGAAAAATCCACCCTAGCAGGATTAGAGTTACATGCTTTCATAACGTGTTACTGATTCAGCACGGATAATTTTTTATTATTAATAATCTTATTCCGAACATGATATCAACATGCAATACAGACAACAAAAACATTTTGGGTTGACATTCCCCCTAACTCATCATATTAAAAAGAAACTCATCTCATGTTTGAAAAGGAATGGGAGAAAGTATAAAATTATACAATGCCCCCCACTATCATAACTCCAAACAGCTGTCTTTCTACACTCCAAAAACTCCTGGGTCAAAAATAGCCCATAATGACTTATTTCTGACCCAACCCCAACTGCTGGGTTAAAAAAGGACCAACTAATTTCTGGGTTACTTTGACACAGAAAATTGGGTTATTTTTTTAAAGCAACTTACGGACTGAATATTTGATCCAGAAGTTGGGTTATATTGACTACAATGTTGGGTTATCAACCCAGACGTTGGGTAAAGTATTCAACCCAGAAGCTGGGTCAAAAACAACCCAAATGTCTGGGTTGAAATAACCTAGAAATTAGATAGTCCCTTTTTAACCCAGGAGGTTTTAGTGTGTTGTACACACTCAAATATTCAACTTGAAAGTTGGGTCGAAGTAACCCAAAAATTAGTTGGTCCCTTTTAAACCCAGCAGTGGGTCAACAATAATCCATAATGGGTTATTGTTGACCCATAAGTTTTTAGTGTGTAACTTCCTGTATTTCAACCCTTTTTTTTTTTCTTTCATCTCACCAAATCATATTGTAACACAGCACAAGAATGCATTTCATACCACACATACATCCTATACTTAAAGCTAGTGTCCGATGTCAGAATCAGTTGAGATTTTTTTTTTTTTTTTAAAAAGCAACCTGCCCCCCTCACAGCCCTCCCCTCTCTGCTCCCTGATCCCTCCCACCGAGTATGTACGGCCCTCCTCAACCACAGCCAGCAATACCACAACAGCTCCACAGTGCAATATTTATACCACAAAAAACAACAAGAACATCTGGTCACACACTGTATATACGTAATATTTTCCTTTCCCAACCACCGGGATGTTTACGGTGTGTTTTAGCTGGAGTCCGTAAGAGACCGCGACATTCCAGCAACTTCCAGCACAACACTGATGACAGCAATGCTAGTTGCCGGCAGCGTTTACAGTCATAAGCCAGCATCGTCATAGACTTATAAATTTATGTACAACTCACACAATAAATGTTCCCTCTTCGTCTTTGCCTTTTTTCAGCAGACTTTATCCACCTGCAGCTTCCTCCAGCGGTCAACGCAACACCCAATGTTAACCTGGGCTTCCTTAAGTCCTGCGTTGCTCACATTCCGTCTGCCTTTTTTCTCTCTCTTCCAACTTCTGCCAGTGAGGCAGCAGGGGCCACCAGCTCAGCTACTTACTAACTACAGAAAGTTTAGAACGCAAAATAAAAAAAAATGTGGAAGAGGGCGGGGACGAGGTGGAACGGAGAACACAAGGAGTCAGCTGTCGGGGGAAGTGTCAGCTTGAGCAGGGGATTGGATGAGAGCAGAGGGAAGAGAGACAAACAGCTACGTTAACCAATAGGGGCCATTAAGCCGGATGGCTCCTATTGGTTAACATCTCTGCATCCCTGCAGCTGCTGGATTCAATGGATTTTTTATTGTTTGTTTTGTTTTTCTGCTCTTTACATTGAGTAAATTGTACTATAGGACCATAACCACCATCTAAGTGAGGTCATTAATCATGATCAAACTTTAAAATAGTAGACTACAGCTTTAAAGGGATATTGTGTAAGTTCTCCTGTGTTTTATTCACAAAAACTGATTATTTGGTTCAAAAGTGTTTTTTTAAAAAATAAAAAATCCCCAAAAAAAAAAAGAAGGTCTAAGTTCTAAATTTGCCGTTCGTATCATTCATTTACACATCGAGCGGGTCGGCTCGGTGGAGGCTGCCATGTCGTATCGCCATGTTTTTGCGTCCGGGAGAAGCGTGACGGTAGGAAAACACAGAAACTCACCGGACACACCGGAGTTTTCAGCTCAGTTCGAGGTAATGCCTTTGAAAAGTCACCGCGCTGCAGAGGGGGAGAGACTAGCGTCTCACTGACGCTGGGTTCACGTGCAGTCGGGCAGACGGCCGTTGGTAACAAACCAGATGTCATTTTAATCAATGAAGCCGAGCGAAAGACGGTAAAACATGGGTCAGGGAAAACAATACAACATCGCCATGACAACCGAACAGATGTGGACTGATGTCACTGTAACTGACGGACCACGTCTTCACATAGAGGCCGGTGATAACTCTACATGCAGCGGATGTCGTCGGTCTGCCCGGTTTCACGCGAATGCAGCATGAAAAGTACGAGGGAGCTGCTCCCGATTACACAGTGTCCCTTTAAGAATGGCCTCTGTTGATACATATATCATCACACAATTTTTACTATCTGTACCACCACAGATTTAAAATCTATTAGGAAATAGCAGCTAATCTGCATAATCCAGGTCATAGCATGATCATATTTTCTACACTCAACCAAGTGTCTTTCTGTTTAGTGTCCCTTTATAAAGCAACAACTTTGTAAACACAAACACACACACAAAAAGAAAAAAACAGAAACCTGTCCCTTTGTGCAGAACTGATGTAAGCTTCCAGCATCCTGCTTTGTATTTCAGGCTGAGCTTCCCATGCATCACGACCAAAATGAAAACGGAAATCTTTTCTATAGTTTGTGCCTTCAGTCCAAAACGTGCACCTTGTTTTCAGTTTGTCTTATTATGGTGTTGGTACAAAACTGCAGAGAGTGAGATGCAGTAGTTGAAACCTCTCACTGGGAAAGTTTGAATGGCTTTGCATCCCCCACGGGTGCGAAGCCGATCCAAGACTATATGAGGAGGGAGACTCACACATGCTTTCTCAGCAGAAAGTGCAGGTAGAAGAAAGATCTGTGGGTTAATCCTTGTAGTTTTCATGTTGTCTGGTTGAAAATTACCTTTCTGCTGGAGCATTTCAGAAGTGTCTGCTGCACTATATCCTCTTCCCTTCTTGGCTGTTCACACATATCAAGTTGCCATCTTGCTTTATTACGTTTCCAGACTAAAATATATCCAAATTAGTGAACTGCTAAATTAGCAGACATGTCATTCTCCATCATACATATACATGCAGTAGTACAGTTACATTTCATCTAAACTAGAAACCTGAAGTAAAAAATTACTCAAATATTTATACACAAATTCTAATGAAAATATTTCACAAAGTGATGTTGCGTCAACTTATTTTGTTAGACTTAAACCTGCATAATACTTCTAATTTGTAAACACAGGACCATGAAAGGTCCTCTATGGATTGGTGAAGTGGATCAGGGAATTCAACTTGATATCGATATTAGATCTGATCATCTCACCTCTAAGAAACTGAAAGGCAATATTTCTTTGGGGCAATATAAACTACAGCACCTTCTGAATAGAAAAGTCTTTCCCATTCTGAAGCAACATGACTTTATACCTTTCTCACCTCTCCTCTGTCATATCTTAGCAGGAGGCCATCTTTTATGACTGTGAATGACTGATCTATATACCATGAAAGAGGCTGCAGAATAAATGTCGTCCCCTGCTCATTTACCAGGCAACTGAGATCGATGGCAGCTGATCAAAGAGGAAGATAAAACAGAAGTGGTCAGTCTCTGCAAACACTTTGAAGTAGACCCAATGTCACCTCATTAATGCAAGGTTTTAAGTTCACATACTAAAAGTTCAGAGTTCCTGATGAAAAATTCCAAGAAATGCACATGTTGCAAATGTATATGGTGATATGGTCATTACTTTGGGTTGCTGCTCTGGAAAAGCTGTAAATAGTTAAAATGTACCCTGCACTTTTAACCGTCTGTGCTTGCAGTGCAGATTATGTAGCCTGAGGTGAAAACAGGATCTCAGTGCTATCTAGATGTTTTTTACAAGAACTGTGTGAGTACCCTTGTTTAGCCTCTGTAGAATTACCATCATAAAACATTGTGTGTGCATGTGTGTGTGTGTGTGCATGTCTCCGCGTGTGTGTGTGTGTTTTAGTAGTCATTACATTAAATGGATTGCAAAACATTCCTGAGAGCATTTTCCTCTTAAAAGCCTGAAAGTTGTCCTTGTTTTATGGTTTGCTGTGAGTGGTTTGACGAGCGTGCTGGGAGTGAACTGAACCTCCCTGCCATCATGAACAAGACTTATACTATGCAAATGTGTATGGAATGCCACAATATTCATAATTGAATGAATAAAAGCAACATTATGAAATAAATCATTTTGATAAATTAAAGACAAACAATATCACAATGAAATAGTAAAATAAGGTAATGTTATTATCAAATAGATTACATATCTCTGCTATTCTCAATATCTGTTTATTAGTATTTTGCTATAATTGTATATTTCATAATGAATATTTTCACAATGGCCTTTTTATTTGATAGTTATTTTTCAGCAGAATGACTTTATGTGACTTTACTATCTTTGTGTTTAACCGTGAAGAAGAGGACTATTCTACGCAAAAACAGTAAGGTTTTTGATGACAGATGTGGGAGATTTATGACTTATTCCCACAAATAGCTTTAAGAATCCCTTTCTTTCATTAAAATTAACTATAAAAAACTGAATAGTGCATTTCTAATTTCTAATTAACTCCAAAAGCACGTTAGAGAGGCATGATGTTGACAAACGGCATTTACAGTGGGTACGGAAAGTATTAAGACCCCTTTAAACTTTTCACACTTTGTTTCATTGCAGTCATTTGCCAAAATAAAAAAAAAGTTCAATTTATTTCTTATTATTGTACACTCAGCAACAGAAATGCAGAAATTGTTGCAAATTTATTAAACAAGAAAAACTGAAATATCACATGGTCATAAGTATTCAGACCCTTTGCTCAGTACTGAGTAGTAGCACCCTTTTGAGCTAGTACAGCCATGAGTCTTCTTGGGAATGATGCAGTAAGTTTTTTACATCTGGATTTGGGGATCTTCTGCCATTCTCCTTACAGATCCTTTCCAGTTCTGTCAGGTTGGATGGTGAATGTTGGTGGACAGCCATTTTCAGGTCTCTCCAGAGATGCTCAAGTGGGTTTAAGTCAGAGCTCTGGCTGGGCCAGTCAAGAATGGTCCCAGAGTTGTTCCGAAGCCACTCCTTCATTATTTTAGCTGTGTGCTGAGGGTCATTGTCTTGTTGGAAGGCGAACCTTCGGCCCAGTCTGAGGTCCTGAGCACTCTGGAAGAGGTTTTCTTCCAGGACCTCTCTGTACTTGGCCGCATTCATCTTTGGCATTGGTGTTTATCCGATTTACAAAGTTTAACAGGGTAGTAGCTGGCGGACTACTGTTAGCAGGTTAGCATTAGCCAGCTTGATGACGTGCCTAACTTTGTGCGGCTGAAAACACACAAGCATCTGAAAGCGTCTCCTTTCTTGGCAGTCCCCAGTTGTTCCACTGGAAACGGGGAGGTACAGACCCGATTTTCAGATGTATGTGTGTTTTCAGCCGCACAAAGTTAATCACGTCAGTAAACGCTAGCTGGCTAATGCTAGCATGCTGTGAAGTGCCGGTGTCGTGCGGTGTTGTGCCCCACCGGCGACAAACAAACGTGTGTTTTATTATAAAGTTCGGCCCTTCACCGCGGCGAATCGATCGCTTTGATCCAGCTTTTGATCCAGTATCACTTCGGTCTGGAATGAAAACTTAAGTATGTTTGGAGTTTATACGATTTAAACAGTATAACAGAGCAGGAACGGCTGATGTTAACATGACCCGGAAGAGGAAGTGTCCAAATACCGGGAAGTTCCGGTAAGCGTGATAATCACCTATTGCTGTCAGCTAATGCCACATTATACAACTACATGGAGAGTGTCTAGATATCCAAAACCATTTAATCTGAATTTCTTCTCTTGTGTGGCTTAAACAAACGTGCCACCTCTATGTGTTCCTCTATGATGAACAGCTGGAATAAAATGCAAGTGGTCACATCACCCAAAGAAGATTGCACATATAATATAATAAATATTTTTTTGCCTGTACTTTAAAAACAAAATCCAAAGAAATAAAATCTACACCTGAAATCGGCCACTAGATGTCCTGCATAGCCGCCAAAAGAAGGTAAATGACCGGATGTATGAAAACTAATAGATCTTAAAGGATCAAGTGGAGGTCCAACCTCGCTTTGATAGACAGACAAAGTCATTCTGCTGAAAAATGGCATTATGAAATAAAAATGCCATTGTGGAAAATGTCTATGAAATTAAAATTGACTTAAAAAAAAAAGCAGTTTATATATGATAATATCTTGAAAATTAAAAAAGAAAAGTAATTTTAAATAAAGTATGATGTTGTGAAAATAATCATTATGAAATATTAAATCATAATAAAAATTAGTTATGTAACTACTAATGAAGAAGTTTTGCTGCAGATAATGCCTTAGAAGCTGATCTGTCTCTCCCATTACATATATAATGCACTCCGTAGGGCAACTTAATCTTAATAATGCCCAAAGGAGTCAAAGTGATACAGAAATTTTCCCAGTGAGTAAATGCATGTATAGACTCCTAGAAATAAGACCCCGTTGAAAAAAAGAGAAAGTTATCCTTTAACTTTTGTTATTGTTATTTGTTCAGCACTGTAAAACAATTTCTGTTATTTATATGTGCTTTGGAAATAAGTGGATTAGATTGGATTCCTAAATTTGAAAAAAAAAAAAAACAAAAACAAAAAAAACAAGCCCAACATTTTACATAAAAAAGGACAATAAGACATCATAAGCTATTTAAAATCCTCAGGACTGAAAACTCTTGTTAGCTTGCAAACGCTTTCAGGTCTTCCTTTGGCCTTCTCTTCTCTGATGTGGAGACAGAAAGGAAGATGGACAGGACATAGGCTGGGGACAACTGGTTGTCACATTTTTTCTTACCCGAGGGAAGTCAAAACAAGCCTCAGATTGATTATGTTCAAACTGCAGGTCTTAATGCTCAATTCTGATTTTTTTGTCAGATCCGATCTTTTTGTGTGGGTGTTCACATTACATTTCTAAATGTGGCCTGTCCACCAACTGCAATATGAACAGCTCACGCTTCAGTGACACACACATGCTCAGCTGAACACAAATGACATCATGCACGTAACGGTGTTCATGGAAACCAATGCAAACAAACATGGAGGTAACCAGCATTTGCGGCTCACTTAAATTTGTGGCGGCAGTTGGCAAATGTATGAGTTGGTTTTGCGAAGACGGAGGAAGAAGAGAAACGCATTTATGATGACGTGTGGAACAATTGTTGCAACATCTGTAGCTACATTGTGTGGATGTGCCATCGGAGCAGGAGTGGTGGGATGAGGATGTTTCAGATCAGATGTTCTGAGGGAATTAGATCTCTCCATAGATATGATGTCACCAAGCACCAGAGCACAGCCGTGGTAGAAATAAACTGATAGATCGCAGTGAGCAGCTCATTACTGAGCGCGTACGGGGAGGGGGGCCTGAAAATCCTGGGAAACGCAAGTGTTTCTTCTCCACAGCCGAAGTGGCTTTTGTTCAGGTGCAGACTGAACTTTGCACCTGTTGCAGCTGTTATGTTGAAGAGAAACGGCTTAATTTTAATGCTGCATTTATCACAGATATTCTTCTCTCTTCCTGCTGCGGTAAGTTAATGGACCCAAATAGAATGATTGTTTTGGTTTAAAAGTTTTGAATAAAAAACAAAAAACTTCGAAAGAAAAGGCGAACAAAGAATTTTCTTTCGGGGGAAATTTCCCAAGGAAGGGGAAAAAGAAAGGAAGGTGGGGTGGATAGGAGGGGAAAAGAAAAAAGAAAGTTCGAGGAGGGGAGAAAATAACAAAAAAAAAAATTTTAAACAACTTTTTTGGGGGGGGGAGGGGTATTAACGAGAACAGAGGATAGCTGCTAATAAATAACGGATTTAATATTGGATGAGGAGGAATTTGAATGAATATGAAAAAACAAAACAAAAGAAAAGAAAACCCAATGTCTCTTTCTTTACTGGATGCACCTTTGTGAAATGCATTGCACACACTTTTTCTCTTTTGGTGTTGTCCACAGCGGCGTGCCTCTGCCGTGTGTGCACACCCTCTCACTCTCGTTCGCACACTGAGATGCCTGGACCACATAGAAGTTTCCCACAACACTTTTATTAGTTTCCAGGTTGATGTTCAATCAGAGCCAGGAAAATATGATTTAACCTGTTTAAAACCACCTGGGGGCGGGGGCCCGGGGGTGTTTTTTTTTTTTTTTTTTTTAAATTTTATTTTAAAAAAAAAGAAGGGTTAAAATATAAAAAAAAAGACAAGAAAAAAAGAATTTCGGTTTAAATTTTCTTTTTATATTATTTTATTGGAAATGGAAAAAGAGGGAATAAAAGAGGGGGGTTAACTTTTCAGTCCATTGTTTACATTCAGTGTCCGTCTCCTCTGGTTCAGAAATAAGGACGTCCTCCTCAGTCTCACAGAAGAGGTCGGATGGGATGCGACATGCCTGTACAGACTGGGGTGGCTTTGAAACAGATCAGATAAGTATCCAATTCAATGCCACATTTGAAAGTGGCCTGAATCAGATCCAAAAATGTCAGATTCAGTGTGACTTGTGCTGTTCACACAGTCAGAAGCAAATTGGATATGGGTCACATTTGAGCAAAAAGATCAGATTCAGGTCACGTTTACCTGCAGTGTGAACGTAGCCTGATGACCGTCTTGTCTGTTTGTGTCAAAGGTGCCATGACATCAAATTGAACTTTTCTGGGTTTTGGGGGGTATAATATGATCTGTTGTGCACTGATGAGTCCATGTGAATGTCCAGAGTGAGAATCAAAGTTCCTGTTTATGGTCTGTCAGCTTTGTCTCTCTGTTCAGAAACGGTTGAATCAGACAGCAGCTTATCATTCTACGTAGTTCTATCATTCTACGTAGTTTAATTGCTCCAATAAGAGCACACAATCAAGCAAACAGCCTCCCCCCCTCCTCTCCCCTTCCACCCTCTGCTCCGCTCTCACCCCCTCCCTCGCTGATTTAGCTGCATAAGTGGAGTAGAGTAGGCTAACTGCTGACCAGTCAGGTCTGGGTTTTCAAACAAATGGATTTAAAAGCAAACTTCTGCAGCAACACTGAGGGGGGCGACCACAACCTTGTCATTACCTGTAAGTTTATTTATTTTCTAAATGCTGTCTTGTCTGATAAACGTAGCTCACTGTCTGAAGTGCCCATGTTGCTAACAGTTAGCCTTTAGCAAACTCCGACCACAGCTTGTCCTAGTTTCTCTAAATAAGGTTATAGCCAAATAAGGTGTAGCCAATCAAAATGAAGTCAACTTGGTCTCCGGGTAAAGCTGCATATCATTATCGCACCCAACTGTATTACTGAGGAAGGGAGGTCTAGTGTGCCAAAACAATCCCCCGCTGTAAAAAGTAACATTTTTTTCTTTGGAGTACTTAAATATGCAGTAATGTCAACCATATGAACCAGTTTTTGGTGCTATGTCATCACTTCTTTAAAGATGGTATAGAGGATGTTTTCAGAAATTTGGAAAGCAGAGACTGTTTGTGAGTTTTTGAATAAAGCACATGCGCAAAATCAGCCTGCTAGATTCACAGCCCCGTTCCTCGGCCACGGCACAACATGCACAGTAAGTCCCGACACCGGCGTCTAGCAGACAGCAGGTCCAGATTCTCCCATCATGTCACAAATGCAAGTAAGACAGTTGTTGTCTGAACGTCACGAACTACTAGCAGAATGATTGTTAGCTACCTACTGTAAACATCAGATGAAGAGTATGCTGCTTCTGTCACCTATTCCCCACTGAATTGCTCATCAATTACTCCTACTATGGTAGTAAGACTGATTGACGGGCCAGTCGACAAATGAATGCAGAAATGATTGGTGGATGTTTTTTAAGCCCCATTGCTTTCAAAGCCGATTAATAATGACATCTTTTAGGGCTGAACAATTATGAAAAAAAAAATATAATCACAATTATCTTGATTGATACTGAAATCACTGATGGCCAATACCCAGTTTTAAGGCCGATACCGATAGGGGGCGGCTTATATCGTGCATCCTTTGTCTGTTTACTTCACTTGAAGAAGTGACTTCAGTCCACATCTGATATGTTGTCATGGCGATGTATTGTTTTCCCTGACCCATGTTTTACCGTCTTTCTCTCGGCTTCTGTGATTAAAATGACATCTGGTTTGTTACTGACGGCCGTCTGCCCGACTGCACGTCAATCCAGCATCAGTGTAGCACTCGGTTCCTCCTTACTGCACCCGCGGTGACTTTTCAAAAACATTACCTCAAACTGAGCTGACAACTCTGGTGTCTCAGTGAGTTTCTGTGGTTTCCTACTGTCTCGCTTCTACTGATTGTAAAAACATGGCAACACGACATGGTAGCCACCACCGAGCCGACCCGTTCGATGTATATATGAATGATACAAACAGCAAATGTAGAGCTTACAGGAGCACTTCAGTTTGTTGATGGGAGTGATTTCTGATTAATGGAAAAACACTTTTGAACGAAATAATCCATTTTTGTGAATAGATAACAGGAGACTTTACACAATATCCCTTTAACAATATGCTAACGTGAAATGTCTGGTCGCAAAAATGTTAAACAACTAATGATTAATATTAGTAATGTATGGACTTTATGCACAACTCTACTGCTTCCTGAACTCAAACCAGCTCCTTTGCCAGTTTCATTACTGGCCAAATTGATTAATCCAGGTGTGTCTGGCCACTGTCCTCGTGGTTACTGAGGTCAGGCACACCTGGATTAATCAAATCATCCAATAATGAAAGACAGGAGACAAAGGTGCTGGCTTCAGTTAGGAAGTAGTGGAATTGTGCATAAAGACCATTGCCTTTATTTTTTCAAAATAAATATATTTAAAGGTAGACCAGGGCCCCCTTCATAAAGCGTGTTTACACGCAAAACAGGGCCTGAAAGTGGCGTCAGTGATTTTTCCACGCAAAGTTTGTGATTTATAAAAACAAACCTGACGGGAGCTTTATTTATTTATAAAGCACTTTTCATACCACTAACCCAAAGTGCTTGACATAATAAAAACCAATGCAAATTCAAATAAAACAAGCTTTTACATATCCAAGTATATAACACAAAACACACACACCCAACCCCCCTCCCAATTCGACACGTGATTACCAACCCCTATTTTCTGTCTCTTAAGTGAACAGGTATAAAAACACTAACAGTAATAACCATCTGGCGTGACACTGCTGAGAGGAAACAATATCTTGGGGATCCATTCACCCTAGGAGCCAGCCTACGCTAGTCACATAGGGCCCAGCTGCAGAGACCCTCCCCCAGATCAGGGCAGGGTCCGCACCACAGCCGCAAGGCTGCAGTGCAGGACCCCAGACACCAAGAACAGGGCATCCACCACAGCTGTTACCCCCCAGACTAAGCAGGCAAAGCTCCCGGAGTGAAGGATCCCCATGAGGAAACAACGGAGGAAATTAAAAGTGTTTAGGGTTAAACCAAAAAATAAATAAATGCATAAATAAAAAAGATAGATAATATTTTATTGTCAGGGGAAAAAAATTAAAATATACATAAAAGGAATTAATACAAATAAAATCCATCTAAAATCATTTTAAATAACGCAAAACCAAATTATAAGGTGATTATATGAGGTGGAGGCTCCAAAAACATATAAAAATTAGATAAAATTCATTTAAAGGCTCAGTTAAAAAGGTAGGTCTTGAGCCTCTTCTTAAAAACAACAGTCTCTGCAACCCTGAGGTTCTCTGGTAGCCTGTTCCACAGACGAGGCCCGTAAAGGTGGAATGAGGCCTCACAACTAAAAGGCTGGTACCAGAAGACCTCAGAGTACGTAGTTTAAAAGCAAGTCAGATAAATAAGAGGGAACAAGACCATTAAGACATTTATAAACCATTAAAAGAACCTTAAAATCGACCCTGAAATGCACAGGGAGCCATTTCAGCGATTTTAAAACTGGCGTAATGTGTTCCCGCCCTCTGGTCCTCGTCAGAACACGTGCTGCTGAGATCTGCCTTTTTGGGAGGACATAGAGCAGGGGCCTCATTTATAAAACTGTGCGCAGGATCTTTACTAAAAGCGCACATGTGTCAAAAACCCAAAGTTTGCGTGCACCGAAAAATATTCCGATTTATAAAACCGGGTATACGAAAAAATCCAAGCAATTTCCCCTTTATAAATCACACTCTCCCTGGAAGTTGGTGTAAGGGAATTTGGCTCATATGCCGCCCCCTACACGCCCACATTCTACCATGAAGGGTCAATGCAAAGCACCTCATGGATATTTTTGCATATAAATAAGTCAGCTGATCTGATGCATTTAAAGCTTGATCGTGGCAACTGAGAAGACGAGAAAACGCAGTTTCATGGAGAATGAAGTGGAGGAGCTTGTTGGTGAGGTGGAGGCTCCAAAAAACATTTTATTTGGACTTCACAGTGGAATCACAGATGAGCAGAAGTGACAGCACGTTGCAGCAGCGGTGAATGAACACAACGGGTCGCTGCACACTGGAGCACATTAAGGTCAACAACTGCGTACGGGATTCTGGTGGGTCGGTCGAGTCCAGTTCAACACATAGATCCAGGAGTTCCCAAACTTTTTGAGCTACGACCCCCCAGATACCAGACGTTGTTGTTCCTGACCCCCACAACGGCTGAGCTCTTTATTGTGCGATATATCAGATCATCCAGCAGCATCTACATGTGAGGCTGGAAAATTGTCAGAATCTTCATGAATTAGGGGGATAACGGGGATAACAATAATATAAAAAGTAAAAGTGCAACAATAATCATATATACATATGTACACAACTGTAAGAAAACATGATTAAAAAAAAAAACAACTTAGCTGACCAAGATATGAGAAGGGGCTTTTACAAGATATTGCTAAATTGCGATTTTTATTATGAGTTAGGCTACAATTTATTTCTTAGAAAATGAATGCGTTTATATTCCTACAGATTAATCTTCCTGCACTGGCAGATTTATTTTGACAACCCTAAAAATTCTAAATGTATTTAGTTTACAGCAATAACAATCGTCTGGCGACCCTCTGAAATGATCTAAGAATCCCCAGTTCAGGAAGGTTGCCTGGGTCTATCGGCATCAGTCAGTAATTATGGCCCAGGGAATATTCGTGGTTTCTAAAAACTCTCTCCATCTTTATCCTCTTCTTTCCATAATCTTCCAGCAGTGCAGTGCATCCATTGTGAAGCATTACGCACGAGTGTCACTGTCACAGCTCAATCCAGGAATAGACAGGGGTTTACGAGAGTCTAGTCTGATATGATGGTTAAATACATGAACATGACTTAAGTTCATCATCTCACCAGCAGTGCCGCCAGTTTCCCCGCCTCCAAAATGTTCGTGCGCATGTTCAGAGTTTGCATACAGGTGCACTCATTTTCCCATCAGGTTTGTTTTTATAAATCAGAAACTTTGCATGAAAAATCACTTAGGCCTACGCCAAATTCAGGCCCTGTTTTGTGCGTAAGCAAGCTTTATAAATGAGGCCCCTTGGTTTTTACACAGTGCGTGTTGTCTGTCCATGAGGCGTTTTTATGGTGGAAATTGCGTCAGGTTTCAGAGGTAATCCCTGAGAAAAAATACTTTACTGATTCATGAAACTGTCAGGACTGAAGTTCACTCGGTAAGCTGAGGGTTTTTTTTTTTTTTTTCTGTGCTCCTGAAGACAAAATATAACCACTTCTGGGGAGTCAATCCATAGTCCGGTACAACAAATAAACTCCTACGTCAAACACAACCATTTTTTTTTTCAAACTAGAGCTAAAATGTGAAAAAAAAATAATAAAAAGAGGGAAGCTTTTCTTCTGAACTCTGGAGCAAACTTCTAATAGCTGATGGCTGCTTGCCTCAGAAAAAGTCTTCCTGAAAGCTGCTTGTTTTTTCTCAAGAGAGAGTAATAGGTTGGGATTCTTGGAGTTTCTCATGAACAAAGTAGGCATCTTGCTACGATGCTGCGCACATGTATTTGGGGAGATCAGTCACCATCACAGCAGCAGCTGGAGCGGAGTGTCCACAGAGCCGTGCGTCTTCATGCACGCTGGCATCATATGCAACATTAATAACTGCAATTACAGATTTAAATGACGGTGCTGCTATTGGGACCTGAAGTCACTGACTAATTCCAGCGAAAACATATGTGAATGATGTCCGGTCTCCTTTATGTTGTACACGGGAGCGCATTTACGCACATTCACGGACATTGCACAAAACTCTTTTATTTCCAGACATGCATCGAGGTTCAGTGAAATGGTTCGGAATGAAGCAGCATCATCCAGATTAATGAGCTCCATCAGAACTGTTTGAAAATCTGATTTCAGAAGCTAAAACTTTATTTTGGAAATTAAACACACAATTCTATAAATCACCAGCGTGCTCGCTCTCAGCATAATTTAAAAGGCAATAAGAGATTCTTGAAGCCCACAGTACTGTTAATTATATCTAAGTCTTGTAGCTTTTTCTAACTATTTGCCATTATTGTATCTAGTATCATCTTGTCTGTTAGTAAACTGCAGTGTGCTTGCATACAATTTGGAGGGTTTGGAGGGGAAACTATTTAATTCCTTGGCATTTTACCAAATTGTGTTGTGGCAAGCAAATATTATTAATTTGCAGAAGCAAAACGACTAATCATGGACTCTTCATCACCGTTGCAATTCATCACCGGACAGCGCCAAGTCAGTGACTCTAATTAACACACGTCCTTACATGGAAAGCCTTGTTGGAATGGTGGCACCTTTGTGTGTCAGAATGGTGGTATGTCGAAATGACAGTATGTCATACTGGTGGGATTTTGGAATGCCAGCATATAACTGTGCATTTGGCGCTTCATGATTTGTGAAATTTGGTTAATTGATTTCTACCTAAGTATTTCTAAGGCAGCCACTGGAAGGAAGTACAGCTTGGACCGAAAATTCATATAGATTCATATAGATTACTCAAATTTGCATGAATGAAGAAAAATAATGCCTTAAATGAAGTTTTTATGAAGAAATAACACACTAACGTGGTTAAAAGCTCATAAGAGTTCATTTTTCATGATGGGGCAGCTTCAAAGGTAACCACACGTGAATCAGACTAATGGACTTTCTTATCAAGTTCTTCACAAGCCTCTGCAAGCCTGTTAATGAGCCTTTCATTTGATTCAGGTGTGTGAAAGTAGAGTTACCGCGAACACATGTATGGCAGTGCGTCCTGAGGACCGGAACTGAGAATCACTGAACGCATTACATGAGAGTTTTAATTTATTCTGCCAAGAAGGTACTGTTTTCAGTAGCATTGGTTTGTCTGTCTGTCTGTCTGTCAGCAACTTTACAGAAAAAGTACTGAACGGATTGACCTGAAATTTTCACCAGCCGTGTGCCTTAGCCCAAGGAAGAACCTGTTAAATTTTGGTGGTGATCCGGATCACCTTCTGAATCCAGGACTGTTTTGAAGGATTCTTTATCATTGTGAGATAGGCCATGTTGGAAAGGTTTTTGATGAGGCGTGAGTGCCCCCTTGTGGCAGAAGTGTGCAGCTGCAGGACTGAGCGCATGATGTCAGGATGCAGAAATGTAACTTATGAGCAGCAGTGAGCACGAGGAGAGAAGACTGTTCTAGCCAGTTGAATATGGTAAACTGTGTGCGTCTGTGAAGAACTGTAAGTAACAAGTTGTATTTCTAAAAAGGGAGCGGGAAAGAGAAAGGAGGGGGGGAGCGATGGGAGAGGCAGGAAAAAAAAAGGGGAGGGGGGGGGGAAAAAAGAGGGGGGGGAAAAAAAAAAAAAGGAAAAAGAAAAAGGGGAGAAAGAAAAAAGAGTAAAAGGAGATGAAAAAAAAAGAAAAGAGGAAAGGAGGGGGGGGGGGCGGGAAAAAAAGAAAAAAAAATGAAAAAAAAAAAAAAGAAAAAATACAAAAGGAAAAAAACAAAAAAAAAGAAAGGGGGTCGGGAGGGAGGGGGGCCTGAACAGGAAGTTTATTTAGTCTTTAATGCTATTTAGCTGATTTGCTTATTCAGAGGTTTTCCTCCATTCACCATGTCTCGTTTTATGCTATTAAGCTATCCGACCTGTTATGCCAGTTACTGTAACTATTAGCGTTGAAAACATGTTTAGTTGTAACTGTAAGGGATTTATTAGTAATAATTAACACCTTGAATGTGTTTATTTGCTGAACGAATATTCCTCATGGTTTTGTATTTCTGTGTTTATAGACCACATTCACTTACATGCAGGCATTCACCTTAACTAGCCCTGGAATTCCTCACCTGTAAGCCTGTTGTTTGTTGCATTACTGTGCTGTTGTGATTAAGAGTGACCAGTAAAGACAGTTAACTGTACAAACAGTCCTGTGTGTTCTGACTGACACCCCATGGTGAACATCAAATCCTCCTTACCAACACCTAAACAGTCTTACATGAACATCACCCTCATAGGCTAAATTTTTGGAATTTTTACATATAACTGCATACAAATGGCCCCCGTGTTTGGTAAGAAATTACAAGAATGGATCTCAGTGAGTTCTATAATATTTTGAAAGTTGATCTGGATTCAGAAAAAATTCTGGATACTATGATCCAGAACGTACAAAAATAAGGGAGTTAAGCTGCTTGGCAGAGATCTGCGCTTTCAGAGTGCTTTTCTAGTTCTTCTCTAATTCTGAATAAAAGTTAATTCCGCTTAAAGAAGACCATGTTAACCCCTAATTTCAAGGGAAAACGATAATTCTGGATAAGAATTCATTCCGATTTAAGCGGTTTATTCCTCTCTTAATTCTGAATAAACCATAAGAGTCAGTGTGCAAAATCATTGGCTTATCACTGAAGAGAGAGCAGTGGCACTCACTGTTTGGACTCCATTTCAGTGGCATGCTACAGAAGGTAGGTTGCAGGGAGAAAAGTACCTGATGTGAGACAAATTCTTAAGCATGTCGAGAAAGAAAAATGTTAATGTTATCTGTGGAGCATGCAGAGTCAGCCCCCATTACTCTTTGGTGGATACAGTAGGGGAGGTCCTGTGGTGTGGTATAGGAAGCTGTGACCTTTCTTGGAAACTTGGGCACTAAATCACTGTCTGAGCTGCAATGTTTCCATGTAGGCTAAGATAAAGTGGACAGCTCTATCTGGGGATCTGCCTCGGTGACTCCTAAGACCCATCTCATTAATTGTCGGGGCAGCAGATGCAGGGGCAGTCACCTTTGGTTAGAATAATCTAGATTTCCAGTTTAACAAAAGAGCTGACCAAACAGATTCAGTAGCAGAAATGTCCTGCTGAAAAAAAAATTGATTGGAGGAGCTACATTTTGGTGAATTTATTGCTTCAGCTTTACCCCAAAATCTATTTCACAAAAAAAAGAGAAGGAAACAGAAATAAATAATTTAAACTTTTTCTTTTTTAACATAATATTGTTGAAAATTATGTGAAGGGGTAATAAGTGGAAATTCATCATTCCTAGATTACAAGAATAAAAATATGGTAATACGAAGAACAAAATGTGTCATTTCATCTTATGTACAGCATGACACCACCACCATCTTTGTGTGTTGATCTCCAGCACCGTGTTTGCAAGCCAGTCCAACTGTGCTTTCAAGTGTATTCATTTGCATTCATGTGAATCTCCACCTCCTCACTCCTCTTGGAGCCCTTGGCCCTCCCTCCCTATTAAACCTATGGCCACGACCAATATCTAAAGAGTGAAATGGTGGATAGCATAACAAAACATTCACCTGAAGATAACCAGGATTCGACATTACCTTTAAAGAAGCAACAGTTATTAGTGAAGAACTTGTTGGATAAGGAAAGGGACAGAACCTGGATTAACACTGTGCTTCCATTTCAACGGTAGAAAGCACTGTGAGAGATACAGGGGCTTATCAAGGGTGTTTCCTGACCTTTTACAGATGGGTTTCCGAGCAACGTCACAGGTAGGATGCGCACGCAACCAGGGGGCAAGAAAAAAAAAGGAAAAGCATTATTAAACTATGAGAAGATGTGCGTCTTATAAGACTCGACTTCTAATACAGATGAGAGGTCAAGATATGACATGAAAGCGTTGAGGAAATATAATGTTTGAGTCCTGGTATTTGTTCGGTTAAAAAATCAAAACGTTAATGCATGTAAACAATTGAAAATGGTAATAATAGGACAGTAGGAGTGACTGTCTTTAGAAAACCTTCTCGGATGATTTCTGCAGGTTCAGACTACATGAACATGGTCACCATGTTGGATCAAACCACTGGTGGCAGAAATTATTCCAGTGTTGTAGTCAGGAGACTGGTACTACTGTAACCAGTCAGTTCACAGCTCACGGCTGCATCACAACACTGTCAGCTGTAAACACTGTAGCTGTGTGTGACAGCCGTCCTCTGCTCAGACACGAAAAATATAAAGAAGAAAAAACTGATTGCGGAGCCATTTACAAACATTTACACTGCATAACAACGCATCCCGGTGATTTAATATGAAGTACGGGGGTTGTAAATCAGATGGCGTTTGAGTTTATACCATCCGTTAGCCTTGTTAGCAGTTAGCTAGTCGTTACACAAGCAGCGACACTCACCGACAGCAATGTACAGTAGGTGAGTCCCTAATAGTTGGAATCACCTCCTTTCCAAACGTAGTGTTGATGTCGTCTTTGCCTGGTTTAATCCCAAACTAGTGAAAGTTGCTCCTGCACACTCAAAAATAGAGGTACCAATTTGTACTTAAAAGGGTACAAAGCTTGCTGCTGGGGGTGTTCCTTTTTGAAAGACATTTCTGTACCCTTCAGTCCTGGTCCATTTTTGTACTGTACCTTATCAAGCTGTATGAGTTAATAAAGTACAATTAAACCAATTAAAAATGATGAATAAAAGTCAATAAAATAAAGATTATGACAACAATCAAATATGCTAATAAATGAAAAATTATTCTATAAATATTAGGCCAAACACATATAATATAATTATACATATTATTATTACTATGATTACTATGATTATTATGAAAATCATAATATAATAACTATAATTATACTACTGTTTAGAGGGACTGCTATTTATAGTTATTTTACAAGCTATGCACATTTTTCAATGCTGCAGGTACCCTTAGGGTTGAAATGGTACAAATTTGTACTTTAAATTACTTTGGACCTAGTAGTATAGTATATAGGTACACTTCTGGCCTCATAGAGACCAAAATTGTACTTTTGAGAGAACATTTGTAAAAAAAAAAAAAAAATGTACCTACAGGTACAGAAATGTTCCCTGTCTCGTACCTCTTTTTTGAGTGTGTGTATGGAGGTGGTGGATATGACACCGGAGCAGAGTCTGCTGTAGACAGCAGACTGTTGTGGCTATTTTGGTTTCAACAAACAGTCTAAATGGAAGTTTAAGCTGATTTCTAGCTCAAGTTTTTCAGGCAAATTTCAGATGAGGTCCAACATTAATAATATCCATGTTTTTACAAGAAAAATGCTGTTTCCGGGTGATGAATCCCTTACCAAGTTAGTATAATAGAAACAAAACAGCAACGCTGCATCTGCATTTTTTATTCATCATCAAAATACAGATTTATTTAAAAAAAATTAAAAGACAATGATCTCTGTTTGTTTTGTCAGGTTACTTTACATTTTTATGAATGTATGAGTGCGTGTTTGGCTGTAGACTGCAGTACAAACAGGCTTTTTGCCCCCTGGTTGCGCGCGCAACTGCCAATGTTTGTCAACAGGAAACCCAACTACAGTACAGTCGTCTTGTGAGCAAAGTAGGGCATTCCCTCAGATGCGCTACTGTAGCTTTAGAGTCGATTCTGATTGATAAACAGAAACAAGGATGTGCATACAGACTCTTATAAATCATTAAATTTTTGTGCGGCACACTTCCTGTTTTTCCTTCATCTGCCGCCAGTAGTGTGCTTTCCTACGCAAGGTTTTATAAATGAGGCCTCTGGTCTGCTTCATAACACCAGCACCAAACCAGGGGCCTTATTTACAAAACTGTGCGTAGGATCTTTACTAAAAGTGTACTTACGCCCAAAGCCTAGTTTGCGTACGCTCAAAAAATATTCAGATTTATAAAACCGTGCGCACGCACAAATTCAAGCAATTTCCCCTTTATAAATCACACTCTTCCTGGAAGTTTGCGCAGGTAAATTTGGCTCATATTCTGCCCCCTACACACCCACATTCTACCATAAATGGTCAATGCAAAACACCTCATGGATGTTTCTGCATATATAAGAGCCAGCTGATCTGAGGCATTTAAAGTTTAATCCTGGCGACCGAAAAGACAGTAAAACGTAATTTCGCAGAGACTGAAGTGGATGTACTTGTTGGTGAGTTGGAGCCTTACAACAACATTTTATTTGGGCGTCACAGTGGAATCACAGATAGACTAAAGTCTGCTGAGTGACAGCAGGTTGTTGTGGCGGTGAATCATGTAACAGAGGTCTGTTCCAGAGGTCGCGCTGTGGAACTGTAGAGGAAACGCCGTGTCAGTACGACTGTGTGCAGAACATCTTTTTGTGTTGTGTGGTGCAGCAATCCCAACCCCCCTGCCTCCTGCATCTAAACACCTCAGCCGGTCTTTGGTGAGGTTGATGGCTCCACGACGGAGCGCGCTGTGGTCAGCAGCTGCTGATGCGTCGGGGTGGGCACGGCTTCAGCGGGGCGGTTTATCTGGATCCAGTTTGTAGAGAAATGTGCTGCAAAAGTAAATCTGTTTATTAGCCAGTCCGTCATCATCATCATCATCATCGGGCCAGGAAATCCTGGTGATCCCTGAAAACGCGTTCCCTTCTAAATCTCCCATCTGTTGGTCCTCCAGCAGCACCGATGCATCCATGTGCAGCATTAGGCACGAGTACCTATATTACTATGCTTAGATCAGTCAGTCTGACTGCAGCGCACCTTGTCACAATCTGTGTTGATGCAGTAAATATATCACCCTAATGATCATTGGTAGAGGAAGATGATGGTGAGAAAACTTGATAAAATGTTGATTTAACATATAAGTTTGCTAATGGACCTTTTTATTTATGTGAAAGGTTCTTATAGTTTCAGCTCACCTGCAGCATAAATAACGCTGCTGGTTTGAATCCTATAAAGTCATCAATGATACTAATTTCATATGAAGGAGGAATTAAATGAGTGACAGGACATACAGAGAGCCTGCACAGGGCTCGATCCCCACCCAGAGGAAAATTTTACTTCTCAAAGCTTTCTCTTTTGCATCTCAGGAAACAAAAAGGAGATCTCATCCCAGCCTCATTCAGGTTTCAAATCGTTCTCATGAATGTCTCTTTTGTTTCTACTAAAATTCACCAGGAGAAATTGTCTTATTTGAGACTCAATGCAGAAATCCTGAGAATTATTTGAGAATTGATTGAGATCTCCTTTGGAACTGGAAGTGAGACTAGGTTGAGATTTTGTGAAACTTTTCTATCTGCAGACGAGGTTGAGAAACAGGAGAAATGAGCCGTTGCCTCATTTAGCTCTCACTTGGATCTCATTTAGCTCTCACTTGGATCTCACATTTGTCTGGAAGTAAATCAGACCTTTCTAAGATCACTTTTCCAAAATTATTTTCCTCTAGGCTGTCTCCAAAATGTGCGTAAGCAAGGTCTGTAGTTTGTTTAAAGTTACGCGCATTTCTAAGCTAGTTTTTTCTATATATCCCAACTTTTGCGTAAGAAGTTGCTTACGCACTTCCTAGCTCGGTTTTGTGCGTAAGAAAGCTTTATAAATGAGGCCCCAGGATTTGTTCATCTTTGGTCAAAAGGAATCCATCACAGGGATGACAGCTGTTCTCTCAAGTGGCTGTGCGTGTGAGTCCAAGAGTGTGTGTGTGTGCATTGTGCATGAGCATGTGTTTGTGTTTAGGGCGGAATAGGGGCACAAAAAAAAAAATATTTACACCAGAGCATATCACCATGATGTTACACTACTGGACATCATCATAGTTTTACATCTCTTTTTGACCAAGAAAATACTTGTTTTCTTTTTACCTTGTGTGTGTGTTGACAACCGGCCCTGTTGTAAGCATGATTGTTCTCATTCTGGTCTACACTTTCTTACCAGAGGTGTCCACTGGGTAGCACATTAAAGAACTCAGACTGGATAGAGTTGATGGATTTGTGAGTGTAAAAAAAACGCTAAACATGACGACACCAGAGGAGGTTGGCAATTGAAATAAAAATGTGACTGTATAAAATAAATAAAAAAAAAAAAAAACATGCAGGGGTGTTTGAACAATGACACTCTTGATCTTTCATAAGTTCTATCTTTTAAGCACATGCTTGAACTAAAGCAAAAATGTGAGTAACTGAAACTCCATCAGGACAACTCCCCCAGAAAAGTTCATTCATTATTTTCTTTTTCAACAATATTTCAAAGCCCTTCAAAGATACAGATCAAGTTGATCAATCATACTCAGTTCAGTAATTGTTGACTATGGACAATGGAATTAAATTCCTTGTCATTAAAATTTAGAAATTTATTATTTTTATGTTAATATAATGTCAATTCATAAAATGCTGCCAACCCAAGGAATCGAATGGATTGCATCAATCTTTTTTTTTTTCTATTCAACATCCATACTGAAAATCCACAAGGCAACATGGGAGGGGAAACTCTTTTAATGGGAAGAAATCCCCAGCAGACACAGGCTCGGGACAGACAACTATCTGTCTTAACAAGGGGAGGGTGGAGAGGACATGAAAGAAGGTCAACCACCACAATTTCACAAGTGATACCTGCTGGGGAAGAAAAAAAACAGAGAGAGAAGTTAATGACAACATAAAGTACAAATTAAAGAGGGTAACTCAAGCCAGCCCTCACTGTAGGCTCCATCAAAATGTGTTGTAATTAAGCTTAAAGCTAAATGTTAAAAGTAGAGAGTGTACTGTAGCTGGGTTTCCATTACATTTTGTCGAAAAATAAAACCGATATTTCTTAAATTTCCAAAAAGTACAATTGCGATATGTAGGTGTTTCCATTGAATGGTATAAGCCCTAATTCTCCTAAAAATCCCACCCCGTGAGACTCCACTTTGAGGAGGATGGAGATATAAACATGTTGTGTTTTAGAGCTGCTGCTCATCAGGAGATGAAAGCAGCGGATGAAGATTCAGAGGTAAAGTCCATAGGCCTATGTACGGCGCTTCTGATCACATCAGCAGGAAAAACACTCGTGGTAACTTCCAGGACTGACACCCGAAACATAACACGAATGAAAACCCCCCAGGGTCAACTTCTGGAGTGTGGATGTCATTTCTGGATCTTTATTCCACTTTTATCGGCACCAGTTTCTGACTGATGTGGTAAAACAGCCGCTGATACGAAGGCGCAGTCATAAGATGTTATCCGCGGTCACGTTTTATTGAATCCTGGTGACGTATAATTAACATGTGGGAACGAGATAACCGAGTCGCGATGTTACAAATGTGTGGAAACGACAAACAGCTGGTGTCCAGACGTTAATACATGAAGAACTTAAACCATCTCCATTATGTCCTAAATTAACTCCGCTTGCTGAGTTACGGCGATTTGGGGATTTTTCATACATGTGACTGATAAAACTTTCCTCATCACTCCGATTTCACAGTTAATGCTTGTAAATGATCATATTCATCATAATTAAGGAGGAATAATTGGATCTAACCCCCCTACGTCACGCCTGATGGCGAGTAATTGCGAAAGAAATGTTTCCATTACACTTATGTGCAAAACTACTTTATCGAAACGTCTGGATTTATGCCTCATGAAAGCGTAAAAACTTTTTTGAGATATTTGAGAGTTTTTTCAAAATCTAGGTGTTTCCATTAGCGGTTTTTAATAGCGATATTTAGGTTTTGCGCAATTCCAGGTGTAATGGAAACCCGGCTTGCGTCTGCTTCCTGAACTCAAACTGGGAGCTAGGTCCATAGGTGCCTAATAATTAAAGGCTCTGCCTCCCATTCTACTTTTACAAGCTCTAGGAATCATAAGTAGACCTACAGTCTGTGTGAGTGAAGTGCTCTGTCAGGAAAATATGGACCTGTAAGATCTATAAGATAAAAATGGAGCTTGGTCATCAAGTGCTTTGTACAGTATGTGACTAGAAGACCCAGTGAACAGAAGGTAAAAAATTGGAGAAATAGCCTACTGTATGATCAGCCAGTTGTCAATAAAATATCATTGGATCAGCTGGAGGTATTTCTCAAAAGAGTCAGAACAACCAGACAATAAGGGGTTTTTTGTTGTCCAGTCTTAAAATGACAAATTGATTGACTAGTTTTTTTCTGAATCACATTGATACAGAACGTTGTAAAGTTAGAGACCATGCTGATGGTGAATGTTTATGTAGTGGTGAGCACTCATTACACTAGAAGTGAGTGCTCAAACAGGCTCCTCCCTTTTAATCCAGAAGGTATAAAAGACACCTGCTGACCTTTCTGCCTCTCTGCTTCCTGCTGTCTTCAGGGCTCTTTGGGTGGTGAGTAGGGTGGCAGGAAAGTTCTCTTATCAGTAGATGGGATTCTAAGTTTGTTTTCCTTTTTGTAGGTCCACCTGCTGCTGTTTTGTCTCTATTTGGTTTCCTGGTTTTGTCTTTAGTATTTTAGTGTTTTTGTCCTGTTTATAGCTTTGATTGCTGCAGCGTGTATTTTGTTTGCTTTGTTTGAATTTGTCTTTTCTTTTGACAGCTGGGAGACAGTGGCCGGATGGGCTAGGCACTCGTGGTTGAGACCCTCACCTTTTTGTGTTGTTTTGATTCACTTGGTACACCTGGGCTCCACATTTTTGTTAGGTTTGTAGTGAAGTGTGCGTGCGTGTTCAAAAGGTAAGTGGTGGCACACCTGGGCACTCTCCCTTGTAGGCTGCCCTCCACCAGTACTCCCAGCTGGTCTACAGTTTTGTAGTAATTTTTTAATAGTTCTTAGATACTTGAAATATTATTGATTAATCTTAATACTGTAAGAATAAACTTATCATTGTTTAACTCACGTCTCTGTCTTTCCTAAACAGGAACGAATCTGCACCTTTATTTCCCTGGGGCCTTAAGCCCCAGGTGGCGATGTCGGACCTTTCATCTACATAACTTTAAATAAATCTTTTACGTCTTCATCTTGTGTTGACTTCAATTATATACAAACTAGTACGCCCCCACCACATTTACTCTTTACCCTAGGCGGGCAAGTTGATTACTCTGACTTTAATACTGTATTGGCATTTTGTTTAATCCTTAAATTGATCTACCAGACTTCTGTGCAGGTTTGAGATAATGTAGCCTAAGCCTTTCCTGACAGCTATCCATCCAATCTCTATACCCACTAATGTGGAGAAAAGGGTGCCAGCCTTTCATAAAAAGTGTTGTAACAGCACATTAAAAAAGCTTGTAGCAACACTTCCACTTTGCTCACTCATCACTTTGCCTGTGCAGCAAGTGTGAAGGGACTTAGCTGGCAAGTTGAGCCTGTCAGTAGCCTAACAGCTAATGCTAACTCTAGCAACAGTTTCAGTCATCATCTTGTTACCACCGTGGCTCAAGGTGGAAAACCACACAATGAAAGCTGTAATATTCCAATTAAGTTTATTATAAATCATGACAACTTAAACTAAAATGGGGTATGGAAATGTAGAGTATCAGTGGTGAAGTGCCATGCATGGTTGAGTGACAGTGTGTGTGCTATGTTGTACAAAGATGCAAAGAAGCATACCTAAACAGAAAAGGTTACCATGTGGAGGTGAAATGGCTGCCCAGCAAGAGAGAGCTTGAGAGAGAGCAACTCGAGAGAGTGACTTGCACAGGCTGCCATTTATCAGCTTGGCCACTCCCAGCTCCACAGGTGCAGCACATTCACCAATAATCTCCACTCAAAACAGAAACAAGTAAACATGATGGTGGGCCATCACAATCTAAAGTCAAAGAAATATTTGTGTAGCTTTTTTATTGGTAAATCTAGGCTGTTGTCATCAGGAAAAATTGTGATGAGCACAGTGCTAACATTACTATAAAACAGGAAATTCACCATGTGTTACCAATTACATACATAGGTGTGTGGTGCTGCAAATACACTATATTGCCAAAAGTATTTGCTCACCCATCCAAATTATGGGAACCAGGTGTTCCAATCACTTCTATGGCAGTGGCCACAGGTGTATAAAATGAAGCACCTAGACATTCAGACTGTCTCTAAAAACATTTGTGAAAGAATGGGTCGCTCTCAGGAGCTCAGTGAATTCCAGCGTGGAACTGTGATAAAATGCCACCTGTGCAACAAATCCAGTCCTGAAATTTTCTCGCTCCTGAATATTCCATAGTCAACTGTAAGCTGTATTATAAGAAAATGGAAGTGTTTGGGAACAACAGCAACTCAGCCGCAAAGTAGTAGGCCATGTAAACTGATGGAGCAGGGTCAGTGGATGCAGAAGCGCATAGTGCAAAGAGGTCACCAACCTTCTAGAGTCAGTCACTACAGACCTCCAAACTTCATGTGACCATCAGATCAGCTCCAATACAGTGTGCAGAGAGCTTTATGGAATGGGTTTCCATGGTCGAGCAGCTGCATCTGAGCCATACATCACCAAGTGCAATGCAAAGCATGGGATGCAGTGGTGTAAAGTGCGCCGCCACTGGACTCTAGAGCAGTGGAGGCATTCTATGGAGTGACAAATCACGCTTCTCCACCTGGCAATCTGAGGGACAAGTCTGGGTTTGGTGGTTGCCAGGAGAACGGTACTTGTGCCAAGTTTGGTGGAGGGGGATTATGGTGTGAGGGTGTTTTTCAGGAGCTTGGCCCCTTAGTTCCAGTGAAAGGAACTCTGAATGCTTCAGCATACCAAGACATTGTGGACAGTTTTCGCCAGTTTTCTTATAAATCCCAACTCTTGTGTAAGAAGTTGCTTACGCACTTCCAAGCCCAGTTTTGTGCATAAGCAAGCTTTATGAATGAGGCCACAGGGCAGTTTCTCAATTTCTAGTTTGCATACTTCGTACTTGTGAACCTCTGAGTACGAAGTTGGAGTCTGCACTTGCGGAGTTCACAAGTGCGGGCTCCGCGTACTTGATGGATTGGAACAATGCAAACTTGTGACATCACCACCCGTGGTGCACAACTGTGCAGAGCAAGAGCTGCCCGTCAACATGAAAATAATATATTATTCTTATGCTGTTTGTTATTTATTGTTTTGGAGATGTAGCAATTGTACAAATACAAATAAAAACTATAAAAATAACTGCTGCAAAACAAGTATACTGAGTGGATGTTTTTGTTTCCAGCGGGTAAATTATATTAACTTCAATGACAAAAGTGCATTAGTCCAAATGGACAATCAGGTCATAATTATGTGATTAAAAAACACCTGTGAAAGAATAGCAGGAGAAAGACCATGCTTTCTCAAGGTAGAGCTGTGAAACAGTCAGCACCAGTTTTTCCAGTTAGTCTAACAGGGTGGAAACTCAACAAGTGCCAAAAGAGCAGCGATATGATTCACTATTTTTGTGTTGGAATATTTGGGATAAAATCAAAGAGAAAACAGGATGATGAAATTTGTGAGTTGGCCCTTTAACCTTGAGTCGCCATGACGGGCTGTGTATCAAGTCAGCCATATGAACAAATAATCCTTGATCACAAAAGTTCAGCTGAATCCTTTTTAGATGCATGACAAACTAAGCTTGACATCTGTGATGTTGAATGCTTTCTGAAACTCTTCATAAGAGCATGATGAAACTCTCTCAATCCTCAGGGAAGAAGTGTGTCATTTGGTTGCACGAAAACACCCAGAAGTGTTTCTGAATTTCTTTTCTTATGGAGCAGAAAGCCTTGTTAAGTAAGTGACCCATTTTTATTTTTCATGATGTTGCTCTGCATGTTGCTCAGAATTTATTGCAGAGGCACATGAACTGACAAAACTATGTTGTTACTCATAGCAGGTTGATAAACTTTTCATTCAAAAATAATTTGATGTTACACTGACATCACAAATTGAGATTGCCATTATCCACTGGAAGACGTCAGCCAGAATTATATCTTCCTTATTTGACCTCATCTTTTGGATCCAGTTTGGTCCAAATTAAACTTACAGCTGTGGGGAAAAATGGTTCATATCAGGCCCTGTCCACACAGGGATAGGCTGCTGAACCATCTTTGTAGGCGACGCATGTGCAGCAGTCCAGCCGGGTGGGCTGGCGCCATGTGCCCCAGTGCCTGCATAACAGTCAAGGCTGTGTCACTTGGACTCTGTCACAGCTTGAGAATCTCCTGCTGTAGAGCCATCCGTCTGGACTCCATCAGAGTACAGATATACAGTGTATACATATATATATATATATATATATATATATATATATTGTGTGTGTGTGTATGATATGTAGACTAAATAACAGCACTTTCTATGCAATCATGCATGAACAATGTATTCATTGCGAGCATTTCAAGCTTTAAAGGGGAAACTCAGTAACTTTTTTACCTCAATAAATGCTTTTCGGAATCCCCGTGGGGCTAAACAAAGTGTTTACGGAGCGATTCAATGTTCCCCCCCCTCCTGCCGGGGCCTCTGGCCTGCGAGCAGCTAAATACAACTTTGCCTGCGCCGACCCGAGCAGAACTTGCGACAACAGAAACCGCTGTACGGTACTCAGGTCCCCTATCTACCGAGCTGCTTCCAGCGCTGATTTGAACCAGACTACCAGCGCTAATTCGAAGAAAATATTTCTTTAGCTTCACACCACCTAAACACCGGCTCCTGGCTCTCATAACCAACTCTTTGCTGGACCAGAGTGATTCACGTAGCTTGCGCTGCCTGGGCGCCAGGTGAAGCATCACTGCTTCAGGCTCAATAATCACTTGTCATGTCCGCAAAAAGTAAATAAAAGTTTGTATTCTTACCTGCTACTCGCCAACACCAGTGAAAAATATAATCCACGGCATATTTACCCGCAAATCGCGGGTAAAACGTCCCGTTTCAGAAGAGACAGGTCTTTGCTTTGAGCAGAGGGAGACGTGGTGCTGCTACCAACGCAGCAAAGTAGCATCAACAAGCTAGAAAAAGCTTAGAAATATATCCAGGGATCAAAATAGAAGAAAGACAGGTAGAGAAGCCGTCTGTGTGCTGTGGGGGTGTAAGGGGGGTTGAACACGACAGTGAAAGGACGCCACTAGGGGGAGCCCCGAGCTGAAGTTACTGAGTTCTGCTTTAAGTGTGACTGTTATGACCAGCTCAAAGCCAGAACAAAAGATGGGAGACCATGGCAAGGGAATATGCTTAAAACCAGCTTTTATTGACATAAACTATCTTAAGACTGGCAATTACGACCAGGCCCAGCCACGTCGGAGCAGCAACTTCAAAGGTGTGGAGCAAAATAATAATATAATAATAATAATAATGGATTAGATTTATATCGCACTTTTTTTCCTATCGAGGAACTCAAAGTGCTCACAACAGGTCCATTATTCATTTACTCCTCATTCATACTTGGTGATGGTAAGTTATGTATGTAGCCACAGCTGCTCTGGGGCAGACTGACGGAAGCGTGGCAGCCATTTCACGCCTACGGCCCCTCCGACCACTACCGGAACATTTACACACATTCATACAAGGCAAGGGGGGTTAAGTGTCTTGCCCAAGGACACAACGACATACGGCTGGGGGATCGGAATTCGAACCGCCGATCCTCCGATCATTGGCAAACCTGTTCTACCACCTGAGCCACTGTAGCCCCCAGAAGGCAGAATGCGAGAGCAAGCCTTCAACCAGGCGGAGCTTGAACCCCGCCATGCTCCGGAAACCACGTGTCTGCCGGAAAAGGCAGACACGTCATTGTGTAAAAAATAGCATTGTGATCAGTTTCTGACCTCCATCGAAGGACAAACCGCATCCCACAAAGATGCCACGGTGTGATCTTCCTTCTGTTCATCCACCAATTGCTGTAAGAGACAGACCACCGAGCAGAAGGTACAACCGAATCACATCCAAAGTCACTGTCAGAGCCCTGACTGTCTAACCTGTGAGAGTGATTCACCACACAGGCACTAAAAAAATCAAGCAACTTAAGTTCTTTCTCGTCAGGCTTATTGCATCGTTGGCGAATTTCTGTCACCTTTGAAGATAGGGACACTCTACTACCTGCAATGTCATTGCCCAGGATCATTTCAATGCCGTCCACAGGTAAAGCTGGTTGTACATCAATGGACACCACAACCTGAAAAAGACCACAGTTTAACACAATCTTGTGTTGTGGCACACTCAAAACAGGAATGTTTGAGCCAACTGAAGATTCATCTGAGAATGGCAGGGTAGAGGCCACAATGAAGGGGTCAAAGGCACCAGTGCCACTTAACGCACACCCGCCAGTCACTGTCCACCAAGGACACAAAATCTTCGGTGATAAAAGGCAAATACGACTCCATCCCAGGTTTAACACCAGCAGTAACCTCAGCCACCCCCTGCTTAACAGGTGCTGCACACATGACCGGCGAAGCACCACCAGTCCCCTGTTTAGGACGAGACTTCAACAAAAAACAATCCAGTGTCCCCGCTTCCAACAGTAATGACAAACCTTGTCAGATTCACGAGTAAACTGACCATGCCATGTTCCAACCTCAGGTGACCTTTTTAGGCAAGGCTTCACGAGGACCAAAAGAACTACAACCACTACTCAATGAATGAGTCAAGTGGAAATCATCAGCAAGCGCTGCTCCCTCTGTCACACTCTTAGCCCCACGCTCACCAATATACGTCACCATGAATAGGGGATTATCACGCTTACCGGAAGTTCCCGGATTTTGGGCACTTCCTCTTCCGGGCCATGTTAACGACAGCCGTTCCTGCTCTGTTATACTGTTTAAATCGTATAAACTCCAAACATACTCAAGTTTTCATTCTAGACTGAAATGATACAAAGGAAGAAGTGGATCAAAGCGATCGATTCGCCGCGATGAAGGGCCGAACTTTATAATAAAACACACGTTTGTTTGTTGCCGGTGGGGCACAACACCGGCACTTCACAGCATGCTAGCATTAGCCAGCTAGCGTTTACTGACGTGCTTAACATTGTGCGTCTTAAAACACACAAACATGAAAATCGGGTCTGTACCTCCCTGTTTCCAGTGGAACAACTGGGGACTGCCAAGAAAGGAGACGCTTTCAGACGCTTATGTGTTTTCAGCCGCACAAAGTTAGGCACGTTATCGAGCTGGCTAATGCTAACCTGCTAACACGACTGCGCAGTCTGCCGGCCACAAACAAACGTGTGTCGTTTTATTATAAAGTTCGGTCCTTCATCGGTCGTTTTGATCCACTTCTTCCTTAGCATCACTTCAGTCTGGAATGAATACTTGGCATTGGCGTTTATCCGATTAACAAAGTTTAACAGAGTAGTTGTCGGCGGACTACTGTTAGCAGGTTAGCATTAGCCAGCTTGATGACGTGCCTAACTTTGTGCGGCTGAAAACACACAAGCATCTGAAAGCGTCTCCTTTCTTGGCAGTCCCCAGTTGTTCCACTGGAAACGGGGAGGTACAGACCCGATTTTCAGATGTTTGTGTGTTTTAAGACGCACAATGTTAAGCACGTCAGTAAACGCTAGCTGGCTAATGCTAGCATGCTGTGAAGTGCCGGTGTTGTGCCCCACCGGCAACAAACAAACCTGTGTTTTATTATATAAAGTTCGGCCCTTCACCGCGGCGAATCGATCGCTTTGATCCACTTCTTCCTTAGTATCATTTCAGTCTAGAATGAAAACTTGAGTATGTTTCGAGTTTATATGATTTAAACAGTATAACAGAGCAGGAACGGCTGTCGTTAACATGGCCCGGAAGAGGAAGTGCTCAAAATCCGGGAACTTCCAGTAAGCGTGATAATCCCCTATTTCATGAATAAAGTAGCCTGTTTATGTCAGGTGTCATAGACAACAGACAAATGAATGAACATAAGATATCAGACATCATTTCTTGTTGGTCTCTTCGTCCACCGCCCCTTAACTGTAGCACAGCTCTCCCGTGACAAATGAACGAAAGAAAGATCTGTACCGATCCGTATGAAAGATTATGAACCAACTACAGTGCTTGCTGCTCACCACACAGCCTGAGCGGCCTGGCTGTCACGTGACAAAAGAACAGATACTTGAGGACCGACACACAATTGGGTGAGTCATGAACAAATAATTTCTGTTTCCTGTCTTACTGCTGACTGAGCTTACACAGCTGCTGCCGTGTGGACAGTGAGTGCACTGTATGAGAATGAACGAATCGTTCTCAGAGAGGACTCATTACTCCTGAATCATATAAAAGATTAGTTTATATTGAACAAATCATTCGTGAACGACACATCAATACTGACAACCTACTGACCTGACTGTAGGTCAGACTCACCCAGCAAACTGCTGCTAAAAGCGGTGAAACAGAGTTCTCTGTTCCTTGACAGACAGCTGGTTGAACTGCGGACCGTTTTCAGAGTGACTCTTATAGAATAATGAAGATGCTGCCTCCCTGATGCCTGCATCAGACGCATTTCACCAGCTGGACGCATTGCGTGCACAGAGCAGGCTTTATGGACTTGGTTTGGAGGCCTCTGAACTGACTGTGCAACTCATCAAATGGAAAGTGGACAAGGGACATCAGTATCCATCCATAATGGAAGTGTTGGACTTGTGATAAAGATTTTTTTTTCACAACGTGGCCTGTTTACTAGAAGAAGGGGGGAGGGGGGAAAAAGAAGAAAGGCACACCCATTATTTGCTGGTGCACACCTAATATCTTTTTTTCTGGCTACGCTCATGCTCTGAGTTTTGACGGTTCTGGAGGTCCGCACCTGTTTCCGTTACTGTTAGAGCTCATCCAGCTATTGGTTGTTGATTGTGCTGCGTCACTGCAACTTGTGATAGTATCAAATATGTTTGATATTGTAGCAAGGGCGAGACCAGGAAAAGATTGCTATAAATAAGTGCAGATTACCATCTCAAACGTAATGATCAAGGCCACGCGGGCACGCTTCGATTCCAGTAAAACTCCTAAGATTTACTAAACACCTTCAGTCTTAAGTCTGCGACAGTGAAAATTATTTGGTGTAAGCCCGGCATGAGCTGACAGATGAGGTTATAGAATGCTGTTTTGGTAAGATACCATCAGAAAGGATGTTTAGTTTCTTGATCTTGATGGATCTATCGGTTCCGTCAGCATAAGCAGCTCTAAGTTAACATGATTTGCTATATTATGAATGGTATCTGTAACTGTTACAGTTATTTCTATGATTTACTTGTCAGGAGTCTCATCAAACCATGACATTCAGCAGTGTGTGTGACCTCCACGTGCCTGTATGCACTTTCTACAATGTCTGGGCATACTCCTGATGAGACAACTGATGTTCTCCTGAGAGATCTCTTCTAGTGATGGGAAATTGAGCTCTTTTCAGAGAGCCAGCTCTTTTGGCTCAGCTCCCAAAGAAGAGCTGGCTCTTTCGACTCCTGAATGGCTCTTGATTCAAGATTTTTTGTAGCCCTATATTTTATCTCAACTTCGCTAAAAATGAATGGTAATTTTGGTAATAATTTGTGCATTTATTCTACTATATTGTCAAACTGCAGGGAGATGCTGCTTTACCTTCAGGAGTCACTTATATTATACAACAGCACAATGCACTCATACTGTCCTCACCACTGTCTGCTGTCTTCACTTTCAATGAAATATCTGCCTTCCTCTCTGTTTTCACATATTGGTTTGTTCACAGACTGGCCTCCATACTGGGAACCTGCTCTCACTTAATGTGAGCCGGCTGTTCTGATTCACTACAAAGCATCGGCTCTCAGAGCCCTCATCATGCAGGAGCTGCTGAAACACTGAAGCTGAAGTATTATCCCCCCCGCCCCCCTCTCGGACCATCAATGACCCACTGCCAACCCCGTTATGCATGTGAACCTGCTTCCATTTGTGAAGAGCACCACTAAAGGCTACAGTATACTTTTCTGACTGTGTAATGTGTTATCCCACCACGTAACCATGCAGACCCCACGAGCATTCATAGTTCTTCGTCATGGTGCTGGATATGCAGTGCAATTTCCTGCCTGATCATAGGGGTTGCTATGCAAGACTGGTCCAATCGTATGATGCCAATGGTCAGTAACCTTGGTCATAACCTCGGTGGTTATTTTGCTTCCAGTTACAGCGAGCAATGGCATCCGAGAGAGAAAGACTTGTTGCTGCTGCAGTTGAATAACATTGAAACAGAGAGAGGCTCTCCGACAGGCTCTCCATCGACGTAGAGGGCTCTCTGTAACCTACATAGAGCACTTTACAGATGACTATAAATTAGCTTCAATGGTAAATCTGTCAATCCTCATGTTTTCTGGCAAATGCCAACCGATCTGTCTCCTGGTATTCTCCTCCATTCGCTCAACACTGTGCTGGGAGACAAAGCAAACCATCTTGCCACAGTGCTTTTTCCATCTGTTGTCTGTTCCATTTGTACAACAGCAGGTGAAATTAATTCACAATCAGTGTTACTTCCTAACTGGACAGATTAATATCAGATCAGGACACACCAGCATCATAACATGCTGATGAGCAGCAACAGTAATGCACCAGTGTGTTTTTGAGTTCAGAATGCAGCTGTGTCCAGCATTGACCTTGTTTGGATTTCTCCCAAATTTCTTCAAAGCACACCTTAATCAGTCCATTTTTTTTACAGTGGGCGTGTGTGAGAAAATGATAGAGTAGGCTAAAAGAGACTGACACATAGAGACTGTTTTTTAATTTTTTTTCCCCTGTTATTTAGGTAAAACACTTTTAGTTACAAAATTGTATGCTATGTGCTAGATAAAGGTCTGAATGAATAATTGAATTAACTTTCCTAACTTTTCTCACAAACTGAAAACCACATAAAATCTTCAGTTAATATGGGAAAAGAAAGCACTGTTACTGCAGCCTGAGGGGAGAGAGAAGTTTGTCTCACTGAGGTGTTAATTACTCATTCAGAAAAAGTGTAAATTATTCAAACACTATTTCTCCGTAACTACTTTGCAGCATATAAACACATTTTCTCATTTCAGTTAAAATGAAAAACTGTCACAAACTGTCTTTGTTCTGTGAAAGGTACAGTATGTCCCAGCATGTGATAAGCACTTTTGAGTCCAAGACATGAACATCATCTCCAGAGACACAAATGCAGACAAACCGTACAGTTTGTGCTTCTTCTGTTAGTTGTCACATTTGATGAAGTTAACATTATCAGCACATTTCTATCAAGAAGAACATATACAGTAGACTATAGTTAAAAGTACCACTTCTTCTCTCTTCCAAATGCTTTAACATATAATTGGCCCTCGATTACCATTTTATGTCAGTCATTTAGTTGTTACTGAAAATGACTAAAAATAATGCAACAGTAGAAAGAGCCTCCATTCTGAGATCAGCACAGTTACGGGGAAGAAAGAGTTGAGGCTGTGGTGCTCTGGCATTCTTGAAGCCCTATAATAACCATAAATAATAGCAGGGAGGTACAAGGGAATGAAACAGGCTGACATGAAGGAATGGGGACAATGGATTATACATCCTACTGCTATCTTGTAAATTGCATGACAGCGATAAAGCAACAATCACAGTAAAAGAAAAAAAGAGAGGAAAAAAAGGGAGATTGACAGGATTATGGCTTTGCATGAGTTGTGCATCAGTTTGGGGAGCAGAGACGGCCATGACAAAGCAGCACTGCTGAATAGGCTTCAGCTACAGCTTACAGCCTGTTCGATCGCAATAATTGTCAACACAAAGGGAAACTGTTAAGACTGACAAAGTGGATGGAAATTAATGTTTCCCTGCAAGAACTTGGAATTGCCCCCCCCCCCCCCTCCTCCCTTCACTGGTAGCCACATTTATCTGTTTACATTTTATTAAGTATTAGAATTTGTACTTTTGCAGAAATTTACACCTTTAAATGTAAAAACAAAAAAAAAAAAAAAAACAACAACTTGTGACACTTTTATTGGATAAAAACATTAGCTCATTTTTTTAGATAAAGTTATAAGCAAAAAAGGAGACATTAATGCTGTCATCTGTTTTAAGGCAAAGCAAGGCAAGTTTATTTTTAAAGCACATTTCATGTATACAGGGAGTGCAGAATTATAAGGAAAATGAGTATTTTGACCACATCATCCTCTTTATGCATGTTGTCTTACTCCAAGCTGTACAGGCCGAAAGCCTACTACTAATAAAGCATATCAAGTGATGTGCATCTCTGTAATGAGAAGGAGTGTGGTCTAATGACATCAACACCCTATATCAGGTGTATTAGGCAAACATAATTATTAGGCAACTGAACAATAAACAAATATTTACCCATTTCAATTATTTGTTTTCACCAGGGAAACCAATATAACAGCTCAACATTCACAAATATACATTTCTGAAATTCAAAAACAAATCAGTGACCATATAGCCACCTTTCTTTGCAAGGACACTCAAAAGCCTGCCATCCATGGATCCTGTCAGTGTTTTGATCTGTTCATGATCAACATTGCGTGCAGCAGCAACCACAGCCTCTCAGACACTGTTCAGAGAGGTGTACTGTTTCCCCTCCTTGTAAATCTCACATTTGATGAGGGACCACAGGTTCTCTATGGGGTTCAGATCAGGTGAACAAGGAGGCCATGTCATTAGTTTTTCTACTTTTAGACCCTTTCTTGCCAGCCACGCTGTGGAGTACTTGGATGCGTGTAATGGAGCATTGTCCAGCATGGAAATCATATTTTTCTTGAAGGATGCAGACTTCTTCCTGTACCACTGCTTGAAGAAGGTGTCTTCCATAAACTGGCAGTAGGACTGGGAGTTGAGCTTGACTCCATCCTTAACCCGAAAAGGCCCCACAAGCTCATCTTTGATGATACCAGCCCATACCAGTACCCCACTTCCACCTTGCTGGCGTCTGGGTCAGACTGGAGCTCTCTGCCCTTTACCGATCCAGCCACGGGCCCATCCATCTGGCCCATCAAGACTCACTCTCATTTCATCAGTCCATAAAACCTTAGAAAAATCAGTCTTGACATATTTCTTGGCCCAGTCTTGACATTTCAGCTTGTGTGTCTTGTTCAGTGGTGGTGGTTTTTCAGCCTCTCTTACCTTGGCCATGTCTCTGAGTATTGCACACCTTGTGCTTTTGGGCACTCCAATGATGTTGCAGCTCTGAAATATGGCAAAACTGCTGGCAAGTGGCATCTTGGCAGCTGCACGCTTGACTTTTCTCAGTTCATGGGCAGTTATTTTGCGACTTGGTTTTTCCACATGTTTCTTGCGACCCTGCTGACTATTTTGAATGAAATGCTCTATTGTACGATGATCACGCTTCAGAAGCTTGGCAATTTTAGGAGTGTTGCATCCCTTTGCAGATATATCACTATTTTTGACTTTTTGGAGCCTGTCAAGTCCCTCTTCTGAGCCATTTTGCCAAAGGAAAGGAAGTTGCCTAATAATTATGTTTGCCTAATACACCTGATATAGGGTGTTGATGTCATTAGACCACACCCCTTCTTATTACAGAGATGCACATCACTTGATTTGCTTAATTGGTAGTAGGCTTTCGGCCTATACAGCTTGGAGTAAGACAACATGCATAAAGAGGATGATGTGGTCAAAATACTCGTTTTCCTAATAATTCTGCACTTGCTGTACAGTTCAAAGTGCTTCACATAAAACATTAAAAGCATTGCAGCAGGGTGCACAAGAAGGACATTGTGCAGACAACGGGTCCAGACATTTTCTGCATTTGCTGTCCACAAATGCACTTCACAGCAGGGTACTTTAAGCTGGCTATGCATCCTCCAAGCACATATCTTTAAGTAGCCCACATATTATGTACTGTAAATATCCATCTCACTTTTTGATATTTTTCTAAAATGGCTTTGAAAATCTCCACAAGACTTTTAGATTCTCACATGGAGCACATCTATTACCACTCTATAATTTCAAGACTGCACCGCATCTGTGAAAAGGACTCCAATATCAAAATTAATGGATAAAGTAGGATAGGTCATCTGTGAGACAATCGTGTTAGAACAAGGGCAAGACACTTCACCCTCCTTGCCTCCATTGTCAGCACTGCTGGTGTGTAAATGTTCAGTGCTAAGAGACGCCATTGGTGTGGATTGGATACCATGTTTCTGTCACGCTGGCGCAAGGCACCTGTGGCTACACACACAGTCTAACATTACCAAGTATGAATGGGGAGTGAATCTATAATGGATTCACTGTAAGAGTGCTTTGGTTGCCATGAAAAGTGCTAAATCTAATTCATTATTTTCATTGAGGAAAATACATTTTCATGGTATTCTACATCTAATCTTGTACAGGCTAAATACTGAATTATTGAACAAAGTCTACAAAGTCAAAGTTTATTTTATAGACAGGGTCTACCCACAACAATCAGTTGCCTAGCCTGTTACCATCTGCTTGTGCCAGGACTTGACCGTAAGATGGGAGTAGAATTTGGGATATCTGGCAAGTGTAAACCCTTCAATGGAGACCAAGTATAGACAGAAAGACCTATGATTAAGGCTCATGTACTTCAAAACTAAAACAGGAGAAGCACAGAGGTGAAGCAGGGAATCCTCCTGAGGGTTGGGCAAAAGGTTGGAGGCTGAGCCGGAAAAAGAGAAAAATGCCAATAGGCTGAACATCTGAGGTAGTGGGCCCCAGGCTGGCAATAGAAACCAACACCAGAGAAAGGAGAAACAATTGCTGATCCAGGAAGAGTCCTGTGCAGTGTGGAAAGTTCGAGTAGTGTTTTGAACAATCACTTTGTTATTATGGTCCTATTATATTGTTATAGTTGACACCCAAATCAAAAAAGACATGTAGTAAATCCATTAGAGCAGCAGTTTTCTGTAGGCTAGAAAAATGCACCACCAAATGCACCAAATGGATAAGTATGATTGGAATAATACACAAAGGAATTGACTGGTGGCATCAGACCCAAGGAAGGAAAAGAAAAGAAAAATACTGTAAACAGATGAAGTACAACTTATTGGCATTTATTGACATTCCTGTAGCAAATGTGGTTGATGCTCGTTGTAGCCATGCAAGTAGTTTTTACTGAGGAGACCCTACCCTGCCCATTTATTTTCTGTTCATTGAGGCATTTGGAGAAATTAATAGGTATATTAATGGCACCCAACAGCTTCTGTCTGCACTTACAGTAGTGGACAGCATAGGTGTTAGTCTTTTCTCTTCCTGTTTCCAGACATTAGTCAGCACCGCTACTTTTCCAATCTATAGACTACTTATTTTGCTTGCTCAGTTGGTCTGCACCTATCTGCTCTCCTCCTGGACCACACTCTATGAGTACATCAAGTATTCAAATATGAATAAAATATCATTTGGTTACCTCTATGGGTTGGGACTGCAGGACATCAGAGGCATAATGCTACTTTCTCCATTTCAAAGAAACTAATCAGTGTTGCAAACAGTAGTTCCAGACTTCTTGAATTGAATATTCTAAAGGCATCTAATGATGCATCGAGATATGGAAGTGGACAATTTGGAATAGATGTAAAAATGCTAAAACAATTACAGTATTATTATTATTATTTTTACATTTTTGAGAAACATAAAAGGTGGAACTTGAGATTTGCAGAAGAGCAGCACCAAAAAAGTCCACAGTGTGTACATATAGTAACAAACTATGCGTGGCTAAGCATGAAATCCAACCTACATTCTGTGCACTAGGGCTGGGATATACTTGCTATGTACACAAACGTGCACATCAATAACCTGCATGACCGTGTATATACTTGCTACAGGAGGACAGCAGGACAACATGGCCACAATGCTTGATACTGGATATCAACACTAGGGGGCAATATGCAGCATTTGGACTCTGAAACAGTGAAAACACCAATCAATGTGCGACTCCACCACTTCTTGAACTTAAGGTAGCTCCTTTGTTTCCTGTTTTTCATTACTGGACAAACTGAATAACCCAGGTGTGCCTGATCGCAGTAACTGGCCAGACACACCTGGGTTAATCAGTTCATCCAGGAATGAAAGACAGGAAACAAAGGAGCTACCTTAAGTTTAGGAAGTGATGGAGCTGTGCATAGAACCCATTCATCCGTAGCCACGGGTTGCTGACCCCTGGTATAGACTACACCGACGAGTGTTTTGTGTGTTCCTCCTTTGCTCTGTGTGTCTGATATTCCTCCCCGATACGAACACACTGACATCAGTGGACAGAATGCAGCACCGTCCACTTTGGTCACAGACAGCAGCAATCTTCATGAAATAAATGTCTGTGATCTTCTCATAAACTTATTACCGAAATTAAAGTTTTCCACTGCTGTTCCAACAACCAATAACCAAGGACAATCTGGAAAGTCCTTCCAGATTTCCTCAATATGGTAAAGGGGAAGTTAGAATTTTTGAAAAAGGGATTAATAAAAAAGGGGGCAAGAAAATTATTAATAAATGAAGAAAGAATAAAAATATTTCATCTTGTAATTCTAGTTCAGGGGGTGGGAAGTTAAAGAGAGGAAATAAAAAGGAATTTGGAAACTGATAAAAAAAAAAAATCAATAAAGGAAAGAGAAAAAGGAAAAAAGCAAAAATATAAAAAAAAAGAAGATAAAAAAGAAAAAAAAGATGTAAAAAAAAAATAAAATAAAAAGGAGAAAGTAACTTATAAAAAATTATATCTGTAAAAATATATAATAAGGAGAGGTGGGGAAGATAAAAAAAAAAATAAAAACAAATAAAAAACAAAATCTCAATAAAAAAAAAAAAAAAAAAAATAAAAAATGGAAAAAAACAAAAGAAAATAGAAAAATAAAAAAAAAAAAAAAAAAGAAGAAAAAAGGAAAAAGAATCAAAAAAAAAAAAAAAAAAAAAAAGGAGGTATTAAATAAATAATAAAAAAAAAAAGAGAGAAGTAAAAATAAAAAGATGGAGGATGGGGGGGAGAGATATAAAAGGGGGGAGATAATACAAACAAAAAAAAACACGAAGGAGAAAAAAGAATGAAAATGTAGAAAGGCATAGTGAAAATAAATTAGGCTAGTAAAAGAGGCCGAGGTAAAAACCACTTCCCTTTAAGAAAAAATTCTGATTCTCATCTGTTCGAATTACACATGTACAGAAATGTTCCCTCAGCAATGTTGGACAGTCTACTTGTGGCGTTTGCCCGGATTAGTCTATAGCAGGGATCACCAGTTCCGGTCCTCAAGGGCCAGTGTCCTGCAGGTATTAGGAGCTGTCCTGCTCCTAATCTCTCAAGGATTGGAATTGGTGATCCCTGGTCTATACAGAGCAGAGAAAAAAAAACAGTTGATAAACCGTCTAAAACAGAAAATGAAACTCCCATCTACAGCCTCACTCTCAGGAACAAGCAACATTAATCAAGACTTGGACTTTGAAATAAGAATGCCAACAGGCAGTCAAGAAAAACTGAACTTCGCTAGCTGAACTACCAAGACTCTGAACAAGGAGGTAAGAAGGCCTACCGGAGGTGGAACAATCAGATCAGCCAGTGAAAAGTCCATGGAGTCACAATATTGTTTATATAGACTTATGGTGTTATTTGATTCAAAATGTTAGCTATTACTTTAGACAGATTATTTCATGTTTTGTTTATTCATTGGCTCCTGTGATGCTCTGATGAGCATCATCAGAGCAGAGAAGAGACTTTTTTCCTCCATCCATTGCTCTTGTTGTCAGTGACAATCTAAAATGTGTCCCTTATGTAATTTCTAGGGCTCCCCAACCTGCCAATCCCACTTTTACCACTGAGCATAATTGTACATTGTATCTACAAAAACATAACTTACATTTTTAAATTTGGTCAGTCCATAACTGCTTTTTTTCTGTAACTTCATTATGGAGTACCAGGTAAGATGAGGTAAATATATGGGTTCCAATGCACTGACTATTGGAAATTACAGTTGTACAACACCCAAACCTTTTTTGATCCACTTTGCACTCCTAGTCAGCATAGACTGCATAGACATTAAATCAAAAATCAAAATGACTGGAAATTACAGTATCATTCCGTTTGTCCTAAAAGACAAGCTACATTCACAAATTGTTGTTGGAGCTGTGATTCTATGAAAATGGTATTTAATGTAAAAGAAAAATTGAGCAATTTTCATTGCGAAATACATTTAAAAATGTGGCTTTGTTGTTTTTGGTAACTTTAAATAATTATCAAGCACAGTTAAAAAAAAATACAGTTTATCAACCTTACACATGTTTGACAATGGGGTGGATTAGACGGCTGCTTGTTTTTTCAGTGAGCAGCACAGTGCACAACCTCACTTTCTTTCTTTCTTGCTTGCATCCTTCCAATCTTTCATTGTGTTGAAAGACACACAATAGCAACTTTCATTTATCAGGCATTTTTCATCCATTCCAGTATTATTTTTAATATTGCAGAAGAACACATTACGCAGTTGGGTGTGTAAGTGTATTTTTGTCTTTTCTACTTTCTCTTCTCTCTGTTTCCTTTTTTGGTTCGCCCCTAATCGTTTCTTTTCTTAACCTTCTATTTCCTCTTGTCAAGTCCAGCATATTATGTAAAATGCAGTTATAAACAAGCACTCAAATAAATTAAATTAAACTAATTGAATAAATTCAGAATATCAGGAGAAGCCTTGTATTTATAAAGCTCCCCTTGGCAAAGTAAATCTGTTCAACACAGCAAAGCAACCAGACTCATTCTGCTTGCTAGACAGGACAAGTTAATAATAATAATAATAAAAAAGGACAACAAAAAACATATGGAATACTGAAGTACTATAGTGCTGTGTGCTAAGCCAAGTAGGCTTTAGAATGTGTTATCTGTTTGTTTGTTTGTTTGTTTGTTTGTTTGTTTTTTGATTGTTTTATCAGGGGAACAGCACGGGCTTACCTGGGCTGAAGCCCAGGGGCCAATGGAGTTCAGGGGCCTATCATTTTTGGGAAAAAATTGCATAAAGTCAAGTTATTATGCAATTTGTCAGTTTTCCTGTCAATCACATTATATGCAAATTAGAAACTGCTGATTGATCCAAATAAACCCGTTCATACCAAGCCCCGCCCCGCCGCCATGTGACAATCTGATGATGCTCTATCACTTAACTTTAGAGACAGGTGTCGGCTTTGTCGGCTAAAAATGACGTTTTTAGAGGTGTTTTTACAAGAAAATGACTAAAGAGCATCCCGAAGCTATTTGGATTCTTTCAGCCTCACACAAATGACAGCGAGGAAACCGCTCATCCAACCCACTGGGGAGGGCAGCGATGCCCACGCTGATGCCAGAGGTAACGGACACAGGAGAGGAATACAGAGGTGGTGGGGGAGGGAGGGAGACGGGCACACGCGCATCAGAGAGAGAGAGGAGGGGGGACGAGGTGGCACATTAGCAGTGACCTGGGCCTCTGGGGAAAACTTTGACCGTCCCAAAGTCCACACTTACAGGATAAAAATGGGACCGATACCTTGTCAAAATAAAAGTGCTGCTAAATCTGCGTCAGAGCGCACGTGGCAGGCGCATAGTAACGGGGAGTGTGTAAACAGAGAACGGCTACGTTACTCTCCATCAAACATGAGGGTGATCATGTTTATCATTTAGCAGAAGGCAGTGACGTCCATAGCGACAGACTGGCGACCTGTCCAGGTGTACCTGCCTCCCACCTGATAATCGATAAACTCCAGCCCCCTGCAACCCTGCTGCTGTGCAGAAAATGAATGAATGACAGTGATGTCCCCAGAAAAGCCATGATTGCTTATATTAATCCAGCAACCGACTGTGGAACAGCAGGCTCCAAACCAGAGAAACAGTTAAATGACCAATGTGAATACTGGACACAGGTTCTATAGAGGGGGGGGGGGGGGTTGCAGGTGTGAAATATTTGGCTGAATGTGGACTTGATAGCTTTCATGAGTGAACCGCAGGTTATTTGAGCAGCATGAACTAATCAGCCAGTTTGATTCTTTCTTAAAGTCTAGTTTGATTTGTTGCTGCTATTATTTATTTATTTTATTATTATTTATTTCAGATTTTGTATTATTATTATTGTTATTATTATCATTATTACTATTATTTTTCATTCTGCTCACATTATCTGAAAATCAATATCATGTCAAACTAAAAACAAAACACTCGGAACAGCCTTAGATAGTATTTTCTATAATGACACTTTTCTTTAAAAAAAAAAGGAGAAAAATCAAGTACATTTGGAGGACGGGACAGGGCCTACAAAACTTCTCAGCCCAGGGGCCTACCAGTAGGTTAAGGCGGCCCTGGGGAACAGTATCTACAGTATATGCCAACTTACCACTCAATACCGGAATGTTTAAACAATACAGGTAAAAAAAAAAAAAAAGAAAAAAAGGGAAAACTTACCAGGATTATTTTAAGAAAACAGAACTTAATGAGGACTTTATCTATTAAATCCCCATTAAATACCCCTGATGCTTAGAACTCATATCATGCCAGTACAAACACACAGCCCGTGAAGTGCCCACTGTCATCCTCTACTCTCATTCTCATTTTTGGTTCCAAAAAGTCAGATCCCATCAGCTTTGGGTTGATCTATGTTCCTACCCTCACCTTTGGTCGCGAGCTGTGGCTAATGACCGAAAGAACGAGATTGTGGGTACAAGCAGCCGAAATTAGTTTCTTCTGATGGGTTTCCGGGCTCTCACTTTGAGGGTGAGGAGCTCAGTCATCTGGGAGGGGCTCAAAGTATAGCCCTTGTTCTTCCGCATCGAGAGGAGCCAGATGAGGTGGCTTGGGCATCTGGTCAGGATGCCTCCTGGACTCCTCCCTGGTGAGGTGTTACAGGCATGTCCCACCGGGACCCAGGACACCCTGAAGAGACTTCATCTCTTCGCTAGCCTGGGAACGCCTTAGGATCCCCTGGGATGAGCTGGTGGATGTGGTCAGGGAGAGAAAAGCCAGGGGTTCCTTGCTTAGGCAGTTGCCACAAGACCCGACCTCGGATAAGAGGCAAGAAGATGGATGGAACCTCCCAGGAGGGGAAACAAGGTAATGCTTGATGTTTGCATTACTTGATGTGAGTGCAATTTAATTAATTGTGAATAAGGATCCATACAGCAGGAGGAGCATGAGCCTGACTGACCTTGACGTGCAAAACCAACATAGAGACCATGTAAGTGAGGAGTTCTTATTGTTGCAGACTTACTACCACAGTCAGAGCCGGTTCAGACCTCTGTGGGGCCCTAAGCAAAATTCAAGGGGCCCTCCAAACTGAGCTCCAAAAACAGTTGCACATGACTTTAAACTTAGGAAAACATATTGTATGAAAAATATTCAGACATATTGCACTGTCGCCTCCTTTTCATCTAACTAAGAACAGATTTATAACTATGAACAAATCAGAAGAAATCAAATCAAACTAAATGTGTATGGAAATGTTCAGTCTCAAATGCTGGGCTTGAAAATCTTAATGTTTGTAACAACTTCTCATTTGAAGTGTCCCTTCTCATTTGAAGCGTCCCTTTCTGCACTTTCTGGAGGCAAAGATGAACCTGTCTCTGTCCCTCCACTGGCTGACTGGCTGTAACTGGACTCTGTGCTGCTGCTTGTTGATAGAAACTTAAGCATAGCACTTGTAATATAGATAAGGCTAGTATCAATTCAGCTCCATCAAATTGCCTGTGCTTGTTATACTTTTATATAATTGTAATTACATTGTATGGTATATTATTTTATATTATATTATTTTATATTGGCTGTACTGCACCTGTGCTGGTGGTATTGCCTGAAGCAGCTACACATGACTTATCTGTGGCCACCAGTGATGACGATGAGGGTGTAACTGGCTCATCTCTGCCTGCGCTGGATGAACCTGTCTCTGTCCCTCCACTGGCTGACTGGATCTGGCTGGACTCTGTGCTGCTGCTTGTTGATAGAAATTTAAGCATAGCACCTGTAATATAGATAAGGAAAGTATCAATTCAGCTCCATCAAATTGCCTGTGCTTGTTATACTTTCTACTTTAAATGTAGGTTATCATTATTTCATTATATTAGTATATTATCATATTAAATTCCTATTTGTTTTACCATTCATTATACAGTTATTTATTTAGCACCACTGTCAAAATATTTTAATTTTAATTATTCTTATATTCTTATAAGATATCTGCATCTACCTGTGATTTATCCAAGCAAATATAATTCTATCTTAGTCAATATTTACTTTCCATTTTGTATGAGTGTAGTTCTAACTACAACACTACTATCGAAATTCTAGAAGCTAGCAAGATGCACAGGGAGACCGGGGCACACCCCCCTGTTATTGTAGGTGAAACATGGGCGAGTCCCTCCCACTCTTCCAGCGGGAGATGAGAGTTACCTGACTGCTGTTCCCGCAGTTCATTTTCATGCTGCTTCTTCTTCCTTTTCTCATTCCCCGAAGGATAACTCCACTTCATCACTTTACCTCTCTAGCTTGCTTGGCGTGCATGCGCGACATACGGTACATTCGTCACATTTAATTAAAAAAAAAAAATCCCTTTGCGAGGCGGGGCCTTTATGAGTCTGCGGGGCCATACTGTACGCAGCATGCGTAGTGTGCGTATTGGGTGAACCGGTACTGACCACAGTCGTAAGGGGAAAACTTGAACATTCTGAATATTACAGGAATATCTGGAATATTGTCTGATCATTCTCTGATGAGATGAATTTTTACACTTAATATTTTACACAAATTAGGTCAGAGAGTCAGCTTAAAATATATTACAATATTTCACATTTTTTTTTAGAGGGGTACTTCTTTCCCAAGCTGATATCACATGAATTAAGAAATAATTTTAGTGTATTTAAGTTAGATGGTAATAAAATGTCCTCAACATCTGACCCCTTCCCGAAATAAACTTTAGCCATCTAAAATGATTGAAGTGGCCTTGGTGTTTTCACCATTCTTTGTCATGGAAACTTTGATTTCATCTGCTGACTGAAATTTTTGCCTGTTAAAACTTTATCCCATATTTACCTTCATGAAAATTCAACAGTTGCTTTATTGGAGTCTTTTTTTTATTGCTTGGCTTATTTGGGTGTAAAACTCCTCCACATATTCTGTCTGTATATGCAACAGCTGGCACCCTCTCTTCACAGTCATTAGGCTTTAGAAATATTGAATGCAACTGTAAATGGCTTTTAATGAAGAGGAAATAGCAGCCACTGATTTATTTTAAAGCCATATGTACACTGCTTTAGAAAGATAAATTAAGAATTCTCCTTTTAGGTAACCATCAACATACATTTTAATGACCCCTCACTTGATTTAGTAGCTAGTAACCATCATTTGTTTTCATTTTCTAAAGTCAGTCTTTGGATTTTTAAAGGCATTTTATTATTTTCCAGGTTTTCGTACAGGAAGTGGAGTGTCTGGGCTTTGTCATTGGCTTTGGAAAGATCAAGCCTTAGATGGGGAAGATGGAGGCTTTCCAGTTTTTTCCTGGTCCTAAAAGGAAGACAAGAGGCTTCATCAGATTAGTGGGTTGGTACAGAAAGGTTATATAATTTTGGGAAAGCGTAGCTGTGTTGAATGACCTCATCAAGGGGTTCAGTACCCAACAGGTTTGTCTGGTCAGAGGAGTGTGACAGATTATTTAAAGACACCCACACCCACAGAATGATTTAACTTTATTTTCCACTTACCCTCATGGTGAGACTCTGGAGCACTTTTTTAATATCTCAAATGCAGCCAGCGATCAGGACGGCTTCTCTTTTTCCCCAAACTTTCATATAATGGAGTTCGCCGGGGTCTGAGCCAAAGAGGTCCATAAAAGTCCACAAAAACTTGTCAGTATTCCTCCATACTGCTCGTCCAATGTAATCCAAGTGTCCTGAGCGGGTAGCATCCAGAATGTACTCGAAACTATGTCATTTAGTATATTTTTAGAGCCTAAAAAATAAAGTTAAATCATTCTGTGGGTGAACTATTCCTTTAAAGAAGGTGTTTTCTCTTAACCAGTTTTTTACAGCCCAGATTTCAATGACCCATTCATTCTGCAGACTGATGCTTCTGGAGTGGGAGCAGTTCTCCTCCAGGAGATGGATGGGGAGAGGAGACCGGCTGTGTTCATGAGATGGAAGTAGTTGGACAGACCAGGAGGTACTCAACAACTGAAAAAGAGTGTTTGAAGTGGGGCATTGAATTCCTTCAATATTACCTACATAAATGGTCAGCACTTTTTCCTGAAGACGGACCATCGTGCCCTCCAGTGGCTGAAGCACATGAGGGATGCCAACCCAGTCTCGACCGCACCTACTCCACCCACTTCCAGGTAGTAGAGTACTGCTTCTCCTGTGTGGAAACAAAAACCGTCCTGGTCGTCTTTAGCGTGTGGTGCTGTGCTGTACCGTGCCCTGTGCAGCTGCAATGGAAAAGGCCCATTACAGCTTCTGGGTCATAGTCACATGGCGTGCAACACAAACGCTTTGTCATATTAGTAGTTCAGCAATAAACAATGCTTACATGTAACAGAGTATTTATCATAATAAAACCAAACATTCTATGTTAATTTACCGGTACACAAGAAAACTACATTAAATAGAGTGAAAAACAACTTGTAAACGCTGACTTCCAGCGTCACCACAGCAACATAGCAACAGAGTGCTGAACTACGCTTAAGGCCGCCAGCTACAGTCACTTCCGTGTTTCTCTGATTGGTTCTCTTTTCTTCTGTTAGTCCCGCCTCTCGTCTCGCATTGGAAATCAGTCTCCAGCGGAAGGAACCCAGACTGACTTGCTGTGTATCTCATACATGGCGTTGGTCAGGCTGGTGTACCAGGCTAATTACAGACCAGGGAAGTCAAATGTGGTGGCTGTCTGTCATAAATGTCTGAGATTTGAGGTACTGTGCTCTTTTGCAGTAAAGGGGAAGGAAATGTAATGAAGTAGCAGTCCGTTACATAAAATGTGTAAACTAAACTGTATACAGTAGCACTTTTGATTGTTTATTCAGGCACATTTGCACTTGAATTCCCACCTTGCACTTACAGCAAAAGTTGGATATGGAATACGAACAGAACAGCAACATAACGTGTGTCTAGGTTGAAGTTGCAACGGCAGAAAAACAACTCCAGCCTTTTGGTGGCCAGGCTTGCTGCTGCTACGTCAGGTGACCAGCAGCCTGCAACATGTTCAACAAGTAATGCAGAGGAGTTTTATAACTGAAAGCTAACATCAAGGGCCCTTCACATCAAACGCGCAGGCGGCCGGCAGCAAACCCATTCATTGTGTCTGTGTTACCGCAGCGGCAGAGCTTTCCACCGTGCCGCCAAGCACAGCAGCACATGAGGTGGGCGCATGCTGCCGCGGTACCGCTAAGATGACATCCAAGCATGTCCAGTAAGAGAGGCCAGTTCTGAAAAAAAAAGTGGTCAGCCTGAAGTAGTGCTGGAAGCGGTCTGTGTGAAAGAATGCAGCTCCTGGACGAGGCGGGTACCCCCCAAGTCCTGCCTTGCCATCAGGTTTGGGTGGACCCACACCCTTTTATTTGCTGCCGATCTTCTCTTCCTCCTCCTCCTCAGGGGAAAAGTTCTTTGCTGTGATGATGAGAGGTACATCTTTCACAACAAAGTGCGCCAGGGAAAAAACACTTCCTGGTCTGTTGCTTAGCAATGCGTGCCGGACGTGCTTGCTGCTTGCTCTGCGCCCTATCCCAGGGTGAGCACAACGAAAACCGCGTTCTATGTGAGGGGCCTTTTAGCCATGTTAGCAAGCGAGCTAGCAATGAGAGACCCACTGCGCCACATATATACGAGATGGGTATACCCTGCACGTAGACAGGTGACGCAGAGGGAGCCTGCCCAAGCGTCAACAGATGACAAGTTGGGAGTGAGAATGTGTTGGACCATAACAAAGCGAAAGAGCAAATTACAGACAGGGGGAGAGGGATTTGCATTCAAACTCACCACCCCACGAGAGTAGAGGCCCAAAGGTGCGGATTGGGATGCATTTCACTTGCACAAGTCTAATTTTCAGGGGGGAAACTCCGGACTGTACCTTTAAAAAGTCTTAAAAAGTATTACATTTAAATCCTGGAAATTAAGGTCTTAAAATGCTTAAATTTACCGTAAATTTAGCTGTAGGTAATACATTTTCAGCCAGTGTGTGCCTAATGCCAATGGGAAAAGTGCCCCACCATAAAGCGTTTAATATTGTGTATGTGTTTGATTAAATTGGTGTTGTGTCCGTTGTGTCAATGAGACTTTGCACGATTAACAGCTGCAGGCGCTGACGTCGGAGTGTGTCTGCAGTGCAGTGTTGCCAATTTAGCAACTTTGTGGCTATATTTAGCCAGTTTACAGACCCCTTTAGCAATTTTTCCCCTTAAAAAGGCGACTGTGACAAATCAAGTGGCTTTTCTGGTGGTATTGACTTTTGGAGACTGACGTGAAAGAACTGCAGGTGCGCCAGCAGACTCCTTCCTCCTTCAGAAACAGAGTCTCGTCCTCACATGTTTCTGAAGCATCTCTGTTCACACTCGGCTGCTGATTCAGTTCTTTAATAATGAACCAAACAGTCTGATGTTATTTATGTGGTTTACACGACCATATGTCATCGCTGCTCTGTGTGTTGCTCTTTGCTCTATTTCTCTGTGATGTGACGACACGTGCACGTCCTCTCAGGTGTGCGCTCATCTGCCAGCACGCTCTCAGACAACACTCAACCACCTGAAACTCAAACACTCAAATATCAGTGTTAAAGCTCTACCGAGAAGGTGGAGATGGAAACACTCGTGCTACTTTCCAGTAGCTTGATATGCCGAGAACATCGCGCACGTTGTGGGAATGCGCACAGCTAAAGCCTCCGTGGCTTAAGTTGTAGGCAACTTTGTGTCATTAATGTCAGCATGTTATCTGAGATCTGAACAGTAAGAAAATTCAGTCCAATTCCCCTGAATGAAACGGTTTTGATCAGAGCTTTTTAACTCATTCTTGTCCTCTGTGGGTTTGTCTTAAATAATCAGTTTGGAAATGTGTTGTGACGTCACAGCATGTAGCTGTCACATGAACATGTCATATTAACACTGTCATGTTGTAACTGTGGAGGTAAGCTGTTAAAGAGTTTATGGATGTTTTTTCCAAATGTCCAAAATTTTCTTACACGGGAGCATGCCCACAGACCCGCCTAGATGGGTTGTATCTTTCTCACATTTTTCACCCCTGACTGGTTTTCATGTCTGGTTGTAGACTGTTATTTGAAAACCAAACTAAACTTAATAACACTGAAAAACAAAAGACAATATTGACAAGGTTGTCCTTGTTTTGATGTTCTAAACAAATTTAAGGCGTCTTTTTTTGTCCCCTTTTGTCGTTTTCCCATGATGGGAGAGCGGAAAAAAAGGCCTCTAATAAAAAGTCTTTTTGCATAGTTTAAATCTTGCACCTAATTGATCACCAATGGGAAATGTAAAGTCTTGATTTCCATTGTTGGAAGCAAAAAGTTAAGTGTTCAAAGAAATCGTTACAACATTTTGGGGTCTTCAATTTTATTTGGTGAGGTTTTAAAAAGGTCTTAAAAAGCATTAAATTTTACTTTTAAAATGGTGCAAGAACCCTATCATTATATCAATATCTTTGATTGACTGCAAAGCTGAGTAGGTCTAAGAGAGAATTTCCTGCTACATCTTTTCCATCTTTTAAAGAACTTCAACAATCAAAAGATTTTGTAAATTTATGTTTATCTGTTTTATCTGGTGAGGTGTTCCAGGCACATCCCACTGGGACGAGACCCTGGGAAAGACCCAGGACACACCCCCACGACACGACCTCAGTTAAGCAGAAAGAAAATGGATGGATGGATGTTTTATCTTGTTTTTTATTATTATTATTATTTATTATTATTATTATTTTAGGAGTAAGAATGTGTATGTAAACCCTTTAAGATAGAAGAGGGCATATAAAGAAAGTTGTTATTGTCAGGGAGAAAATGTTTGTTTGCTTTATTGTACTCAGAAGATCTCTTGTCTTCTCTTGATGAAATTTGAGTGTGAAAAACATGTTTGGAAAATGTGAAGCTCCAGTTTGGCGTTATCAGCAGAAAGTTAAACGTTGCTATCTTTATGCCTGTGCATGATAAATGCACCGCAATTTGCTTTGATGTGGATGAGAGGGGCTGTGCTGGGATTGTGATATATTGTTTTGTTTGTCTGCCTTTGTGCAGAAATATAAAGGCTGCCACGTGAGATTAAACAAACTTGTTTAAAGTCAATGCCTGTGTATGTGACAAACATGTAATGTCTCCAGAAGTGGAAATGGAAGTAGTTAAGTTTTAAATCATCATCATGAAACAGGTAATTGTCATTGACCTTATGAGACACGTCCTCAGCAAAGTCACATTGTTACACATTGACAGCTACATTGTTTACCAAATAAGTTATCATGCATCATTAAGCAGGAACACAATGCAACATAATGACAGCAATTTCAGAGCTGACACAAACATTTAGACTTAATTTATCATCATAAACTTGTGGACAGATGGGTCTGCTCCAAAAAAAAAAAAGTGTCACAGGTACAACAGCAACACATGCATAAGTCGGCATGTTAATTTAGGCAAAGTCCAACATTTATCCAGGGGAAGTCTACAGCCAAGCACTCATATTATCTTCACTTTAACTGTCAATTTCATTATTATTCCATCCCTTTTTGTTTTGTAAAAGGTCAGATGTAGGAAAAAAAAAAACAAGTTTTAAAGAAGGATGTGTGTGCAAGTGGTACACGAAACTCCTCAGCTATTTTATTTTGATGGGTTTGCAAAGATAAAGGGCTTCTTTTGGGTGTGGAAGACCAACAAATCTGCCTCCAGTAAATAACATGGGAAGTTAATTATTACAATAAAAACTCACTACTTTACAAGACATCATTGAAGTGTAAAATTAATCCTCCCACTGCAGAGATTGTACAAAAAAAAAGTTATTTTTACAATATATGCCACCATCGGATATTAAATGCTATAGTTAGAAAATTAATTCATAACAAATAGCTCATTTTACAGAGTTTCATTCAGGGTTTATGAACTGAAATGAAATATACTTTATTCATCCCAGAAGGGAAATTCAATATTGTAAAAAGCTCATATTCTTTTTCTTTTTTTTTACGATATAACTTATATATGAAATAGTTATTAAACAATAATAATCAGTCAGTCAGTTTTGTTCTTCAAGGTGATGGCTGCTGGCAGGAATTAATTTCTGTACCGATCCGTCCTACAGAAATTCATATGTATGTATGTATTCATATGTATTTATATGTACTGTACATCCTAAATCCTATATCATGCTGTCTTTGCACTATAGGCAGGTTAAGTTACCAAATGATTGCAGTTTATACAAAAATGTATCAGGCTACCTTCTCACAACATTATTCACTATGTTGCAGCTCCAATACACATTACCCTTAAAAGAAGAGTCCACAGTTCCTCCCCATTTCTGTTTGTAAACACTATTCAAACCCCGCCCCTCCCCGAGAGTTCGAGTGACTGACATCTGCATTAATCATAAGCACAGCGTTATACCCTTACCTCTGTCATTGGCTGGCGATATAGAAATCTCTGCCCAGAAACGTCCCAGATACACCCAAAGGGAAAAAGTGAATTGCAGACTGGGGGGGAGGGAGTTGCAAACAAACTCACCATGACATGAGAGTAGATGCCCAAAGACACAGATTGAGATGGATTTCACTTGCACAAGTCTAGTGTCAAGTTATTTTCAGGGGGGAGACTCCGGACTCTACCTTTAAAGTGCTGATGACACAATTTTGACATTTGATGCCATGTTTTATAGACCAAAATGACCCAAATGTTCTTCATGACGATCTATGTAAGAGAAACAAGCGCAGCTGCATAGATGAGTTATTAGGAAACTCAGCTGTATTTCAGCACATCTGACCAGACTGTAGCGCCTTTCGCTGAAACAGGATGTCAGTCAAAAAACATCTGCAGTTCATTTAACATGGAAGTCAATGGGCTCATAGCAGTTTTTAAGTTCTTTTTCCAGTTTTACAAATGGAGAGTAACGGCTCAACCTTCAAATTGTATTGCCAGTTAATGTTTCGGTCACAAGGACATTTTTTGTTTATTTAAGTTTCCTACAGTTCCTAAATTGCAATGGGGGAGGATAAAGCAGGTCGGACTTACCGGTTTAGCAGTGGTAACCCTCCTACACATCTCTTCCGGTAAAAAACTGCAGTCATGTCCACTGGAATAGTCTTTCTCCACCATCGTTGGTTTATCAGATCGGTCATACAGCTACTGGACAGACAGCTGCTCCTCAGGTCTTCACTGGATTTCTCCGATCATCAGATCTCCTCCAGCTGCTCCCAAAGATGCTTCCTTCCCTCCATCCTCATGTTTATAAACGGTAACTATTTAAAGCTTGGTTGGAACTATGCAAGTTGTCATCTTCTCATTTTTAAAGGCTAATTATTTGCCGCTAGTTAGCTCGTGGCTAATGGTTAGCCATGAGTTAACGCAGGGAAGGGTGCCTCTGCATCATCACTCCTGGCTCTGCCTCGCACCGGTGCAGGTCTTGGCTCGCTCAGTGGGGTCGCAGTCCAGCAGGTTTACCATGTCTCTGTGCTCCAACACAAGTTAATGCGTCATTGTGCAGAGTTTGATTGGCTATTGGATCTATTTAATTTGAGACAGGTGTGTTAGAGCAGGGAGCAATGGAAAACCTGCGAGACTGCAGCCCTTGTAGGACTGAATTGAGTAACCCTGATATATAGTAAGTACGTAAACTTTATTTGATTAGCACTTTTCACAGACAGGGGTCACAAAGTGCTCCACATGAAAACACATAAACAATACAAGTAAAAACAAGTAAAACTAATAAATATGTGTATGAAATGAGTAGCTATGTACTTTGAAAGGCCTGTGAAAACATGTGCGCTTTTAGATGCTTTTTAAAAGTGTCCACAGAGTCCAGAGTGCAGGGACAGAGGGAGTAAATTCCAGAGACAGGGCGCACTGCTTTAAAGGACCGGTTTCATTGGGTTCTAAAGCAGGTCTGAGGAACCATAAGCAGGTTTTGACCTGAAGACCTCAGGCTATGGGCCGAAGTACATGGCTAGATCAGACCTGTAAATTTATCCTGGAAGCGACGGGGAGCTAATGTAGGGCCTTCAGGAGAGTCTTTCACTTTCACCTTCTCCTCCCAGCTCTGACTCGTGCTGTCAGAGGCGCGCTGCGCGTCTCCGACCTTCTTAAAGAGACAGCGCTGAAAACAGCACCATGTCTGAGTAGTGAGATATAACTGTACAAACAAACACAGTCAACTATTTGTTTCCTCTCTTACTCGTCCTGTCCAGTATTGTAGCAGCAGAATGATAGTCTGGCTCCTTTGTTGTTTGAACAGAAAAGTCAGATTTTTAAGAAAGCCATGATAATTTGGCAGGCCAGATACTTTTGGCGGTGGGCCAATTTTGGCCCGCGGGCCACCAGTTGCTAACCACTGCCTTAGGATTTCCCTTATTTGACACAATCAAATGCTGAAAATACTTGGATCTTGCTTCTTTCAGCATTTCATTCAGAGATAAAATAAGGTCTTTAAGTCTTGTGGACTTCCACAGGCGCTCAGTTCTGTGGCACAACCTTCTAAAGTCCAACATACATTCATTGTTTCAAGAACGTGTTTGTGTACGGACAACATTGTTAGTCTTGAAAGGGGCAATTTGATCTAAGATTGCGGCACACTGAGAACTGAAAAGGTTCAAGAGATCATCAACATCCACACATTCATTAAGAGCACAAGAATAAAACAAAGCACAGAATCTTTCAGCTGTTGTCTCTGAAATGATCCTCCTTTTAGCCCTTGTAGAGACCGGCCTAGGCTCAGAAGGAGCCTTCAAGTTGAAGAAAATACAGCAGTGATCACTCAAGTGGAAATCCTGAACACAAAAATCTGTGACATGTAGGCCAAGCAAAAAGACTAGATCTAAAGTATGACCCTTTTAGTAGGTGGGGCCTGATACATGTTGTCTAAAACCAAAAGATTCCATCAAAGATAAGAACTCCACTGCTGGGCTGGATGTATCATCATCCATATGCAAGTTAAAATCTCCAAGAATTAAAGGGTGCCATGATATCAAATTCCACTTTTCTAGGGTTTTGGGGGGGTATAATATGATCTGTTGTGCACTGATAAGGCCATGTGAATGTCCAGAGTGAGAATCAAAGTACCTGTTTATGGTCTGTCAGCTCTGTCTCTGTTCAGAAACGGTTAAATCAGACAGCAGCTTATCATTCTACGTAGTTTAAGCATGCTACGCAATTCATTTGCCCCAATTAGAGCACACTATTAAGCAAACAGCCCTCCCCCCCTCCTCTCTCCTTCCACCCTCCACTTCACCCCCACCCCCACCCCCTGCTGAGCAGTCAGTTCTGGGTTTTAAAACAAATGGATTTAAAAGAAAACTTCTGCAGCAACACTGAGGGAGGTGACCACAACCTTGTTATTGTAAGTTTACTTATTTTCTGGTTGCTGTAATGCCTAATAAACATAGTTCACTTTCTGTAATGCCCATGATGCTAACAAATAGCCTTTACAAAGGCCGAGGTGAAAATCAAACATGTTTGATATTTTTTGCCTTGCGAGGTAAAAAACTTCCAAATCTTGCAACCAGTCCTTTATATTTTAGAGGATAAATTGGTGGATATACGGCTAGACTATACCTGCTTATATGATGTTTTGTCGGACTTCAAAAACATCCATCCAAATGTAGCACCCAACCCACGTAGCTAGATATTAACCCCTTGGTTTAAGGTAGAGTCTGAAGTTCCCCCCCTGAAAACAAACGTTAGACTTGTACAAGTGAAATCCATCTCAAAACGCCTTTGGGCCTCAGCTCTCGTGTAGTGGCGAGTCTGTTTGCAACTCCCTCTCCCCCTGTGTGTAATCAGTAAGGACATGACGCTGTGTGGGAATGAGCTCATGATTGGAGCAAATGCCAGGCTCTCCAACTTTAGAGGAAAAAAAAGAAAGAAAAATGTCAGATGCTGCGAAGACAAGGAAGTACTCTGTGGTGAAGAGCGCTTTAGATAGTATGCATTGGAAAACCAGTGTTAATATTGGTTTGGCTTTTACCCACTTCTAAGCTTTGAAGGAGAGGCTTGAAGCTGAAGAGGCTGAAGAACGAGGTGGCCATTAGCCTGAGATTGATTTATTGATTGACTGAGGAGTGGAGCGCTCAGTTTGAATAGCGTTACAAACAGAAACGTTGGGGAAAACTCCGGACCCTACCTTTAAGGAAATTTTATCTAAGGTGCATTTAGTGAGATCATTTTCGCTGTGATTTCAATAAAAAAAAAATTAGTGAGGAAGTGAGATTTTTCAATGACTTTTGAACTTCTTGAATTTTATCCATAGCCACTGTATTTTCACTGAGATTTTTTTTTTTTTTACCATAGACTTCCATTATAACCACATTTGATCCCCTACTGTAAATTAAAGTGAAAATTTATTTTACCTGTAATTTCTTGCCTGCAGGAAACTCAATGAAGTTTTGTAAAGATAGAGTCAATCGCAAAATTATCCCAATATAGCCCCTCTTCCACAGACCTATATCATGACCCTTTACAATAAATTTGCATCCTTGTAAATTTTATAGCTGCAAACCGGTTTAAAGGCTTTCTTTTTTGACACAAATGTTTCAAGATATCTTTTCCATTGACATCCATTTTCCACAAAGACGAAAGTAAAAACCACATTCACAAAGATGTTGCAGTATTAAATGGCCTGCCTCTGGTCCTGATCCGTCCCTAAAGGAGAGTGTGGGGAGAATGTTTTTTTAACAAAAAAGAAGAAAAGAAATTAGATAAAGCTCATTCCGAAAATTTCCATACCTATAGATGCTTTTGGAAAAGAAACATAGGACAAAATCACACTTGTTTGCTTGGTTTTCTCAATTCCAATCTCAAATATCTATTCAACTCTAAAGGGAGAAAGTTATAAAAGCAGCATCACTCAACTTTCTTGAGAATATGTTTGGGGGTTGGACAACTCACCATGCTTTTATTCATCACTCAGTCAATTCAAATTACACAGGCTTTTGGGAAAGCCTTATTTTCAGGGGTGCACCACATCTCCCCATGTCACGTGTATGCATTAGTGCATGACAGCACAGTCAAAAACAGGGTTACTGCCAAAAACATTCTGCTACTACTGTATGCAGCTGGTACAATCACAAACATCTCATCTTGTCGTGATCTGCTCTGTTTGCCACAGTTCCTAATTGGCCCACCTGTGTCTTGTAATCACTCTCATGCATTTACCTGCTCTCCTTTGCATTTAAGCCTCCTCACGTCACTCCTCCAGTGCCAGATTGTCTGTTGCCACTTACTCAGTGATCCATCGTTATCCCACAGCCACTCAATGTCACAGTTTTAACCTTGTTGTTACTCTCATGGATTTCTGCCTCGGTCTTGCCCTTTGTTGTGTTTCGGATCTCTGCCTTTACATTGACGACTTTTGCCAGCCTGGTTGACCCTGTTCTCTTGCCTTGCCCTCGACTAAGTTTTGCCAAGTTTGAAGTTGGTTTTCATTCAAAATCATGCTGACCTTTTTTCTGGCATCCCATTATGCTTCTGGATCACAGATTAGATATTGTTTGTGGATTACCTGTTTACCAGGTCAAGTCCCTCACTGTCAACTGTTGGTAACATCATCATTAACTCTGTCTTTGCGTACGTTCAGTGACAGCCATCCTCTCTTCAGTCATTTCAAGTTCAGCAACTTATCTCAAACTTACCTCCCTCTGTGGACAGCACCTTTTGGAAATTGCCAAGTGCAAAGCCTACTGAGCCGCTGAGGATACACTCACTGTCAGTGATGCAGAACAGGTTACAGAGAATGCATGCACAAAAGCTATTTGCCAATTCTCATTTAGTATGCAAAAAAAGGTGAGTAAATTTACTCCCACCATAACCTCAAGTTCGCATTCATCAATTTTCTGAACTATATGCATTCAATTTTTATCCACTTCCAAACTAAAGCCTTTTGCATTATCAATATTGAAATTTAACGTTTCTTTGAAAAATTCCGGCACCTAAAGTGTAAGGTGTTGTGTGGCATGAGCTGCCAAAGAGACAACCAAACAATGCTGCAGTTTGCTGCTCAAAGACACAGACCAGATTACCAGCATAATTTCATGAGTTCAATACATTTGAGTTGATTGACAACACTAACAAATTAGTGTAATAATCTTAAAAGCCTAATGGAAAATAAAATGAAATAACCAGAAATGATTTTTTAGAGCTTCTCCTCAGTGTTTTCAGGGGAGTCCATGTGCTTTTCAGGGAAGCTAGGCTCCCCTTAGCGCCCCCATAATTTGAATATATCTGAACATACTGTATATGATCCGTTGATGAACAGAGCAACGTATGTTGATGAACATATAAGATATGTTCATTATTGAACATATCATAACATGTGTAATATGTCATAGTGGTGGCCAAACTGCATTTTTCAATGTGCAGGAGTATGGGGAAGAATGAAGCCTTGGCAACATTGTGTTGCTGTGTTCCCAGATTTCAGATGATTATGATAATACTGCTTTGAACTAAAACTATTAGACTTTTTTTTCAATGATATGATATTAGACTTATCAGTTACCAAGAAGTCTAGCACATGAATTACTTTCATGTGCTGACGTCATAATCTCCTGTCTTCATGGCAAACAGACATGTCATGCCATTGTGAGCTGAGCCAAACCAACAAAACCTAAGATTCTAAAACACCTTATTGTATGTTTCCGGTCACACTCCAAAAAACACCTCAGTTGCCAACACTCATGTTTTCCTTCTCACTGCAAAGTTAACTTGCAGTGTCCAATAATCAACACCAAACCATGTACCGTGAGAATTTGTGAAGGGCAGTTTGAAGCAGTCATGCATTCGGGGGTGTCCCAGCCTCACACTTTCAAAGACAGAATGCTCTGATTCTCACCTGTCAGGAGGTAGCATGTGGTGATTTATGACTGTGCGGAGAGAGAGCAGGTAGAGGGGATTTTATTCCAGTGAGCTATATGGCTTCTGCCTTTAAACTAATTTCTGCATACTGAGGTACTTTCACTACCTGCACTTGTGTCATTTTTCTTAATGACTGTTAAGGGGAGACTGGGTAAGCAAGGCAAACAGGCGGTGCTCCACCACAGGGCCGCTGAAAAGAACATAATTAAGATGAGGGGAAGAGGAAGGGTTGGGTGAAAAACTTCAGTATCTGAATATTCAGTGCAACCACACTAAACAGCATGATGATTAATTGCATGGCTGAGGTGATTAAAACATGACTGACTTTGTGGAAAATGCAGAACTTAGTCAAAGGTGGCTGATTCGAGTTGATTAACAAATGATAATCCTTCTGTCTGAGCGGATGGAAACAACTGGAGTTTTCGATTTTGTTATGAACAAGTCAAGGTTTGACACTAGAGAGAAAAAATGGTTTCACTCACAGACAAAACAGAAATAAATGATTTGATTGTATAATTTGTCACTATTTTGGTAAGCCACATCTATAATTGACCTGTGGAAACGCAATCAGGAAACTGGATGCAGGAATAGCTTTCTACTGATGCCTGATTGCCCAGGGCATTATGTCTCGACCCAGTTGTGCAGCCTACCAACCTGTAGTGCTGCCCCACTTTCTGGCCTAATCTGTCACATTGAGACTCCTGGAGATTCATTTCCTATGAATCCCATTTATTTCTCCTGGGCTATTATACCATGATCAAAGACTTACCTGTTACATCATGCTAGAAGGAGGCAGGCTGCATTTTAATGTTTCATTATGATATGATAATGTTTGACATATGAAGGTGGCTAGAATTTTACAGGGCTCATTTTTTTTTAAATTTGATCACAAAGACCTGACACTGAGATTATTAACCTTTAAGAATGATCAATTTATGCCAAGTGTCTGACTCAGTCTGTGTCCTACATATTACACAGAAATAATAACAAGACATTATGACACAGATGGCCTGCATTTATTTCACACAGGCAGTGAAATCCTCCAAGAGGAATATATTTCATCCTTGACTCCAAGTGGGGGAACCTGTGTTAATTTCCCTTCCTCTCCAAATTGATTAGTGGATCAGAGGGCTAATTCAGCCCTGGAGGAGTTACATACAGACAGTAGCTTCCCACGAGCCCAAGAAGAAGTCATCCATAAACCACACGTCAGCCCTGTTGCTCGCTAACTCCCTATCTCACACCGGTGAGCCCACAATCCTATCCTCAACGTCTGTTGCTAAGGTGCTGCACTTCTTTTCCCCTCAGTAATTTAAAAGTAATTGGATGGGGAGCCTTGCTTGAAAAGCAGGAAGAGGGGCTAAGGATATAGCAATCCAACTGGACTCCATCTGGCATTATGGCAACGAGGAAGTCATCAACTCGCTTGTCTACACTGTTTGGCAGATTCAAAGGAGAGAGGACTGCTGTCAGAAGTCATCACTAGTGAGCAAATCATCAGGAGGGTTCTGGAGACAAGCAGCTGAGCCGACACTGCAGAAACTTTTTATATACATCAATCAGCCATGAGATTAAGACCACTGACAGGTGATGTGAGTAGCACTGTTAAATTGGATACTGGGAAACTCTAGCATCAACTCTCTCTGCAATAGTATACCCTTACAGAACCCCACAAAAACATCTTCAAGCAGCTCAGGGGTTTTCAACAAACTCCCCAGGATCAGATATCGTCTGTTGCAGACAAGCGCAATGGAAAATGAAACCCAAACCACAGGTTCCGCAGGATCTACTGCAGTTGTCCAGGCAATCCATAACACCTTCACCTGTTTATCGTGCACTCATTGATGCTCAAATCTCGTTTGGCAGTGTGTGTGTTACATCCTACTCTCAGTGTAGTGCAGGGGTGTTCAGCTTCAGGCTGTGTACACACCAAATGCGATTTGGGCGTCAAAATCGCGCCTGACGCCCAAAGCTGGACGCTTGGTCACTACAAAGTCAGACGCTTGATTTCCAGCATCTTGACGCCCCGAACGCGCGGCGAGGGATGTCCAGCCAAGCCGCGCTCGACGCGCTTCGGGAGGAGCCCCACCTTTCTCTTTTTCCTGTCACTGGTCTGTCCTCACAATGACAGTTGCAGCAGAGAGAGCGGCCCGGCTTAATATGATAAATAAAGCAGGGAATGTCGTTGTCGAGCATCTCTGCTCCATGTCTGGTTCACCAGATGATTCCAGGTGTTCTGAGTGTGATGAGTTTTATCATTTACTCCAGGAGCTGCTGACGAGGGGGCTTTCAGCCGTCTGATCCGGCCCAGTTTAACAACCCGCTGTCCCGATGCTGGGCAGCATTATCAGCCCAGTAAATCCCATCGGCACAGCAGGTCATCGAACCGCCGTTCAGACACCGGGACCAGACACAGATCACAGTTTATCCTCCTCTGTCGTCAGAGAGAGAGGAGATTCCCCTCGTTCTTCTGGGTGTTTCCGTCCTGTCATAAAAGTGTAAAAAGTGTGTGACATTGAGTCGCTCTGATTGGTTGACGCTCCACGTCAAAATGCCAAAGTTCAGATTTTCCAACTCTGGTGTCTGCCGCCTGTGATGCACGTAACACTCTTCAAACGCCCCAAATTTCAAAACTCGCCACGCGAATTGCGCGTAACATGCCTAGAGGCGCCACAGGGTTTTTGATGCCTCCCCGATGCACGTCGGCCATTGACTTTGCATGTAAACCTGACGCCCAAATCGCATTTGCTGTGTACGCAGCCTCAGTCCTTGAAGGCCACAATCCTGCAGGTTCTCTTTTGTATGCCTCCCTGCTCCAACACACCTGACTCAAAATAATGAGTCTTTGTACAGAACTTCATAGACTCTCAGATTCATTTAATTTCAGTCAGGTGTGTTGGCGCAGGAAGGAAAAGAAAACCCGTAAGACAGCAGCCCTTGAGAACAGACTTTGGACACCCCTGATATTGTGCAAACAAACAAATGTGACATTATTCACACTGAAACTACTGAAATCTGTTTTGGTTGGGCGGAATTTGGGTGGTGAGCTGTTTTGGTGCTACGAGCACTTACGGGATAATATCCAGATTTGATTAGATTTGATTTGATTTGGGGGAAAGGGATCTCCAAGGCTTTGACTCTTCAGAGCTAGAGTAATTTAAATTAAGGCCATGTCCGCACAGAAACAAGTTCAGGTGTATTCACTCAAGTTTTCTTTTTTTTATCATTTGGGTGTGTCATTCACATGGAACCAGTGTTTTGGGAGCCTGAAAACACTGCACCAATCCATTAATAACACTTGTCTGAGAAACGCCACAGTGCCAATGATTAGTCCTTACTTAGAAACAAAAAGAGCAAGGCCATTTAACCTTGACTTTGGTTGTATCAAAGGAAAGGAGTCAGCCAAAACACATTATTTATAGTGAGAAGCAGCTAATGAAAGAATGAAACCAAGCATGGTTTCAGTATGGGGTGGGGAAGGTGTCCACAGCTTTTTGGTAGTTGCATGAAGGTGGTCCTCAAGGAAACTAGTTTGGGAACCTCCGGTCTAGTTCCTGTGCCTCTTTGCTCTTTTTAAGTCTTCAAGTTTCTTCTTTGGATTAAATTTACTTTTATCAACTTCCTTTCAGTTCAAGCTGTTCTTAACAAATCAACATTCAGCTTGAAGGCAACACACTGTTTGCATTCAAAAACCTGTCACCCTTTACTCTATGGAGCGAGTAAAACAGACATGCTATGAATCCTACATACAGTAAAGTGCATCTTTAATGTACTTTATGACGGCATAAAATCATTCTCTGAGGTGTGACACTAACTAATTTTTCTCTTGGGTTTCCAAAAACCAGAAGGTGTTTCTAGAAGGTATTTCTCTTCCTTTCAGAACGACTCATGACGGGTCCTCTGTCACTTTAAATGGCTTGCACCAACTTTTCTCCAAATTTTCTCCTATGTAAAAGTGCTTAGATGTGAGAGTGGTGTTCCTGTCAGTAGAGATATCTGTGGACAGAATTAAAGTGAAAATATTCCACTGCTGTGTTTTGTTGATGTGTAACGGAGCTGGTTGCTGGTGGAAGTAAACACACGGATGCTGTCGCTGTTCGGCGGATATTCATGTCCCAGATGAAGACATGACTTACAAAACCAACATTTTCTTGAACATTATTTTGAAACATTTCTATGTCCCTGCATTTCAAAATCTCCTCCTTGACCATTTAAATAATCTTTGTTTGGCCTGTTTTCTCTCCCTCTAGCTGCTGGTTCAAATCTACATGGCTGTGGGCCTTTTGTTTTAAAACTGTGATGAATGTGGTGTTCAGAGTCTGCCTCCTCCTGCTGTGATCCTATGTTTTTTATCAGTAGGGTTGGGAGCATTCATCTCCTGATATGCAACTTCCAGTCTGTTATTTTTAGGTGGAGTGGCAGGAAAGCCCCGTCAGACAAATAGTTGCATCTTTTTGCACTGGCATTTTTCAGTGTGGACCTTATATGATTCAAGGGCTTACATCCCGTATGTTTAATATGAAAGTTGGCCTTTAAGGAAGTATAATTTTCTGTGGAGAATATGGGGCCATGGAGAAATTGCCAAGAATCCTTTCAAATAATGCTGAGAGGGGAGAGCTCAGCAGACTACAAAGATAACACAAGACAACAGGGGAAGTTTTAGAAAAGCTCTGGCTCCACAGAGTGACGAAAAAGTGGGTGTTGACTAATGTCAGTACAGTATGTCAATATGCACCTATGTCAGCTGCATATCACAAAAAGGTCACTATGACTATTCCATAGAAATAAAGGCATTTTAGATACTTTTAAAGCAGAGTGGGTTTGAGTTTCTTGAGATGTGTAGTCATCTCTACCCTATCTAAAAAGCACCTTAGACAAGTGAATCCAGGAAGCACTCTTACACATTTCTTTTTTAAAATTTCGCCAAGGTCAGCTTTTCCTGTCCTTTTTACTGACAGAACATGACTTGTACAAGCTAAGACTTGAATTAACTTGTGGCGATGAAGCTTTGTTGCAAGTTAAACTTGAGATTGTGGTGTTTTAGTATACAGTATTTCTGCAGGACCAGGACATGAACTGAGGTCATCCAAGAACAAGAAGGGTAACTATGTTAAGTTAAACAATGTGTCTGACAATTACTGTAACCATCCCTGTAGAATCCTACTGCAGATTTTGTCACTTCATAAAGCAAAGCTCCTTAATGTTCCCTGAGCATTTGCTTTTGAATGATCCCAAAGGACACTTGGTGCTTGAGTCAGAGATGCTTTCACAAAAACAATGTTTAAAGCAACTGCTGAATTTTCTTTTTTTTTTTTTAAAAAAACTGTTTTCTTTGTTGGTTACAGCAAACTACTATCATCAGTTCACACAAGCATCTCAAGGCACTTTACAGACAGTCCAATTTATTGTAGGCCAGTTATAATCCCATTAAAAGCGAATCCATCATTAGAATTCGTCATATATTTATCCACAGAAAATAAAGAGATAGGAGAGAAAAGTCCTGGGAAGAGCTTAGTGCATCTTGGGATTCCCCCTATACCATAAGTCTATAGCAGTATAACTAAAGTGATGGCTAAGGGTCACCCAAGTTAGCTTTATGAAAGCTTTATCAAAAAAGAAAAGGGTGAGCAGGGGATCTGCCTTCTGGAAGAAAGTAGGAGCTGTGTCCATAAGAGAGGGCCCTGACAACTAAGACTGCCTCCCATTCCACTTTTAGAAACTCTAGGAACGACAAGTAAACCTGCAGTCTGAGTACAAAGTGCTGTGTTGGGAAAATAAGGAACTAGAAAAGCACTCGGAGAGTGTATACCTCAGCCAAGCAGCTAATTTCCTCCCAAATCGTCCTGTATCACAATGATAAAGAACACTTTAAAGAATTCCTGGATCCAGACAGTGATCCAGATAAACACCAAATTTATATCCAGTTCTTCCTTTTACCATTATCGACTTTCCCTGAAAATTTAATTCAAATCTGTTCTTAACTTTTGGGTTATTTTACCAACAGACAGACAGACAATTACATAGCCTCCTTCATGGAGGCAGTATAAGATCTTTAAGATCCAAGCTTGGATAGAAGATACTGTATCTGGTCACTGAAAAATTTACATGTGAGAAGGAAAATGCTAAATTACACCCTGGATTTTACAGTGAGCCAATGAGGAGAAGCTGAAGTTGGAGAAATCAAATTTCTGCTGCTAATTCTCATCAGACCCCCCCCCCCCCCCTCCCGCAGTTTGGATTAGTTGGGGGATTTTCACAGCATTTTGGAGGCAGTCCAATAATAAGGAATACCAGTTGTTGAATCTTGAACTAAGAAATGAATAGAAAAATTTGAGGAGATCCATGACTATTTTCTGAACCAAAGCAAAACCACTTTTAACAGACTATATAATGCCAGACCTATCGATCATCATACTGTATGTCAGCTTTATTCAGACTAGACCTCCACATGGAACAATTTGGGACAGCTCAATAACACTCTTGGCTTAAATGCTGTAGCTAAACTATAAAAAGTGTTGTTTAGTAATCCCTACAACCTCAAATTACTTAGTCCTTTATAAGTGGTACACAAAATTTAATTTGTGAGGATAACTGAACTGGCAAGGCTTTGAAATAACATTAACCCACTTTGTATTAAGTTTCTTAACTAAGGGTGAAATTATACAGGCAGGATTTCCAGCTCAGGCTCATTGTGATTGGTGTTTAATGTGTCTCACTTTGAGTCTTCTTTGTATTGCCAGTTATCTCAGGATGCTGATATCTACTAGTTTATTATTACCAGTAAATGAAGGAAACCATTTTGTGCCTCACACCTCCTGTATTTTTGCCTCCAGTGAGGAGAGCAGACATTAACCCACAGTCAGTCCTGGCTTCTATTTCATTATCTGCTGATTTACACACATCTCTCAGCTTTAGTAGTGTGGAGCTAGTGCATAAAAATCACAAATACTGACTCCCAAGAACAGTTATTGGCTTAGGAGGATGAGGTGGGGGGATGGCAAGGAATGTGTGTGCGTGTGTGTAGCTGTTATAACACAGCAATGTCACAGCTTCTGGGTATTGTGGGGAGATAGCATGACTGCGAAGGTAGATGTTGCAGCGGGCGATTTGGGGTGCTTAATGACCCAGGAGTTGCATGATTAATGGAGGGGTTTACACGATATTTCTCCAACTTCGGGGCCAAGCAGGAGCAGAAAGCCTGGGCGTGTCATCTTTTAAGAGCCGCCAGCTCAAGGTCGGTTGAGCCTGGAAGAGAGCCCACAGAGACGACAGGGCTATTAGTGGAGTTTCCATCCTGGACCACTTGTGCACACACACACTTACACACACCTATGCGGTGAAGTGCACGCACATAAATAAGGATGCATGCCCACTGCATATCTCTGCACATGCATTTACACTAGGGACCACCCTAGCATTGCAGGCACCGCTGGGATTGCTGTAACCTGCTTTGAGGAAGCAGAACTTGGATCACTTGTGAGGAGCTGAGTGCTAGAGGATGATCAAGTGCAGCCACAACCAGATTTAGCAGAATCCCAGGATTCTTTATTCATTTCCTGCCATGAAACACCCTGTGTAAAGGAAACACCGCAATACACTTTTGTGTTTTCTTGTTTTTTTAAGGCTGATTTCACTTATATCATTTGGTTTCCCTAATGGGATCAAAATAAGCAACAGACACCTGATAAAAACAAACAAACAAACAACAACAACAACAAAAACCATACGTGCAAGGTTTCACCCTGACTGGATGATTTCTGACACGTTTCATTGATCAAATTTACAAAACCTGAAAGCAATGTGAAATGTCAGGCTCAGTTGACTGTATAAGTGTATCCATGTTTTTTCTTTCTTTCTTCTCTTCACTCTGTTCCACTCCTTATTGTTTCTTTTCTTAACCTTTGTTTTCCTCTTGTCAGGCCCAGCAATATGATGTAAAATGTAATTATAAACAAATATTCAATTAAATAAAAAGAAATAGAATTAATAAATTCAGAATGTCAAGATGAGCCTGATACTCATAAAGCTCCTCTTGGAAAAGCCAATCTGTTCAACACAACAAAGCAGCCAGAGTATCACTCTGCTTGCTATGATGCTGGACAGGACAAGCTTTTTTTTAAAAAGGAAAGAGGAAAAAAGAAAAAAAAGAATAATAATAAAAAATGTCAGCCTCTATATCCACTTTAGATTTAAATGAATGATGGGGCTTTTTACAAGAAGCATAAAGCTTTTAAAGAGTCAAAAGAGTGGTGCAAAAGTTCCTGTGATTCAGTAACCAATATAGCTATTAAAGAATGACAACACTGCCCTCGATTAGAGAAACAAATGTCTAAATCAAGACTGGAGTACTGGTCATTTGACTCTCCATAATTTGTTTGGAAGGGTAATACTGTAGTTTAGTTTTCACAATTCCTCAAATGTTTTTCAGGAGCAAAACAGCCACAATTATTTTGTTTTTCAGCTAAATTGGTTCAGTTTCTAAAAATCTGAGTTAATGATAATAATAATAATAATAATAATAATAATAATAGGCTACATTTAATTCGAAAGCGCCTTTCAGGTTGTTGTTCCTTTACTTCGACACTGTACAAGTAAAGGAAAGAAACTTAATAGAAACAACAAGTATACGAAATCCAGGCATAACATGGAACAATGTATCAATCAATCAAAACTTTATTTATAAAGTGCTTTTAAATACCAAAGGTAACAAAGTGCTGTACAGGTGAGTGAAAATAAAAAGTAAAATCATATAAAAATAATCACAATAATAACAATAATAAAAACAGTGAAGAAGGAAAACAATAAAATCAACATCCAGATTCTGGCTTAATGATGGTGCTCTCTGGAATCAAAAGCCAGAGTAAAAAGATGAGTTATTAAAAAAGATTTAAATTATATAGAGTATGCTAGTGTATCTTGAAGAGGTGAGTTTTAAGACTGGATTTTAACAACAGGAAAGAGTCGATGTTACAGATGTCAGGAGGAAGTGAATTCTAGAGATGAGGAGCAGAGCGGCTGAATCCCCGCCTCCCCATAGCGTGGAAAGGAGGACGTGGCAATATGGAGGTGATCTGACAGGTAAGGGGGGGGGGGGTTGGATGGCCTTAAATGTGTGCGAGAGGACTTTGAATTCTATTCTTAGTTGTTCTGGGAGCCAGGGCAGCTGCTGCAGGACAAGGGATGTGGTGAAAGGAGGGGGGGTTGGTAATAATTCAGATGAATTCTGGACCATCTGAAGCTTATGGAGATATTTCTAAGGGAAACCAAACAGAAGAGAGTTCTCATTATTGATACGGGAGGTGACGAGGTTGTGAGTACGGACAGAGGCAGTACGGGGGCCAGGGGTGAGGGCGGGGCAGAGACCAGAGATGCTGCATAGATGGAAAATATCTTGAATGAGTGACATTTCTGATGTGAGCTTGGAATGATAACAAATTCTATCTCTAAGGAAGAAAATTTAGGCTCTGCCACTATTCAATCCATCGAACAAGCTCAATCCAAAGCACATTTTACAATTGACATTAGGAGAGAAAGGTAGTCAGAGAAGTTTACACAAACCTTTGGAAAGTTTTCCTGTCTTATAAAATCTCCAAGAAGCTGTAAGATAACTTTTCTAGGAACATATTAGCAGTTTCAATGGTGCAAGGAGGTTTATTAGAAATGCAAATTCTCATTAAATGACAAGTAGGTTCTACAGATAAGAAAAAAAAATGCTGCTTTGAGTAAATTAATTACTTTTTAAAGCAACCAGGAGTGAAAAAATTCATTACTTATTCAAGCAAACAAAAATACCCTCACAGTTCCCCCTTTGAGTTTTGGTCTATAAGGAAATGCAGATAAATCAGAGGGAATTTCATACTAATTTGATACACACCAGTCAGAATGTATTTTTCTGATACTATTACACAGAATTATGCAAATGACTTTAAAAATACTTACATGAATTAGCATAAGATGTTGAGACTAAATGTATTTGATCTTTACATTAATATGTGATAAAAAAAAAAATTTTTAAAAATCTGCAAATCTACACTCACAAGCCACTTTACATCAGATTAGACCGTTTTTTCCCTTTATCACTACCTCATTTCTTGGTGGTGTATATTAAACAAGGTGTTGGAAACATTCTTCAAAGATTTTGCTCCATATTGACATGATTCTGTAGCATCACACAGTTGCTGCAGATTCGTCAGCCACACATCCATAATGACAATCTCCCGATCCGCTACATCCTGACGGGGCTGTATTGAATTGAGATCAGGTGACTGTGGGGGACATTGAAGTACAGTGAACTCATTGTCATATTTAAGGAACTTTGTGATATGGTGCATTGTCCTGCTGGAAGTAGCCATCAGAAGATGGCACACTGTGTTCATGAAATACTCAGACCAATCATTCAAAATGATGAATTATCTTATCAACAGGACTAAATTCATTGGCTTGCTGCCATGTGACTGACTGAATAAATATTTGTGTTAACAAGCAGCTGAACAAGTACCTAATAAAGTGACTGATTAGTGTAATTGAGGATATCTTCATGTGCCATAATCAGTCATGTTTTCTTTTAGGTGAAACCAAAGACTTTGTGTTTTCATTTCCTTGTGAACTGAAACAAACACTAGACCAGCTTAAAACTTGGATATTTTAAGAACAAAATATCTACCCTGTCGTTTATTTGTACACCTTGTGTGCACACAAGTGCAGTGATAGGTTTGACCTTTAGCATGAAGATGGAAATGAAGATAATAATTCTCATCAGGGAGCCCAGAGTGTTGATCAAGATTTCTTTTTACTTCATGCATAATCATGTCTTGGCTCACATGGAAATTAGCCAGAATGAGGCAGTCGACTGTGACAAGTTGGTATAATTGATACGGTGAACTTTTTAAATAATCACAACCTCAGTGAAGTCTCTGCAGCAAAACGGCAATGAATTTGGGGCCTGGAGTTCCAACAGATAACTTTCGAGATGCCTGATTTTCACTGCTCTTAAAAAGTATTTAAACAATTGATGATGTTGACAAAAATTTGCCATTATAAAAGAAAAAGTTGAGACTAGTAAGCTCATGTCTGACTAAAGAAAACAAGATAATGTATGCGCAACATTTTTCCAGTGATGAAAGAGTATACAAAGTCTGAATAATAAAGGACTATATAGTCATATACAGTAAAATACTGAACTATAAGGCAAAATCCTGGAAATTATTCAAACCACTTTTGCTAAATGTTTGGGAAGTTTATTTTCCTGAGCCTTTAATTAATCATTTTATGCACTGTAAGTTGTATTAATTCATTTTTAAATGTAAATTTTTAAAACATCTTTTAACTGTCTCTTTTATTTATGTTAAGCACATTGAATTGCTTTGAGTATGAAATATGTTATATGAACAAATGTGCCTTGTGTTGATATAACTGTCCAATAACTGTTTGATAACATATTAAACTACACACTAACACAAATATCAGCCAATCACATGGCAGCACTTCAGCACATTTAGCAATATAAACATAGTCAAGATTACTTGCTTAAATTTAAACTGAGCATCAAAACAGGGAAGAAAGGGAACTTGAGCTAATTTGTATGTGATATTATTTTTGGTGCCAGACAGGCTGGTCCTAGTAGAAACTGCTGAACTACTGGGATTTTCCACAGTCATCTCTAGGGTTTTACAGAGAATGGTCTGAAGAAGAAAAAATATCCAGTGAGCAGCACCTGTCTGGACCAAAATATCTTATTGATGTCAGGAGTTGGCGGACAATGAGAAGATATACTGTATCATTTATATAATATACTGTACAACCAAAATCTAAAGATGAAATTAGAGAAAGAAAAAGGTCAGATTCTCTGTACACATTGCCAAGTGGTCCATGGTGTCAATTCTGGTCACTGTACTCTTTCCTTGCTGGAATATTAGCAAATTGAGAATAATTTGTACTGAAATATGAATATTTTTTTGTCTGTAAAAGAAGACAGCTGTCATAGCAGTAAACTTTTCTATGAAAACTTTCATGAACACCCTGTGGTTTTCTTTTTCTGCACAACATACTTCACAAAGCAGGTCATTAAAATCCATTTTGGAGACTTGGTACAGCTGGAGCATGCAGCGCTCAGTAGCATGGATGCTCACATCCTCTAGTTATATTATTACACAGACACACCACTTTTGGATTTTCTGTGCTGTCTGAAAGTGGGCTGCAGTAATATCTGGAATATAATACCACTTGTATTAAAAGAACACACCACATACATAACTTTAAAATCCCATCTCAAAAACTGGCTTTTAACCAACCAAACCTGCTCCCACTACTCGGTGCTCTGTTGCACACAGATGCACTGTAAAAAAAAAGACAGTGTAAAAAATACCAAGCTGACTCAACTTTAAATAATTTGTAACGTTGCTGCCTTAAATTTTTGAATAAGGCCAACAAAATATTTAAGGTAAAGTCAACACGCAACTGAGTTTCTTCAACTTATGAGATCATGTTCTCATAGCTTATTGTTTTGTGCTGGGAATCTTCTATTTTTTAGTCAGACAAACTAATATTTTCATTTGTACAACAACACAACTCAAGTGATCTTGACTAATCTTTGATTCAGACAAGTAAATCTGTGAGGTGATTTTATGAAGATGATACTAGGGATGGGCATATTGATACCTTGGAGTCAATACTTAGATACCAACCAGACAAAATATCGGAATCGATACGTTTTTGAGTATCGTGATACCACTGTACTGAAACAAAACATGCAATTTGTTTCTACTTCTAAGAGTTTTAGGCAATGAAATGATGAAAGCAGCCAGATTCTTTTTTTTTTTTTTTTGAACACTTTATTTGTGATTTTCGTTTAACATATAAAACAGTCATATTCTCTGTATTACAAATAATAACAGATAGTGAAAGCAGCCAGATTCTATCTTCCGTATCACATGATGGTGGTAGCCTATCAGATGTCATGATGATGCTGCTACTGTTAGTGATGATGATGATGATGTCTTGATGATTGTTGTCTTTCAGTGGTTTAATGCAGGTTATTGTACATTATGTTTTGGTAAATTTGTATTATTACTATTACATTTACTATTTTAACATTTTCCACTTAATAAATGTGATCATTTTAGTTCGTATATATTATGTTATTTGATAATTGAAAGACGTCTTTAATCTATTTTTGTTTAATTTGATCATCACTATAATTTATTATTGTTTTAAAAGCATTTCTTTCCAGTCCTTCTGTTCTCAGGTTTTACTTATATCTAATATTTCCCTTGCATTCAAGATATTCATGCAAAATGTGCAATCGTGTGATTTTAAAAAAAGAGAAGAAAAAAAAAAAAAAAAAAAAAAAAACAACAAAAAAAAAAAAAAAAAAAAAGAAAAAAAAAAAAAAAAAAAAAAAAAAGAAAGGAGGGAAAGAAGGAAAAAAAAGAAAAAAAAAGAACAAAAAAAGGGGGGGAAAACAAAAAGCAAAAAAGAGAAAGGGGGAAAGAGAAAGGGAAAGGGAAGGGGCCAAAAAAAAAAAGAACAATGCTTTAAAAGGACAAAAAGTATCGGTATCGGTATCGCTGAAAAAGTGCCATAAACTACTGGTATTGTATCAACATGAAAAATTTTGGTATCGCTCATCCCTAGATGATACTCGGATGAGACCATTATGCTTATTTACTCAAGTAAAAATACGCAGGAAAAGGCCCAGAGTCTGAGAAATATCAACATCATGACAAATTATTGAGCAATGCTGTTTCTCTCTGCTAGACCAATTACCTCAGTCTTTGGTGATGATTTTATCTGCATATGCAGCCCTTTACACTCATGGTGCAACTTTGACATTCAAACTGAACAGAACTTTTTTGAGTTGTTTTTTATGCTTCCTCTAAACGTGATCATAACAATGGAAGTAAACACATAACTCAAATTCATAGAATAATAATCATAAAACGTTGAATTCCTGCTGGATTTGCATTTCCCATGAGCCTTTGTGGTCCAGATACGTTGAGTTTTGAAAATAGCTCTGCCCCCCTTTTTTGTTCATGCAAACTTTAACTTAAGAAAGTTAAACATCTGAAACTCATGAACTTAAGTTCTGTGTCCAAAACTCAGAGAAGAAGTGGAGTTTACAAAAGAAAGTAAGTGGATACAACTTAATAGGGCTGTCTGTTTTTACAGTGTATGTATGTGGCTATTAGCTGTACACATCTGCTTGGCTTTTGTGTTAAATGTATTATTCTTGATACATCTTGTCATGTGTGGGGCAATTTTACATTTATGGATATGTATGTGCCACACTCTTGTATGCTTCATTGTTGTGTGTTAAAGGCAGGATGGATGATGTTTTCCTGGAGTATTTTTTACGATATTGCTTAAAGTCTTCTTCACTCCCCAATTGTAGCCAATTAATTAAATGTTCTGACACAACAATCAAAAAAATTAATCACCTGTGGAATGTACAGGACTAAAAAAAAACCTATCCAATGAAGTTGTAACGGCCGTGCTTATTGATTGAATGATTACATGTCCATCAAACTCGACTGCTTGTTGTCGCCCTCCCACCCTCCCCGCACACACACGCGCGAGCTCGTAACTCCCCGTGAGCGTCTCACAGTGCACATGAATGTGGCTGCTCGCTGCTCTTATCTATGCTGCTGTTTGATCTTAAAATCCACCGAAAAGAAAAAAAACAGATGTGGATCAAGTCATAGAGGTGTTGGTGTTTGCAGTAAGGATGTTTTACACCGCAGAAGGAGTTGGAGGTGAGGGAATTATCACTTTTTTTGTGTGTTTTCCTCTGCTGTTTACTGGCAAACTAACAAGCCGTCCACTTGGCTGTTCTCAGTTATCTTCACCAACAACCATCGGCGCACACGTTCCTGTGTTCTATAGATGTGGAATAGTCAAAGAAAGACAGAAAAGGATTAACTATGTTAGTGTTGCAGTCAAGACCACACTACTAAGACCAACATTACCCATGAATCTTGTACAATGTCTTTGTCTCAGTCCCTGTTCTCGAAAATGTCATGGTTTTATCTCGGTTCCTGGTCTCTGTGATGGCTTGGTCTTGGTGGTGTGGTCTTGACTACAACACTAGCTACATTATATAAAAGTCTTTTAGACCAGGGCTATTTAGTTCAGGCCCAAAGGGCTGCAATCCTGTAGACTTTTGGTGTTTTCTTGTTCCAACACACCAATGAATGAGTCATTGTGCACAACTGAATATGCTGTTGGATCAGTTATATTTGAGTTGGGTGTGTTGGAGCAGGGAAACATTGGCCCAAACAGCCCCTACACACTACCCCTGAAAAAATGTGTTCATGCTCCTGCAGGTGATGTGGGAGGAGCTCAGGGGGGAGCTGCATCCTGTCTCTGATTTGACAGCCACTTGTTTCTTGCCCTCCTGGTGGGTGTTGATGAGGACCCTGGAAGTCACCATCAAGGAATATGTTTTCCTCTAACTCAGTGAAATCATTGGTAGTGAGGTAGAGGCTGTGCAGAAATTCACAACATGCTATGATGTCTGGCAGGGCTGAGCTGACCTCAAAGGCTTTGAAAAATGCAGCCCAAAAGCTTGCTCCTCTGTGTTGGCGGTTATGTTGTTCCTGGACTCATCTGTGTAGGGGCAACTTGTAAGGGTTAATGATGCATTGTGGTCTTTCCAGGCAGGGATATCCATCATTTGCCATCAGGCAGAAACCTGAGGGTGGATATAATCCCTGGCTGTAGATTGGGCAATTCCTCAGAATTTTGCCATCATGGACACACCCTGGATAGCCCACAAAAATATTGAGGAATCTACCTGTGCCATCACAGATCATTAATGGAACGAAATGTTTTGTAGTTCAGGTATTCTGTTTGATGCACATTCCCTGTTGAATTTATGCAATTAAGGCATCCATCCCAAAGACTGTAAAAATTATGGACTTAGTATCCGGTCTCATCTGAATAAGGGAAAAGTGAAGTCAGTTGGGCATGTCCCACCGTCGCCATCTTGCCGTGTCGCGTGTGTCGTCACTCCCGTAAAATACTACAATGGGCAAAGCGCGGCCTCAGGGCAGATGATTGACAGCTGACGTACTCTGGGCTAAACGCTAGCCGAGCTAACGTTGTTCTGCTATGAATTTGGCCTTTTTAACATGGGAGTTAATGGGGATTTGCTCTGTTTTGAAGCCAGCCCCTCGCGGATGACCAAAGAGTTACATTTTTTTTAGCAACCTGGAAGTAAGCTTCCTGTTCTCTAGTGAAGTTCTATCCATCCCTTGATCCATCCAAAGCACTAGCAGCCCTGCCAGACACTGGACTTTATCCACATATGTTTGGCAGCTCATCCAGAGAGGGCAAGGAGATCATGGCACAGAGCTTCGTCTTGTTTTCACCTTTGACTCAGTGGATGACCCAGTGCACAGTTAACTTGGGGACCCCAAAAGCACAAGCCATCAGTCATCACCTATCAAAAGCCTTTTATATGCTATCCTAGAAAGGTTTAAGTTTTGACACAGAAAAATCCCCGTCAGTCAAGTCAACCAATACCTACTTAGTTATTTAGATGAACTTCTATCCAGTCCAGTATACTGGACTGGACATTTCCATCCCTTTTTCTATAGAAAAGGGATGGAAATGTCTGGAAGCCTAAAACTTTTTCTTGAGTGTATGGATGAAAGCAGCTGCATCATTTATGCTCTACACTAAATACGCATGTACATGCAACAGAATCTTTTTGTCCATCTTTTGTATACTTTACATGCATCATTTCATCAGTTTTCAGAGAGCTTGCACCTGCTTACCCTGTGGTTGGAAATGCAACAATGCCACCCGTTGGCCTCGGCGGTCATTAAGTGGTGATCTGGGTTTCCTGCTGCTCTGAGCGGACCTCCGAGCTAACCCTGAGGAACTTCCCTACTTCCTGCTCTCCTCCTCTTTTAAAGAACCCCGATTAGGTCCAGCCTCCCGCACTGACTTGTAGTCCTTTTACTGTTTACCACCCATTGCTATTAGCTAGGAAGCGCCTTCTACATCAACCTTGTAAAGTTTACCTTAATCTAAACTCTTGTCTTGGCCTTATCTGGCCTCGACCCTTCGTAGAAGCCCAGCCTTTACTTTCTTTATCAAATAAATTACGAGGACATCCCATTGAACGAAGCAAAAACTCTTGATAAAATTAGCTCAGCTCACGCTGTTCTTGGGGTCTTGCTTGGCAATCACATTATTGATCCCATTTCTCATGTAAAATATATACAAGCAGCTACAACTTTTATTGCCCTAGAAGTTTGAATTTACCCTCAAAATAACAGAAGCTATGAAAGAAAGGATCCCAACCGATTGAATAAAGGTTTATAAACCTTTAACCAAATGATCACTCCTAGCAACCTTTGACTTGTCTCTTTCTGATTCAAGTAAAAATATTTTCAAGGAACACAAGAAGTGTTGCTTGAAAGCCTGACTTGAAAAGTCATAGGCTTTTTCTTAAAGCCTATGACTTGCTGTTCATTTTTATTACTGAGAACAAAACTCACACAGAAAAGTAGGCAAATGCACAACGTTTACAAAGAAAGTTACCAGACTGCCCCTGAATGAGTATAGTATGAAAATAGAACCCCACAGATGACCCAGAAAGAGAATGATTCCATCCTTTCTAGTGGGCATTGATAAAAGTTCATCTTAAATTCAAGTTTGTGACATGGTAGAGGACGAGGGGGGAGGGGTATTTTTATTTTTTTAGGACTGAGCTTCTATCTCAGGAGGATAAAGTTTCTCCCTGCAATGGTAGGGACCTCTCCTGTGGTGATCTTCCATTTTACATAAATGACTGTAACAATCATGCATGGCTTTCTGCAGCGTGGCATTGCATAGCCATGCTGGAAGAATATCCTGTTAATTTTAATGCACACCAGCCTGCAACCAGCAGCTCAATCTACTCTGGGGAAAATTACAAAGCCCAATCAATAGAAATGTGTCCTACAAAGTTAAATACCAGCTCGCCTGATAAACAGCCACTTCTCCCTGCCACACTACACAAAGGCAATCTGGCACTGCGAACTGCTTTAGAGGGGCAGCAGAGGGGGGAGCAAGCCTTCATGGGAGGAAAATTATGAACATTTGGAGTTTTTTTTTTTTTTTAAATGTAGCACTTCAGAGTTTTCCTCTCTGACTCATATACCACCCACACTGCTCATTTGATTTGATGTTGTACTGAGTAGGGCTGTCAAAATTGCTCCAAAATGACATTCGAATATTTGCTCTAAAATTTACACATAATTCGAATAAATTCTAATATCCATTTGAGCAATGTACAGGAAGACAAACTAATACAAGACATAACTACTTGTACAGACTCAGCCGACGAGCGTTTTGTGTGTTGCGCCATCTTGCGCCGCCGCCGTTGCCTAGGGAACGAGTCCCAATTACCTCCTATCTGCCAACATGGAAAGCAGCGTCAATATCTGGATTTACAATGTTGGACAGTCGTCTAAGGTCATGATAACCTATAGGTATGTTATCCAGAGATCTCTAAAGTATTCTGACATTTTATTTATTTACATCGGAGCATTGATTTAAACTATTATTCATCTCTGGAAACTGGCTTTAATGACAAGCCACACCGGAATAACACGGAAATCTCGTGATTACTTATCAAAGTTTAAAAAACCAAACCCTTTCAGAGCTCGTTACTTATCTATTTTGTCATAAATGTGGCTTTTGGTATTGTTTCAGGACTGTACAGACCACGTAGCCTTCACATGTCCTGCAAATGAAACTAAAGGCTGCAGGACACCGTCTTCCTGATTTCTTTGTGTTTGCGACTGAACTGTTTTTATTTTCTGGTCTCAACGTTGCCCTGATCAGAGCAAATAACCTGATATTTCACAATATCTCCCTGATAATTCATTAACTTACAGCAACACTCAGCTGTCTCGTTTAGCATTAGCTAGCATAAAAACGTTATGCAGTGCCTCATTTTCGGGAGCATAGATACGTAAATTAAAGTGTCAGGTTAATGAGTGTTCATCATAATTTACCGTGTTTTTGTTGTTAGTGATTAAATCCAGTGTTTTCTCCAACGTGGCAGCAAGTTATTCCTCCTCTGCTCTGAGTGTCCGATATTCCTTCCTGATACGAACACACTGACATCAGTGGACTGAGCGCGAGCAGCAGAAAAGTCCACTTTTGTCACAGACAGAGATCTTCATGAAATAAGTGTCCGCGATCTTCTTATTCGCTTATTACCACAATTAAAGTTTTCCAATGCTGTTCCAACAACCAGGAATGTGACAGTCCTTCCAGATTTCCTCCATGTTGGGAAGAAAAAAGTCCCATTCTCATCTGTTCTAATTATGTACAGAAACACTGCCCAGGCAATAGTGGACGGTCTAGTTGTGGCGTTTAGCCGGTTTCGTCTATGGTTTTTTTTTATTTTATTTTTAGTGTTTATTTCATTATTAACATCTTTAACAATGCCCTGGAAAATAGAAAATGAACTCGCTGCAGTTCCCCCACCCCCGCATCTCCTTAACTTGTGCGAGCGATTAAAGATCCCGACAAATTGAAATGAAATTAACGAACAATGAATGCTCGAGCAGCTGCAATAAACATGGAGCAACTTGAAACAGTCGGCCTGTAATCAAACCAGTGTAGCAAATGTAGGCCCAATAATAATAATAGGCATAAAATAGGCTGTTTTTCCCACCGTTTATTTAAAGTTCGAATATTAATTTTCACGTTCGAATCTTGGATTTTTATTAATATTCGAACATATATTCGAATTTAGAATATTCGTTGACAGCCCTAGTACTGAGTCGTTTAGGCGATTTTGTAACTTAATTTGATGGCTGATGTGTACTAAAAATATATCGTTACAGACCTTTTCTGGCATTTGGAGAGGAAGAATTACTTCTTAAAGGGAATAGAGGCAGGAATTAAAAAACAAACAAACATGCAGTTCCATTTTTTTTTCATACTAATGGGTGATGAAGCGCTAAATACCAAAAAGAACGTTTCCACCCACGTTTCTCTCCGTTGCCTTGAACAGGCTGTGTGCTGCAAAATGCGCTGCAATTCGGTGGCCGAATTTCCCACGCTGCCCTGCGGACGTGACGTCAAATGATGCTACATCCGCAGTTTTGATACAGGAAGAAGACGGTCGCGGTAAATTCAAACACTGTAAGCGATAGTTATGGATTCTTCTGCCGTCAGCAAACGATCCAGATCAACTGAGAGACACTTAAAAAGTGTAACTACGAAGAAAAACCTTAGTAAACAACATAGCCTATAGCTTCAGTTTGTGCACGCTCCCGTGACGGCTTGGCTCATGGCTGCAGTTACCTGAAGCGCCAGTCGCGAGTTTCGTTTCTTAATCTTGCCTCTAGTCCCTTTAAGCGATTGTCAAGAGGAAACAGGAAATTAGGATAGTGGACCTAGTTTTTGTGGTTGAAGAGTTTGAAATGAAATCCTTATACTGACACAGATCAGTCTCTCTGTGCTTTGAGTGGACAAGCTCAAAGAAAGAGATAAACAATGAAAAAGGTCTCAATCACTCCAATTTTCCATTGTTCAGGTGTGGGGAGTCTGTGTTAAAGGGGAAACTCAGTAACTTTTTTACCTCAATAAATGCTTTTCGGAATCCCCGTGGAGCTAAACAAAGTGTTTACGGAGCAATTCAATGTTTCCCCCCCTCCCGCCGGGACCTCTGGCCTGCGAGCAGCTCTATACAACTTTGCCTGCGCCGACCCGAGCAAAACTTGCGACAACAGGTACTCAGGTCCCCTATCTACCGAGCTGCTTCCAGCTCTGATTTGAACCAGACTACCAGCGCTAATTCGAAGAAAACATTTCTTTAGCTTCACCCCACCTAAACACGGCTCCTGGCTCTCATAACCAACTCTTTGCTGGACCAGAGTGATTCACGTAGCTTGCGCTGCCTGTGCGCCGGGTGAAGCATCACTGCTTCAGGCTCAATAATCACTTGTCATGTCCGCAAAAAGTAAATAAAAGTTTGTATTCTTACCTGCTACCCGCCAACACCAGTGAAAAATATAATCCACGGCATATTTACCCGCAAATCGCGGGTAAAACATCCCGTTTCAGAAAATACAGGACTTTGCTTTGAGTAGAGGGAGACGAGGTGCTGCTACCAACACAGCAAAGTAGCATCAACAAGCTAGTAAATGCTTAGAAATATATTCAGGGATCAAAATAGAGGAAAGACAGGTAGAGAAGCCGTCTGTGTGCTGTGGGGGTGTAGGGGGGTTGAACTTTTAGACAGTGAAAGGACGCCACTAGGGGGAGCCCCGAGCTGAAGTTACTGAGTTCTGCTTTAATCAAAGCCACACACTAAAAACTCCTTGGGTCCAACTGCTGGGTTAAAAAGAGACCAACTAATTTCTGAGTTATTTCAACCCAGACATTTGGGTTATGTTTTTTTTTTTTTACCCTACTCCTTTGTTGAATACTTGACCCAATGTCTGGGTTAAATAACCCATCTTTGTAGTCAATATAACCCAACTTCTGGGTCAGTAACCCAGAAATTAGTTGGTCCCTTTTTAACCCAGCAGTTTTTAGTGTGCAGGGATCAACTGGCTTCGTCAGGCGGTCTGGCATTTTCCTGGTGGGCTGACATGTTTTCTGGGCAGTTTATTTATTTGTCTGACTCGTCCATAAAACTCAATAGATCGGGGGCCAACAAACATTGGTATTGGTCACCCCACTTAGATTTTTAAATGCCACCCCATTTTGGAACCCCTGTGCTTGACTAATTCATTCATCTAAATAGTCAGCACACAACTTTCTTTCCTGACTATTGGCCCTTGAAACCTGTTGATATGCAGCCCATTGGATCTGCTCCGAACAGCAGACTGAACCAACCAGATACTTAAAACCAATTTTTGGCTCTGTGCCAGTGGATGCAGCTACATATGAGAGCTAAGGAGAGGAAACGGAGACAAGGCAAAGAGAAAATGCATGATATTCAAAAGAAAAACATGCTGTCAAATGTCCAAAGATGATTACCATGTTTGCCACAGCATGGCCTGAATCAGCTGCCGTGGATGATGATGATGATGATGGTGATAAAAGCTGTTAGATACACCGCTGTCACATGTTCTAGACGCCCATTAAAACCGAGTAAGGCTGAGCCATAGAACCTGTTAGCAGTGAACATACCAGCTGTTTCCAAAGTTATGATGTAGTGATATAAACGTCGATAAAAGAGCTGTTTTACTGTCACGCCAGTTTCTCCCATGAAAAATGTTGATGACATCAGTGTTTCCAGCAGGAACTGGTTATAGTTGAGTCAGCTGGTTAACAGGTTGTATTCACTGGTTAAAACAACAGATCTTAAATTTAGTTATGTATGTCTTCCTGAATTAAATCATCTTATTAAAAATGAGATGATGATTTTTAACAATCAATCATCAACATTAACAGAGGTTCAGCATCTTTCTGATTTTCTTTAATAGCCTGTTTGTTATTGGTTGTGGGTCGGATACTTCTGGGTCAAAATATGTTACAGGCAGCTTACTGTATGTGTGGAAGTTTATAGACAATATAGAGAAATAAACCTCATCTTAAGATTTTTTTTCTTATTTTTTTTCTATTTTAAATAATGATGCAGCTGTGTCTCTTTATCAGAGAACCCAATGACTCTGGACCCTGACTGCATCAATATCTTGAATAAAAAATCTCAATATTATTTGCTCTCAGTATTTAGTTGAACATGGTTGAGATAACATCTCTATGCAGCAGACACTGACACTTTTTCTACACTTTATTCAGGAACTGTTTTCATGATTTATCATTTCTTATGCCTGTTCTTTCTAATTTCTTTCTCCCTCAAACACACAGTTATCTATACAACACTCTGTTATCCATCACTGTGCTGGAGTATAGATGTTTATTTTATTAAGAAATTCTGCTTTTTAAGAGTATTTAAAGGTTGAATATGGAACATTTTTTATTAAAAGCTATAGGCCTATTTAAAAAAAAAAAAAAAAAAAAATACCTCCACAGGTCGTTTGGGGGTGTACAGAATGAAAGTACAACATTTCCTAGAAAAATTATATTTAGCCTAAAAATAATTATAAAATAAATTTTTACGGGTTCAATAATGGCATTATACAGTATTTACGTCTATAAGCCAATACACGCCGCCACTGCGGGTTGCCAAATACGATCTCTGTGTATCATTTGTATTTTGGGCACAGTTCGGCTGGCACAGGGGGAAACAGTGGAGATGGCGAGTGAAGCAGCTGCTTCAGAGCCCTGGAGATGTTGTTATTTGTTTCTGAGGAGGAGTGACCTGAGAAGAGCAAAACCTGGAATAAATTTAGGTGAAGACTTCACTAAATGGACCCACATAAACGTTTTCCATGGTGCCAAATACGGAAATGGCGACTTTCCTCCTGGATCGGTAAGCTAGCTTGTTTGCTAACATGGCTAACGTTAGCTGTCAGTTATAAACTCCTCTGTGTTACTTGTTGGACATGCTGCAGACTGTTGGTCACTTGCTTATCGGCAGCGAGCCTGGCACCCAGTGGCTAGAGTTGTTTTTTTGCCGTTGCAACTACAACCTAGACACACATGATGTCGCTGTTCTGTCCATATTCCATATTCAACCTTTAATGTGTCTATTTTCACTGATTCCTTTTAAGGCACTGTAAGGTTTCACTGACTTCCACGGTTGATATTAGCATTAAAGAGAAAGATTAGTGGTGTGAATGATCGCAAATGAGCTGGTCTGGACCAAAATACCTGGGCTAATTTTTGTTGTCCCAGTTTGCCTCTAGTGTAGCCTCAATTTTCCGTTCTTACCTGACAAAAAATGGGACTTGTGTGGTCCTCTGATGCTGGAACCATCTTGAATGCTCTTCTGAGGCAACATTAGAAGCAAGCTGTAAAAGAACAATTAACTCTGCAGTCTTTTTCCACTGATCTGGGTCAAGCAACGGAGTGCTATGTGCCAACATTAGAAAGACAGGCCTGTGCATGTTAGTTATTGGCTCACTCTGGTAATCAGCAAAGTGAAAACCCACTGCAGGAAAATCAACAGATTTTAATAGACCTCTCAGATAAAGGCTGTGGATGAGTAAGTATGCAGGAAAAAAATAGTTCTGGTAGTGTTTGCGGGAAATATGAAGGTAACTCAAAATCACTAAATTAAGTCTTCAACAGAAAAATAAATCTGATCTCTGTGTTTGGGACTGCTAGTTGGCGATTCCTGAGGGGTAGAAACAGGAGCTGAGGGGGGTTAGCATGCATCAAGGCCACAAATGTGAAAGCATCAATAAATGTCAGGTCAGTTGTGCCCCCTGGGTATGAGATAGACCTTATTGATTTGTCTCTCTGAAGATTATATCCTGCCTTTCAAAAACTCAGAAATTCAGCTACTTAAAACTTTTGGTTCTTCCTGAGGGAAAAATGCATTCGGTGAAAAACAGGCACCTCAGAAACTACATCTCCTGCTTGTCACTGCATTTGAGAAAAGTTCAATTTGCATAAGAGGTATAAATGAATAAATAAAATGAACAAATGAATAAGTTAATAAATAAAAGTTCACCAGAAGTGTGTGTGTTCCATGGTGAGTGGGAGGGGTGGGGGGGGGGGTTGAACGAGGTGAAATACACTGCTGAGTATTGGAGTATCGATCGGAGACCATGTGATTTGACTTCTCCTCCCTGCGGACTCTGCTCCCTCATCGTCTGTATCCGCTCGCATCGATTGGCTGGTGTAGGAGGACTCAGCCTGCCCAGCTCCGTGGTCACCCAGATGGCTGCTGCACAGAAGTCTTCCCACTTAGCCTTTAACCCTCATTGGTATGTTTCTAGTTTTATGGTCAGTCGTTAGCGCCCTGACTGATACATTCAGTGGATGCACAGGCTGTAGTCTGTCAAATGCGGTTTTGTGAGTATTTCTCATTTCACTCAAACTGGTTTGTTGCTTTAATAAAATCTCCCAGAGAGCTGCATGTATAATGCAATAACTTTCCTCTTTACTGTGTTAATTGATTTTGTCTTTTAAAAACCGAATGATATAAAACTTCTTAAGGAATCAATAATCTATTGTTTCTAGATTTCATAAATTTATCATGAAATCTAATGAACATCTTAGTTTGCTTTGTTTTTATTGATTGCAGGGCAATAAATGTAAAACTCCTTATTGATCCCAAAGGCTTACATAAATTTCTAGAAGTTGTGCTCCCCACATAACACAGTACATTTATGTAAACTCAGCCAACCATGACCTGAAATACATGACACAGGAAGGGGTTAAGGTTCAGTTCGGCTGTTAAACTTCTTTTCTCAAGTGTCTGAATTTTTCGATATTTTTGCAAAAGATGAAATGAAAGACTCCTTTCCCCACTTATTTTAACACTATAGTCAAATAGATGCAAAATAGATGCAAGTCAAATTTGTTCCCAGAATGTGTCAAGAGGCAGCTCAAAAATACCACACTGATCATTTAGCTCATCATCCCTGTATACTGTTTTTCAGTCTCATCCATGCAGACTGTTTCACTGCCTTAAGCTCTGCATCCAAAGGCAGCTTCCACTTATCATCCCTCTTTCAAGAAGACTAACAGAGAAGGGATCACCATGTCACCTGTAATGTTTTATCATATTGATCATAATTTATGTGTTAGTACAGATGAATTCTCAATCTTGTCTTGGAATACCTGCCAACACATCATCCCTGCCATCAACACTGGGAAATTCAACTTCAGTTCATGGTTTTCTTTTTAGACCTTTTTGACAACTTTATTTTTTTTTTCTTCTCAGGTGCAGACACCTCCAAACTGTAAGGTTTATAAAACCCTTTTCTGTTTCTAGTGACTGTGGAAGTACCTCCCACAAAACTTTTTTTTTTTTTTTCGAGAGAAAAAAAAGCACAGACTATTTTCAACAACAGAAAATTCGATGTTTTTTTTTTTTTGTTTTTTTTGCTTACGTCTGCATCAGCCTCAGAGAAGCAGTCTGTGAAGGGAAATCTTAGCTTGATGGCATTTGGTTTTGCATTTGTAATATTCAGCCCAATACCTTGTCACCAGATAATATACTATCATTGTTTAAATCCAACCAAAACTGGGATTTCAAAATGTATATAACCATTTAAGTGTGATGTAAATCGTACAAAAACAAAACTCTCAAAACTGAACAGATAGGCAGTTGGAGCTGAAATAACGCCTGCATGTACTCAGCTAGACTGTAACTGGCCTCAGCACAATGCACATGCCTTTAAAGCTCCATATTTAGGGATTCTCTTTTATTTGTTTGTGAAAACAATCAAGTGTAGAGCATATAGATGTGTAACTGCAGTCATCGAGAGTAACCGTCCCTATGAGTCCAATATGTTGCTGCAGGGAAATAAAGTTTGGCTTAAATATGGCCTTAACTTGCAGTGTTGACTCCATGCGTGTGTGGCTGCCAAACCTTAGTCACATGACCACACAAAAAAAAGACCCATAGGGACATGGCTATAGTCTGGGTCAACTCTTCATATTTGGACCACTTCTAGCCTAAACAACCTTTGCTGTGATCCACATTCAAGCCAACAACTGACATCTGGCCCACACAACACTTGCCAGTGCCGTAACTGAGTTATAAAAGCCCGGATTAGGCTCAAACATATCTTGGTTGGAGTTGAAGATCCCTTGTACAGGAGAATTCCCAAAAGCTTCTTATGTTCTCTGTTTCAGTTTTCTAGAACAGTGTTTCCCAGTTCTGGTCCTCAATTACCCCTGCCCTGCACGTTTTGGAGATTTTCATGCTTTAACACACCTGACTGAAATGAATGGCTCATCAGCAGGCTTGCGAAGAACTTGATGAGCAGTCCAATGGGCTCTATGCATGACTTCACTACTTCCTGAAGTTAAGGTAGCTCCTTTGTTTCCTGTCTTTCATTGCTGGATGAACTGATTAATCCAGGTGTGTCTGGCCAGTTACTGAGGCCAGACACACCTGGATTAATCAGTTCGTCCAGTAATGAAAGACAGGAAACAAAGGAGCCACCTGAAGTTCAGGAAGTAGTGGAATCGTGCATAGAGCCCATTAATCTGCATCAGTTGTAACGCCAAACTGGCTTCACTTTTAGCTCTTCAGACATGACCAGATATGACAACCATTTTTTACAGTCTTTGATTTGAACATTTCATGTTCTCCCCATAGCTCAGTTACTTTGCATATCTGTCTCCTGGATTCAATTGAACTTACCTGTGTTAGAGTACTCAAAGGAATTCAGAAAATAAACCTGTTTAATTCTGCCCTACTCTTCAGTCTCTGAATAATTTGTCAAATTTTTAAATAAACTTTGCAAAAGTACCTAAAAGCTAGGTGTTCTTAGCTGTTAGAGTAATTTCAGTCACATTTTCACTCTTAAAAATACCGAATTAGGTTTGGAAGAAGGTCATGGTTACAGTTCCAATGCAATATTTCACTAGACTGGCCTCATCTTAAAGCCCTGAAACTCTAACTGCACAGCAACAATGAAAGATGATCCTGCTGTTTCCTCATGTTGCTTTTATCTCATTCAATTAGCATTTGAACACACCACAAAGAAAACCAAATAAAAACTAATGATCTGCATGAGACGTGTTAGGCTGAAACTGGAGATGAGATGAAAGACCAAAAATGCGGACTTGACAGTGAATTTGGTTAATGAAAAACAAAAGAAACCAGACGGGAAACTAATACAGGGATACAGACAAGGGATGCACGATACTGGATTTTTGGCCGATATCAGATATGCCGATATTTTACAACTGATTTGGCCAATAACTGATACTGATGCCAATAGTAATAATTTTTTCATTCATTCTACTTAAGGCATTGATGAAATGAAGGACTTTTGCTGCAGATAGTGCCTTAGGGAGGCGGAACTGTCTCTCTCATTATATGGATGTATGCCAGAGGGCAACTGAATCTAAATATGGTCCAAAAGAGTCGAAGCGATAGCCTACAGAAATTTTACCGGTGAGTAAATACATGTGTAAACTCCTAGAAATAGGACTAGGTTGAAAAATAAGAAAGTCATCCTTTAATGTCACATTGGTATATTAAGCTCATTCACTATTCTGATCAATCCAAAATTCTCTCTTTCACTGATGGAACCTACTGAAAAAATGGTCACATGGTCCAATGGTGCACCACACAGCAGATTTGGTTTGTCACATAGCAAATTATAGGGAAAACTTAAAGGGACATTGTGTAATCGGGAGCAGCTCCCTCGTACTTTTCATGCTGCGTTCGCGTGAAACCGGGCAGACCGACGACATCCGCTGCATGTAAAGTTATCACCGGCCTCTATGTGAAGACGTGGTCCGTCAGTTACAGTGACATCAGTCCACATCTGTTCGGTTGTCATGGCGATGTCGTATTGTTTTCCCTGACCCATGTTTTACCGTCTTTCGCTCGGCTTTATTGATTAAAATGACATCTGGTTTGTTACCAACGGCCGTCTGCCCGACTGCACGTGAACCCAGCGTCAGTGAGACGCTAGTCTCTTCCCTCTGCAGCGCGGTTACTTTTCAAAGGCATTACCTCGAACTGAGCTGAAAACTCCGGTGTGTCCGGTGAGTTTCTGTGTTTTCCTACTGTCACGCTTCTCCCGAACGCAAAAACATGGCGATACGACATGGCAGCCTCCACCGAGACGACCCGCTCGATGTATAAATGAATGATACGAACAGCAAATTTAGAACTTAGAGGAGCACTTCAGTTTGTTGATGGGAGTGATTACTGATTAATGAAAAAACACTTTTGAACCAAATAATCAGTTTTTGTGAATAAAACACAGGAGAACTTACACAATATCCCTTTAAGGGCTGAAAAGGCTTGTCCTTCTTTTTTTTGGGTTGCAAACCTTAATGACATCATCCTGTTTCTGAAAATGATAGAGCAGAAAAGTTGCCTTCTGTTAAACACAGACCTTCTAAAAGGAAAATGACCGCAGCAGTTGGAGGCTTTTTTGACCTTCCAAACTTGCAACGGATATACACTGTACACAGAAGATCTTCCATGCAATTAATAATTAAAGTTGCCATGTTCTTAGTTTTCAGCAGTTACTTTGGTAAATGGACCGCATATATAGCACTTGTCTAGCCTTAGTGGCCACTCAAAGCTCTTTACAGTACAGCGCTTTCATCCACACAGCACTTTCCAATTATGTGCAGCTCTTTTTCGGTCATACACACATTTACCCACCAGTGGCATGTGAGGCATGTGGAGATTCAGCATCTTGCCCAAAGACACTTGTGATGTAGTGAACAATCACTGGCCACTTTATTAGGTCCACCCTGCCAGTACCAGGCTGGGGCCCCTTTTTGCCTTCAGAACTGCCTTCGCTCTTGGTGGCTATGAATCAAAAAGGAGTTGGAAACATTCCTCAGAGACTTTGCTCCATATTGACTTCATAACATTACACAGATTTTTCAGCTGCGCATCCATGATGAGAATCTCCTGTCCGTTATGTACAAGAAGGCAGTTGGAGATGATTTGAGCTTTGTGGCACGGTGCATTATCCTGCTTGAAGTAACCATCAGAAGATAAATAACTTATCAAATATTAATCAGTGAGCGCTGAGTTACAGAGTGTGATAGTCGCAGGCAGGAAAGGTTTCCTGTAGTGTCCAGTGGTGCGTCATAGTGAAATGAGTTTGTTGTTGAACAAGCTCTTGTGGCTGACCAACATATCATAGAGTAAGTGTAAGGTGATGTCCAGTGTAGATCTTAATCTTAACAACCAACATCACCGTGAGGCCAGTTCCAACTCGCAACGTGTCTTGTCCTGCAGATCAGTTTATTAAAGTGGCAGTGGCATAAAATTCCCGGCGACTTTTGGTCCCTTTTTAGTCAGACTCTAAGTACCTCAATACTGTATGAAAGGATCGTTCACCGTAACTCAGCCTTGTCATAGAGTAGCAGGCACTACTAGTGAGCACTACTGTTAGCACTGCCGTACAATGACCGAGGTTTGGTGGGCGGGACCAGAAGGCACGCTTGCTTCTGTTGTCATGGTGCTCTCGAAGAGAGGAGGCGGAGTGATGCAGAGATACCTGGAGACATTCGCCCATACACTCAGCAGTAACCTGCAGATACGCGCCTCTCCATACACTCATGTTTGAGTAAACAAAAAAGAGTTGCTGTGTTTTGTTGAACGTCAGGCTTGAAGAAGTTCGTATTGAGTCTCTGTGGATCTATACAGGACGTATGGCGGACGGCTTCACCAACCTGACACAGACGCTGATGCAGCATGAGTTTGAATAAAGTTTAAGAAGAAAACAGCATTATATTCCAGCAACAAGTTTCCCTGAATTATTTACTTCACCCATGACCCAAATTCAGTTAATAGTTAATACTAAAGATATATTACAGTAGAGCCCCTTTCAGACTTGCACTGGAAAGCGGTAATATTGTGGACTCTGTCCTTTATAACGCCTGCATTCAGACATGCGTTTCGCTCTTTTACCCCGGGGATGTAGCGGACATACCTGCTGGACCCCATGTCATAAGAGCGGAAATGTTGCGGCACGTCGTTTTGGCTGAATGCACAAAGAAATATCCCGGACAGAGTTGAAGGGAGAGTGGGGCTGTGCTGACTTTTCCGCAACATATCCTAATGTCTGAAAGCACCTGGGACGCGATAAGTCCCCAACGAAGTGGCATGTTTGAAAAGACGAGTTCGTTTAAAGAGCAGATGAACTTTACCGCTCATGTTCCGCAATGGAAGTCTGAAAACGGTTTAGTTCTGCACATTAGACCTGTCTTCGTCTGACCGGAGCGGTACAGAAGCAGTGGTGATGATGATGAAGGCCTGATTGCAAACCCGAGTCCGCAGCCAAACACTCGTGCACAACGGGAAGAATTATAAACTGGAATCATCACAAACATCAGTCTCCCTCAGAGATAAAAGACACGAACATGATGAGAAACGTTTATTAGAAAATTCGTGTTTCTTCATGGTGTCTGAAAGCCGTTAAATCCTCCTGAAGAGGAGACGGAGCTGCAGGGAGATTTTCTGTTAGTTCGGTCGGCACATTCCTGCAGAAATAAAATCATCCACAAGCTTTTCAGTGGGGAGGACAAAAAGATTGCTGTTGTCCTTCGTACGCCAGGCACAGAGCAGTTCTGATGCTAAATGGATGCCATGATGTCGGTTTGTTGTCGTAGGTCTCAGAGAAAGGGACTTGGACAGTGTAGTTTGGGGTAGGGGGGTAATTGGCTGGAAGTCATGGTGTCACAAGCTGCGCTAGGAGTAAAATACACCGAACTGCCAATCAGCCCTGTGAATGCTAACTTCGCCATGTAGGCAGACACACCCAGGGAAAAAGGAAACGTGAATCTATGATTTAACTCCTACGGGGACATAGGCAGGCTGGGGAAACTAAAATATATAATCAAAAACCTCAAAAAACACAAATTTCATGCCAGGGGCTCTTTAAACATGTTGGTGCCCTGTTTCAGTCTGTTGTTGCTGTTTTCCTCATCTTATAAACATAAGAAGTGCTTGTTAGAACAAAGCAAAGCCTTTTTCAGACTTGCATTGCAGAACATGTGCGGTAAAGTTCATCCGGACTTATCGCGTCCCAGGTGCTCAAACATCAGGAAATGTTGCGGAAAAGTCAGCACAGCCCCACTCTCCCTTCAACTCTGTCCGGAATATTTCTTTGTGCATTCAGCCAAAACAATGTGCCGCAACATTTCCGCTCTTATGACATGGGGTCCAGCCGGTACATGTCCGCTACATCTCCGGGGTAAAAGAGCGGATCGCATGTCTGAATGCAGGCGTTATAAAGGACAGAGTCCACAATATTACCGCTTTCCAGTGCAAATCTGAAAGGGGCTCAAATGTAAACAATCCTTTATGTTCTCAAAAATGTTATTGACATATTAACGGATCACTGTATTGATTTGTTGTTTTTGATCTCTGTATTAGAACACCCTTACTGTTTTCAAAAGGAGCTCAACAAAAGACATACAGTACACTGTCAGGTTGTTTCATCTCAAGCAACTCATCACCTTCAACTTAGTCAGCATATTTATGATTATAAGGGATTTGACCAAATAAAAGTATTTCTAGGTATCAAATATAAAGGAAATAATAGAAATTTACAGCAGACATATGAACATGTTCGTACATCTTCTGCATCATGCATAATTGTGCTTTCACGCTGCATACGTAAACAAACGATCAGATGGAGAGAGCATAAAGAAAACATTAAAAGTAGAGGATTTTTAATGAGTCTCAAATTGAAAGTGACAGAAGACACTTATGGGCCTATTCCACTGTACATTTTCGTAACCCTTCAACACGACACGGCATGCTTTATTCGTTTTTTCTCTGGGAAAACCCGTACAAGCCGTTATGATTTTCTGCACCCATTTCAGAGCTAGCTCTAACTGTGCTGAACCTAAACAAATCGTAACGTACCTGACGGCTCCCCAATGATTGGTCAAAGGAAATTGTCCACATATGCGTCATACGTGTTTCGCCTCGCGTCTTTTAAAAACATCTGTCTCTCAGGGGGTGAAGCTGTGTGGTTGTGTGGGGTATGGTGTGGGGGTGGATAGAGATAAAAAAAAAAAAAAAAAAGCGGTGGTCGGCGTCTCTGCGTCAACAGGGTCCTTTTATGCCCCGGTCTCCCGTGCGCTACTGGGGGGAGGGGGGGTAGTGGCTGCCTCACGAGCTAGTGGTCATGGCTAGCATTGCAGGGGGTCTGCTGGCTTGGGGGGGGTACCTATTCTGCTGCATCCAGGGGGTGGGGGATGGGGGATGGGTGGGGTGGGGTGTGCGGGGGGCCTGGAGCTCGCAGCCCCTTCTCTGGTCCGGATTATCATTATCTGCAATGTTGTAAAGTGGTTATTTGAGTTCCTGTTGCCTCTCTCATATTCACCCAGCCTGCCCCTTCTCCTCTGACATCACCAAGGCATTTTGGTTCAAACAACTGCTGATACACAGCAGAACCTCAAATCTTACCAGGAATATTTTTCTAATATCTGGTCAAAATATTTCATCACAGTCAAAATAAGACAAAATTACCTAAAGAGAATGCATCTTATTTCAAGAAATCTCATCAAGAAAATTATGCTTGTTCTATTGGCAGAATTCTTTTTGCTTATTACAATTTTAAAAAAGCAAACAAACAAACAAACAAAAAACTTTCTTAACTTATTTTAAGAGTGGCCACAATTTTTTTTTTTCTTGTAATAAGCAAAAAGAAAAAAAAAAATTCTGCCAATAGAACAAGCAAACTTTTCTTGTTAAGATTTCTTGAAATAAGATGCATTGCCCAAAAATAAGTTCCTATATCTCACTGAAATGTTTCTCTTTAGGTAGTTTTGTCTTATTTTGAGCATGATCAGATATTTTGACTAGAAATTAGAAAACTACTTGGTAAGATTTGAGCTTTTGCAATGTAACTGGATATTTTTTTCTTCGTCAGACCATTTTCTCGAACCATCAGCAGATTCTCAAATACTCAGACCAACAACCATGCCACATTCAACGTCACTAAAATCTCATTCTTTCATCATTCTGATACTCAGATTGAACATCAACAAGTTGTCTTAACCATGTAAGAAATGCATTGAGTTGCTGCCATGTGATTGGCTGATTAAATATTTCTATTAATAAACAGTTGAATTGGTGGACCTAAGAAAATGGTCAGAAAATGGCCCAACCAAATGAAATGATGACTAGTGCAAAACAAAGACAAAAAATCATTGTACTTACAGTCACACAGTTGTTTATCCAAATAGTTTATTGTTTAGGCTATGCAGGTGCTATTCTAAAAATCTGAATTTGGCCCTATTTTAGGTGAGAAAAGCTGAATTTTCAAAATCAATTCAAATAATTTTATTATTCCCTATTATTTTGTTAAACTAAACTAAGGATATTTAGTTTAAACAACTCAATTGCTTTATGTTGAGAAAGCACTGTAATCTTCTACAATTCCGCCAATTATTTGAACTTGATTCCTTCATGTTACCTCAACATGAATTAATTAGGTAAATACCGATTTGTAAGGTTTTAAGTTAAAAGTATAGAATAATTATGTACATCTTATTAACATATTTTATTTAAGTAGACGCTACATGTTAGATTTGAGGAACTTTAATAACAGACAGAATCATTTCTTTCAGTGCATGCTTCACCTGAACTGTCAAGCTGCACACATATGTGTAGTAATCATTGGAGATTTGCATTCCTTCTGAAACCCATCTAAATGCTGATCTTGGTTTAATTTGCTACCCAGCTTTTATCTGAAGATGCAGAAAAATCACAAGCAATTTTTACCTTTTTTAAATCCTGATGATACAGCTTCATCTGTACAATTTGCATTTATAAGTGGTGCAAGAAATCATTAATACAGCATTACACAGCTTTGAAACAGTCTCGTGTTGCCTTGTTGACAATCTGCAAGGCTTCATTAAAATAGGGATTAGCATGTTATATTAACATTTTCTATGTACTCTGTCCAAGAAATGGCAAAACAAATAACAATAAATCTATAATATTTGCATATCCAGAGGCAGAGTGAAGCTCATCTCACAAATAGTAGAAGAGAATCAGGCTCCTTAAACTGTACTAGGAAACAAAGTTAGTTGCTGCAGGATACTTTTTCATGTGTCATTATTTCCTTGGACCAGTGAAACTCAATGTGATCCTATTTTCTCCCAGATTGTAGAACCTCCTGGATGTTCCGGTTGGGAGAAACTGTCCACTTCATTTACTCCTTCCATTTGTTAAGGCTTTTATGAAAGTCATGCACCATCTGCATGAAAACACCTCTGGAAACTTCTCCACATGAGCATCTTTGCTCCTACAAAACATCACTGCTCAAGCTGCTGAATGGGATTCAGATTGTAGTTTTTATGCTGTTTGCAAGACCTCTGATTAGGTTTATGTCAAAGGCCAAAGTTGACAAGTTCTCAGTCATCCTAACAATGTCAGGACTTGCATGGCATGCAGGTTATTTCACTATATTCTAAGAATGCTGTCATACTTTGTGGTGCAGCTCTCAGTAAGATCAGCAGCCAGCGCTGGAGGTCTTCATCTTCTCTGGATTTGATTCCAAACAGTTGCCTGAGCTCTTCATGCTGGCATCTGAGAATACAGGAAAACATAGACTCCTGATTAATCTCTCTGTGGAATAAGTCAATGATGAGGAAGTGGTGTGGAGTAAAAAGTTTGAGCTCCTGCATCTTAAATTAGGCAGTAATAATTGAATTAGCATTTATGCTGAGTCCCTTAAAAGATAATAATTTTATAACTCATTTAACTCATCAACCACAATGACCTCACAAGGAAATGAGTTCTTTAAACGTGTGCTCCCTTTCTACAAGATATTTAAACATCAAGCGCCGTAGCTCATGAAAGCCAGACAAACTTTTTCTCTGACTTTGACAAAGTGTTATGTTACCCTTCTGCGGGCCCATGTCCAGTGACATTTTATGTGAGAACAGTATTGAAGGTGTGAATTCTCCTGACACCCTGTATTTTCTCAGCAATTTACACTCCAAATCACGTGACTAACAGGAGACATCACGCACTGTCATGTGATGTCAACAACCCACAGGCAACATCAAGGTGTAAAGCAACCTCAGAGGTTAAAAAAAGTACAATAAACTACAATCAAAGTACAGCATCTTAGGGACAGGGGTGTAATTTGTTTCCACAAAAGTAATGAACTGTCTCTTTCTTTGTCAGGATGAAAATTAATCTGTTGGGTAAAAGTTAATCAAAGAGCAAGAATAATTTAATCTGAGTGCACTGCGGAATTGCAGCCTAGATGATGGATACAGACTCCTGTGCAATGCCAGAAAAAAAAAAAAAAAGTTAGACCATATCTGGACTTTTATGTTGCATGTAAGCATCTTTGTTTGACCGAAACAACTAACACACCCAGAAAAAAGGACTTGTTGGTTGAATTAATTCCAAATATACTCAAGTTGTCCCAGATGCTCAGCATATGCTCCACAGTTACATTTTTTTGCAGTTTTATAAAAACTGTTCAGTATAATTGAGTGTAAGTGAGACAAATTGTTAATAAAGCTGCTTCCATTTATTCACATATATTTGTTTCTCTGTCAGATGGCTAAACACATCAGTAAACAAATCAGAAACTGGGATAGAAAAGCAGCCTGTTCAGACAACGTCTCTACTTGTGGCAACCTAAACCGTTTCTAGTCTGTTAACTCAAACAGGATCCTGATTTTATAAGTGCAGCCTTTAATAAAATAAAAATTCTGTTGGTTTGACTGTTGGGTCCCGACCGTTGTTTGTCCCTATGCACCAACTATCAGTTTAGTGCACCCAGCCTTTTTGGATTTCTTGGATGAAGTGTTGTCCTGCTGGGGAGATCCTTGTTCTGGTGGGTGACTTTAATCCTCACGTGGGCAAAGACAGTGCAAGACACAGGTGAAGTGACTTGATGTCAGGAGATCTCCACCTGGTAAGGACTTTGCAGAGGCAAAAACTTGCACATGGAAGGAGTTTGGTGAAGCCATAGAGATTGATTTCCAGTCAGCTTCGAGTAGGTTCTGGTCCACCATCCGGCAGCTCAGGAGGCGGGAGCAGTGCACCATCATCACTGTGTAAACAACTGAAGAACTTTTGTTTTGTTTTTTTTTCTCTCTCTCTGTTGTCTCTTGTTGTTGACTGAGTGACGGCCAATTAATTGTTTCATCACTGTCAGGGGCGTCTCCAGCCTTTAAGGACAACCTGGGCTTAGCCCGGAGTTGCACCAGACGAATTTGAAAAAAATTAGACAAGCTTTTCTCTCGTCTTCCGCTACAAATGTGTGTTTTAGAAGGCAATAATAGACATAATGGTGTGTATAAATTGTCATTTTAATTTAAAAAAATAATAATTAACCACAAAATCAACAATGAAATGTTGACCATTATGTTGCTTAAAAACATTTGCTGCACTCACGTAGAACAGTTCATACAGTATTCACCTTTTGTCTTCTCGTTGACTCATCACTCATCACTGACCCTCCTCATCATCACGTTTTCTTCTCACCTGCTCTTCTTATCTCGAATATTTTCTCTTCTTTTTCTTCCTAATTTGTTCTCTTCTCTCCTATTTGTTCTCTTCTCCTCATCACTTGTTCTCCTTTTCTCATACTCATTTGTTTTCTTCTCCTCATTTGTTCTCATTTTCTCCTCATTTATTCATTTATAGGTTTCACAAATCAGAAACTGTGCTTTAATTAATCTACAGTCCCTAAAAAACATCTGAGTCCAGGTTTGAAAAGTCTACGTGTTGTAGTTTTTACACAGAACCTCGTTAAATGTTATCAGTAGAAAATTATTTGAGTGGAATTGCCCTTTAAGCCAAAATCGAAACAGAAGCTGGGAAAGGAGTTGTTGCTAACTTCAGCCTCGTTTTTTATGTTGGGGGCTTTCATGTTGACTTTTTTGTATTGTTTTTTAGGAGAAAATAAGAGTCAACACTGTGATATCTTACCTTTTACTTTCCTGCTGTAAAACTGAGGATGTATCTGCTGCTTTCTCTCATATTTTCTGTCTCACCATCTGCTTTAATCTGACTGCTGCTCTCCTCTGCACATGCGCACACGGAGCTGACAAACTTACTTCAGCTTCCTGACGAAGCTAAAGTAAGTTTGATGTCAGACGAAGCCTTCGTCTGACATCAAAGATGGGGGCTAATCGGACCTCGGACTACACGCTCGCTCACACACCACACCAACAGGAGCTAGGCTGGACCTTCGCGCATTTGTGGTGCGTTCAAGTACTGGCAGAAAGCTGGGACATTTGGATTTTTGTCAGATTTTTTTCAGAAAAAGGTGGATAAACAGTAAATTCATATCCGGGGCTAAACTCAAAACATCCGGGGCTGAAGCCCCGGGAAAATTGGCTGATCACTGCTAGCTGGTCAACAAATTGCCAAATTATGGGGATAATAAAGACTCCCTGAACCGTGAAAAACAGGTGGTATTTTCCCTTACTCTGTTAACTTGTGGTGTCCCCCAGGGTTCTATCCTTGGCCCATTATTGTTCTGTCTCTATCTGCTTCCTCTTGGTTAAATTTTTGAGAAGCACGGGATATCCTATCACTGCTATGCAGATGATGTCCAAATTTATGTACCTCTGAGTTCAGATGGTGACTCAATGAACCGGCTCCTTAGTTGTCTTGCTGAGCTCAGAACTTGGATGTGTCCGAATGACAAGACGGAGGTCATTATCTTTCACTCAACACTGCAAAAAATGTGGCTCCCTCACTGGGTTCTCTATCTTCACACATACATCCTGTCATCAAAAGTCTGGGAGTTATACTGGATAGTGCGCTAAAACTGGACAAACAGGTCAACTCTGTAGTGAGGAGCGTCTTTTACCATCTGAGACTGCTAGCCAGGGTAAAGCCATATCTGCCCAGGCGTGACATGGAGAGGGTGGTTCATCTTCTCATCATGTCACACCTGGACTATTGTAACTCACTCTACCAAGGCCTCTCTTAACAGTCAATATATCATCATCAAATAGCTCAGAATGCCGCTGCCCGTATGCTAACTGTTAGGGGCAGGCCTGAGCACATCACCCTTATTTTGGCTGAGCTTCACTGGGTACCACTGGGTTTTAGAATCCAGCTTAAAATTCTGTTGCTGGTGTATAAAGCCCTTAAAGGGACTTGGGGCAAGATTAAGAAACGAAACTCGCGACTGCTGCTTCAGGTAACTGCAGCCACGAGCCAAGCCATCACGGGAGCGTGCACAAACTGAAGCTATAATGTTGTTTACTCACCTTTTTCTCCGTAGTTACACTTATTAGTGGTCTTTCAGTTGATCTGGATCGTTTGCTGATGGCAGAATAATCCATAACAATCGCTTACAGTGTTTGAATTTACCGCGACCGGCTTCTTCCTATATCAAAACTGCGGATGTAGCGTCATTTGACGTCACGTCCGCATGGCAGAGCTGGAAAGCTATAATGTTGTTTACTAAGCTTTTTCTTCGTAGTTACATTTTTTAGTGGTCTTTCAGTTGATCTAGATCGTTTTCTGACGGCAGAAGAATCCATAACTATCGCTTACAGTGTTTGAATTTAACGCGACCGTCTTTTTCTGCATCAAAACTGCGGATGTAGGTCATTTGACATCACGTCCACAGGGCAGCGCGGGAAATTCGGACACCGAATTGCAGCGCATTTTGCAGCACACAGCCTGTTCAAGGCAACGGAGAGGAACATGGATGGAAACGTTATTTTTGGTATTTAGCGCTTCATCACCCATTATTATGAAAAAAAAGGACATTCATGTTTGTTTGTTTTTAAATTCCTGCCTCAAGTCCCTTTAATGCTCTGTCCCCTTTGTACATCTCAGAGCTCCTGGTCTGCTTTGCCCCCCCCCCCCCCCCAGAGCTCTGAGATTTTCTTCTCTGGGTCTCCTGGTGATCCCAAGAGTTAAATGTTTAAGGGCGGGAGAGCCTTTTCTGTTGTGGCCCCCCATCTATGGAACGCACTGCCACTGTCTGTCAGATCTGCTGAGTCTGTCACCATGTTTAAGTCAGCACTTAAAACCTTTCTCTTTAGCCAGGCGTTTGATGGTTTGTCTTCTCCTGCTGTGCTGTATTCCTATTTGTTGCCTATTTACAGATGCAGGCATGAAAAAGTTCCCCTTTCTGCCGACTGCCAGCCACTTGCCAGCGACTTGTTAGCTAATTCAGTCGCACAGAGAAACGCCTGTTTGCCAAGGGGAAATGATTTCAGAGCATAAATGAATGCCCGGAACAAGGACGTTTCCACACGCCAAGTTTGGACACCGTGCGTGATGACCAAGGGGCAAACTCCGCCTCAGAACAGTGAAGCTCTCTTCCGCGTTGGAAATAGTGTAATCCTCCCTTCATCCGCTAGGGGCTGGCTCCAAGAGCGAGCAAATCCCCATAGACTCCCATGTTAAAAACGCCAACTTCACAGCAGAAATAAACAGGTTTACAGCCTGGTTCAAAAAATCATTTTAGGTTTATTAGGTCAACTTTACCTTCATGTCAACTGTGAGGGGGGTGAATTTTTTTATAACTCATTCGTTTAGATGTTATTTATTCTTCAAATTACACATAATTAAGGGCGTGTCCTTATGACAGACCGGAAGCTCCGCCTGCCGACCGGAGGCTCCTAGTTAGCTCCTTCTTTGCTCTTAATAAGGTCTCAGTTTGTTACAGAGTCGCACAACGGCGGTGTTTAGTCAGCGAATTGCAAGTCTAAGCATGTCTTACCTTAACCATGCCGCTTAGGAGCCTTATCTTTGTTAGCTCCTCTTAGTTTCGTGTTAGCTCAGTTAGCGTTTAGCCCACAGTACGTCAGCTGTCAATCATTTGCCCCGCGGCCGCGCTGTGCCCATTTTAGGATTTTCCTGGAGTGACGACGTACGTGACACAGCAAGATGGCGACGGTAAGACACGCCCAACTGGCTTCACATCTCTCTATTCAGAAGAGACCGGAAGCTACGTCCAGTAATTATATACAGTCTATGGTGATGACGTATTCGCGGGACAAATCGTTCAGCCAGTGAGCGCTTTTACTGCACCACTTCTGGCAGAAAAAGGCAGAACTTTTTCATGCTCGCATCTATATTCTATTTTTATCTATATTTTTACATTTTACATTTTTGGAATTCTATTTTTATCATATTTGACGTTTTGTGGTTTCCTCCTCCTTGATATTATTTTTTTTTACTTCTCCCATGTTTCCCCTGTTTTTAACACTTTTTAATTTAAAGTCTTAATTTTATCATTTGTGCTGATATTGGTCTCTGCTGTTGCAGAATTGTGTTTCAGGTGTTTTGGCACTCTGTGCCATATTTGTCAATTGTTAAGCACCTTGGGCGATCAGTTGATTGTTGTTAAGTGTGCTCGATAAATAAATTTGAACTTGGAACTTGAACCCTTGCTAATGCTATGGCAACAATAACAATCACAATTATTTAAAAAAAGAGAAAGAAAAAGTTTCTGTTTTTCTTTGCTGGACTTCAGTGTTCCAGGCAAGACTTCTGTGTTTTCCAAAAAATACAAACGCATCACTTCTTTATGCAGATACTCATTGATATATATATAAAATGTTTCTGGAACCTTGATGGAGCTACTTTGTGAGCTTTTCTGTTTATCTCTGTTTATCTTTGCACACTGTGCCCTCACAACATATTTCTGAAATGAGACATCAGATAGACCTGACATCAAGTCTTCAAAGCCAATGCTGCCAAAGTAATACTGTTTGTGGCTTGACATTACAACACATCTTATTGTTGACACTGAGAGAGCCTTTGTCTGCCTTCAGAGATGTCAACCTTTGTCATGTCTCTCGCTGCCATTTCACATAACACGCTGCTCCTTATTTTTTGCACTCAGACTCAGCAGGAACTCGGCTTCATGATGTCTAAGTTGAGGCCAGAGGTCTCTCTCTTTCTCTCTGCAGTGCTCTGCGCATTCTGCTGCAGGGATGCGGTGTTTCATCGACACAGCAGGATGCAGGTGTGGCGTTAGATCTCACACCACTGAGTATGAAACACTGTCAACAGAGGGGAACCTTTAGGGCCCCCTTAAAATATTCAATAAAAAGTCAAATAAATTATAGTGTCCAATGTTAGGTTTAATTCATTTAATTAAATCATTATTCTCTTGAATTTGTCATTTTACATGTTTTCTATAGATGTTGCATCTTTGGATAGAAAGGTTACACTCTTGAAATGTAAAATTTGACAACGTAAAATGTAATTATGATATATCAGAGAAAAGATTAGAGCTTTCTTATTCAGTTAATAAATGCTTTGCAACTACACTGATCTCATTAAAAGTATGTTGATCAATTAAATTTCAGGGAATTTGAATTACTGTAATAAAAAGCCACTGAACATAAGTAATGTACATTTTTAAACTACTAAATAAATAGACTCGCTTTAAGAGATAGCATGTGCATGTTAAACTTAGAAAAGCTCTGTGGGGATGCTAATTGATAAAAAACTAACATGGCAATGAAAACTGGAAATACTGACGAAAGAGATGACTAAAATGAACCAGACAAAAAAACAAAAAGAAAACGAAAGAAAAAAATTATCTAAGTTTTCATTTCTGTATGTTAACTGCTAAAGCTTTGGCACATTTTTTTATTTACAAAGATATGTTTTGAGTCCACTGAACTCTTGTCCAGACAACAGGAGAGCAACAGATGACATCATCGTCCCTCAAACAACTAATAAATAGTTAATTGCAAAAGGAAGAAGGAAAACATACCAGTCCATAGAACCTCATCAACCAAGAAATCTTCCATCATAAAGAGTAATTAATGCAAATAGCTGCTACCACTGATTGGCAATCGAGTAACGCTCCATGCATCACAGCTCAAGGCAGACGGCTCTTCGATATCATGATCTAGTTTTTCAACTGTAATGATAGTTTAATGTCTGTGCACAATGGTATGGCAGTCTTTCCTATGCACCATATCCAGCCAGTGTTTGATGATTTGAAGAATGTTCATATACTTCAGCTTCATCAAGTGATGTTTGACTAATTTTTATTCAATATTAAAGATTTGTGTAGAGCCAGTAGAGCCAGTGTAAGTGTAATTTTTTCCCCCTAACCCATGTTCAGAAAAAATAACTATTATAATAATAATAAGAAGAAGAAGAATTTTCTTGTTTTTAGGGGGTTGCTGTTTTTTAAATGTATTTATTTTTTAAGGATCTCTATTTTTACTGTGTTAACTACAGTATATGTTCATATGTTGCCCTGTATCAATTTTTTCTCTTTTCCAGGACCGGGACCTCTTTGCCAGGTCATGTTTGTTAATGAGAAATGGTTCTGAAATATTCTACCTGCAAAAGAAAAGTCAAAATAATTAATATTTTGACAGTCGAATGCACTGTAGATGTTAAAAAGAAGACATGAGTTCTAAATTTGCATTTGAAAATTAATCTCTGTAACTTCTATATTCTGTAAATATTTCCAGTTTTCTTTTCTTTTCTACTGCCTTTTTTTAAATTGTGTATCTAGGATCAAATACTAGATGCATTGTTTTTTTTTTTTTTTTTTAAACATACAGTGAAGTTGGTCTGTGAAACTACAGGTTGAATGTAATGTTACTAGGGATGTCCAAAACTATCGGCCTACCGATATTATCGGCCGATATCAGCATTAAAATGTAATATTGGAAAATATGTATCAAGTTTTTCAGGCCGATTTTTTTTTTTTTTTTACAAACGAAATCTTGTGAAATCTCGTTTCATTATGAAATATTACAAGATCGTGTTCTAGATCTTGAAGCAGCGGTCCAGCATGTAGAAAAGTCCCTGTTTTTCTGGAAGAACCTCATATCCCAGCATTCCTTTTACAATCGTGACTATAGATACACACCGCAAAATTGGATACGCCCCAAATACGTCACATCCGTTCCGGATGTGGGGGAAAGGAGCGCGACTCTGCCATTGAAACCCATGTTAAACCAGCGTTTTTCACATCCTCTTGATTTCAGCAATTTTGCGTGGTTTAATGGTGAGTGGTAGTAGGTGTTTTGGGCAAGTGGAATAACAAACATTGCTTGTCAGGCTAACCCTTTCGTCTGGGTAGGAAGCCGAAAAAATTTAACACAGGGTCTCGGTGTGCATTTGTGGTACAAAAGGGTGACACAGCAGCTCTTTTCAGAGGGTCTTCTTTGCCAAGCACACCTAGCTGGGGCCACTCGCCATTAAACTACTCAAAATCGCTAAAATCAAGAGGATACCAGTTAGCGCCGAAAATATGTTTGTCTGCAGGCTTTCAGGAAATATTCCAGTTGGTCGTAGATAATGGTCTGTGAAAAACACCAGTTTAACATGGGTTTCAATGGCAGAGTCGTGCTCCTTTCCCCCACACCCGGAACGGATGTGACGTATTTGGGGGCGTATCAATCGTGCGGTGTGTATCTATGGTGCAGCTGCTGCAGACTGACTTGCTTTGAAGCTGCTTATAATATGTCTGGTTTTAAATTGTTGGTTAAGTGCAAGTTGTCAGAAACTTTATAATTAGACCCATGTTGGCTGATACCTGCTAGTATCTAATATGGCAGCCAGATGTCCAACATGAACTCCTCTGGGTGAGTTAAGGCTATTTTGGGATCTTTGCTCTCAGAGCACAATATAGCTATATTTCTCAAAATATGAGGGATACAACCTTACAGCATATATCGGTATTGGTTGAAGAGTTGGAGAATATCGGATTTCATATATCGGTAAAAACCCCATATTGAACATCCCTTATTGTTAAATTTCCAGAAAACTTGCTAGCTTTTCTGGGAATGTTGTTTTATATACTGAAAAGCAGCAACTTTCAAACCAGATGTTTTTCTTTCTTCTTTCTTTCTTTTTTTCCCCTCATGCTGCAACTAGGTGTGCCTGAGCTGTTAGTAATTGTTTTTGAGTGGCAGATAATAATGACGAAACTATAACAACTCAAAGCTTATTTGTACGGCACAAATATAACAAGCCCCTGGTGGCCATACCAGTGATGATCTTCAGCACTCTGCAGACACTTCATTCCTCAGAATCCATTATGTAGGATTCCATTGTGCTGCCAGGTTTGCAAGCACAGAATTGAAAGGCTTCTTGCCTGGGCAAACAATAGAGGCCACAGAGAAAAAGTCATTCATTTACTATTCTGTGTGCAGGTGAAGAGTCTGACATCTCTGTTGACAGAATATATTAAACTGGAGATGTTTACTTGCAAGTGCTAAAATGAAATTCAAGACAAAAAAAAAAGTGTTTTGATAAAAACAACACCTCAGAGTCAAGTTCTGCAGCGTTTCCATTAACAAATAGAGCAACTAACAGTTTATCAGATATCACATAATCAAAGCTAATCACAAACACAATCTAACATTCCCGAAAGCAAGCAACGTGTCATTGAACCAGTTTAGCTAATCTTCTCTTCTATCAAACCTTTTAACGTCAGAGTAGAAGTGTTTAATTTCCCCTGTTGTTTTGGAGGATTAATAGCACATTAGTCTCATTCTGTTTGAATTAAAACATGTCTTTGAGAGCTTCCCCAGCGGTCAAGTTGTGTTTGAGCAGCGAGCTGGCCGCTATCTAACAATACCATTGTGATAGCTTTTGGAACAGAGTAATTCTCTTTGCACAAACAAACAAGCAAACAAGGCAACAAACTAAACAGAAAAGCAATGAATAAAGAAGAGTAGGGCATGTTTGTTCAGACGTTGGGATAATCTGAGCGTCTGCTTCTGTGTGATATGTAGTTGATCCAGGAGGCTAACATATTTGTTTGTGTTGATTTCTCATTTGCATGGTGAGATGTGTGCTTGGTGAATAAACATCTGAGGACATCATTAAAGGCAGAAAGGCACAGCCATAAATTAAACAGTAGCCTTTTTATGTTGCCTTGGTTTGTATACATTTTGAGAGATTTCTTATCATGGTCTCACATTGTTAATCACATACAAGCCACTTGGGTAAGTTTTTGTCCATGAGGGCTGAATATAGAGCAGATAGAAGTAATATTTCTTTGCAGTACACATGCAGCAATTAAGGAACATGGCATTGAATGGAAAGAAGTTAGCATAGCTCCTTTATTGCGGCTAATGAAGAGATTAGATATCACCCTTGAAATCTCCTCAGCTGTTATGAATCACAAATAATGAAGCTCACTTCATTCAAGGACATTCCAGGTACTGTATTCTATAAGTGCTCAGTTTTCTGAATTGCTTATTATGACTGAAGAATACCATCCAGAGGTGACATAAAAGAAAGATAAAAGGAAAAAAACTTATGTTTAAGTATTTAGACATGTGTGAAAGTTTATCTGTCAGTCTGAAGTTAAAAGCTCCGGTTGGCCAGGGACTCCGATGCTGCAGATGTGAGTGACAACAAGTTATTGGATAAAACTGCAGCTCAATAGGGAGTTAATAAATACTGACAAGCAATAACTTTTACTGAAACGTCTGCACAGAAAAAAACAGGGAGACAAAATTTGTTGTTTAAACCGAGTCAGAACAAAGAGAAGCAGAGCTTTGAAAAGAATAATATACCAACATACCTGTATACCAGCATAGCAAGTCATTGTGTGTCTGTTTGGCATGTAGCTGCATCCCAGAAGATGTGGATGTCAGGACGCTGAAAGCTACCAAGTTAATTCAAAGGTCTGACTTTCAAGCATAAGTAATATTTTAATGGTTGCAATTTCTGAAGGTAGCATTCAAACTCGGCCACTCCTCCTCTGCACTAGCAGGGGTTACTACGGTAACTGGTGCTCTGAAATTGAAGGGAAATTGCAGCTGCTTTAAGAGCGAAGCAGCACATAAAACATAATTTACAGAATATTTCATGGTGGGGTTTTTTTGTTTGGTTTTTTTTTTCTCACGTAGAACTAAAAGCATCTATAACTCCAGACAACTCAGCAGGAGTTGTGTGTAGGTGTGTGTGCGTGAGAGACATCTGAATGAACATTTGCACACAGCACGCTCCCAACATGCAGCCGGTCTGACAAGTTTTTGAGTGAAACAGAAGTGAAATCATGATCTGTGAGTTTTGGTTCTTTCTTTGGTTTAGTTCCTCTTAGATTCATTGGTGTGGCTGGACCAGAGGTGGTTTTTGCTGTGGGCAAAGTGGGCAGGCACCCGGAACACAATCTGTGTAAGGCCAAGTGAACGGAGGAGGAGAAAAACATGAATCATTTTAGTGGAGTGGGTGCCTGCACATCAACATGCTGCTGGTTGTAGTGGGAAAGAGGTTTTAGAGAGGTTTTATCCCTGTAGAGTCAGCATGACTTTTTCTGTAAGAAATTTTTAAAAGGAAAAAAAAAAACACAAATGTGATTATCCAGATATTTTGATTTACATAACACCTTCTTTATGCTGAATGGGTGGTTTTGCGGGAACGGTGATGTTTTGATTCTTGAGTGGAGAAGCAAATTGACAAAAATAAACACCAAAAAGTTTAAGAATCAATCAGGTGATCAGCTTAAAAAAAATGAAGGAAAGAGGAAGAGGAGAAATGGTCAGCACTTCATGTAATGAAACATGCAGATGTGAATTTTGTTTTTTGTTTTTTATGCGTGTCAGTCAGCTCCTGAGTTACCTCCAGAAAAGAATCACCCTTCTTGGTTAGTTTGTTCAGCTTCTTTAAATCACTAGTTTTTTTTTTTTTTTTTTTAACTTATTTCTTATTGAGCTTTCTTTGAACAGTTACAGTCAGGGCACATCATACCAACACAGTTTTACATTCTTACATCAGTGTCCTTGTCCAGTGTTGACGGTGGTGTCCTCTTCTTGTGACCTATAGTCTGTCTATTTTTCCCATTTTCCCTCAAATTGTGTCTCTTGTAATCTTATTTTGTGTGTTATTTTCTCCATAACAAATAGTTCTTCCACTATGCACACCCACTGCTGCAAGGTTGGTGGTTCAGCTTTGTACCATGATCTCGTGATTGCTTTTTTACTTGCTGTTAGTAGTACTTTAATGAGATACTCATCCTCTCTATGTATGTATTGTCCTAGATTCCCCAGATATAGAGCCTTACATTTTTTTGGAATCTCATCCTGTTATTTTTCTTAAACTGAACAATATTTTGTCCCAGTAGTCTAAATCACTAGTTTTGATGATGCTGCAAAGCTTGTTGTGGGGAACTATCAACTGGAAGGATGATGGTTTTATCCTGGCTTCCCCACATGTCAAATTATCCTTGGGCAAGATGCTAAACCCCAAATTGCCTGTGATGTGCTCATATGTGTGTGATTGTGGAGAACAAAAAACAAAAAAAGCTTTATAGAGAGCACATGCAAGTGCTGCATGACTGAATGTGACTGTTTCTGTTCAAAATGAGGTGATCATCTGACAAACGGACTGACCTGTACTCATTTTTTTGTCCATCACTGATACATCCCACAAATATAGATCACATCTGCAGCTCCTGACATGCAGCCTCACCTCATAGTTTGGGAAAGCAAGTAATGACAGCTCAGCAGTATGATAAAAACTACTAGTAAGACTATCAGTACACCCTTCCCCTTGCTGGAGGAGATCTCTGACCAGCACTGCACACACAGGGCTGTCAGCATCATCAGAGACTGTCGTCATCTGTCCCACAGCCTGTTCTCCCTACTACCATCAAGGAAAAGATGCAGAGCCTTCCATGCAATGTCAACCAGAATACTGCAGTTTTTTCTCCATAGGCAGTGAGAACTGTAAACAAACTGTACCCATTCCTTCTGCCATGCCTCCCCCCACCAGTCTTGGATAATACCCTTTGTTATTAGAATTTTTTTTTTCTTTTTATTAGAAGATTTTTATAGAAGTATCTGAGATCAGTCCAATATTTCTTATGACCTTTTTGTCTTTTGTGTTGTATCTCATGCCCATGTCAGGGGAATACAGCTACAGTATTACACACTTAAAAATGTTGGGTTAAAAACAACCCAATATGGGTTATTTTTTTCCCCCAACACTGTTAAATATTGGACAGAACACATGCCAGGTTATTTTGACCCAACAAGTTGGTTTGGTTTCCTCAAACCAACAGTTGGGTTTTTTAGACAACCCAACCATAGGCTCAATTTGACTATACAGCTGGGTTCTTTATTATAATAATAATGATAATAATAATAATATTAATATACTTTATTAATACCAATTAGAGAGCCAATTAGGAAATTCTCTGCATTTAACCCATCTCAGGTTGAACCTGAGAGCAGTGGGCAGCAATTACAGCACCCAGGGAGCAGTTGGTGTGTTCTGCTCAGGGGCCCATGGTGGTTCATCTGGGTGCCTTTTTGGAGACCCGACCCCAGGTGTGCCGCACTATAGCCCGCAATATTGCCACTAGGCTATCCACTCCCCCTTTCTACTGAATCAGTTTGGTGTGCATAGCTGTTAACATATGTTACCCACAACAAGCTATTGCTAACGTTAACTACAAATGACAGAGAGCTCAAAATTACTGCTAGACACGATCATTATGTTGAACCATTCATTTGACCAACATACACGGTTACTACAATAAGTTCGCAGGATTTAGCCGAGACTTGCTCAGGATTTAGGATTTAGAGATGCTTGCCCAGCTATCATCCAGGCACTGTTATGATCTGTGGGGATCGAATGAGTGTGGTTAACCTTGGGGTAATGTTACTGTTGGCTGTGCATGTGCGGACATCAACCCAACATGTTGGGTAGTCCGAAATAACCCAACACAGTATGGAAATTACAACCCAACAGCTAATAACTCCATTGCCAACGACAATAACCCAGCAAGTCGGGTTCTTCGACTACTCAACTTAGTGAAAACAACCCAACTAAACTAACCAGCAGTCTCAACTCAGCTGTTAGGTGGAAAAAATAACCCAACAATTCTTTGTGTGTATATGAAATATGTAGGCTACAGCCCTTCCCTTGCTTTGCCAAGGGGAGGGTTAACTGATGCTTACAGAAACTCCTAAACAACATTCCATGGTCTTTGCTGGAAAACAAAACTATCAATCCCCCACAAGAGGACCTGCAGGTGGCTTAAAGGTTGAATATGGAATACAGACAGAACAGCGACATCAGGTTGTAGTTGCAACGGCAGAAAAACAACTCCAGCCGCTGGGATGCCAGGCTCGCTGCCGATACGCAAGTGACCAACAGTCTGCAGCATGTCCAACAAGTAACACAGAGGAGTTTATAACTGACAGCTAACGTTAGCCATGTTAGCAAACAAGCTAGCTTACCGATCCAGGAGGAAAGTCGCCATTTCCGTGTTTTGACTCCGTGGAAAACGTTTATGTGGGTCCATTTAGTGAAGTCTTCACCTAAATTTACTCCAGGTTTTGCTCTTCTCAGGTCACTCCTTCTCAGAAACAGATAACAATATCTCCAGGGCTCTGAAGCAGCTGCTTCACTTGTCATCTCCACGGTTTACCCCTGTACAGGCCTGACTATAACCAAAATATTGTTTCCACACAGAGATCGTATTTGGCAACCTGCAATGGCGGCGTGTATTGGCTTATAGACGTAAATAAAATGCCATTATCGAACCCGTCAAAATTTATTTTATAATTATTTTTAGGCTAAATATAATTTTTCTGGGAAATGTTGTACTTTCATTCTGTACACCCCCAAACGACCTGTGGTGGTATTATTTTTAAAAAAATATAGCCTTTAATAAAAATGTTCCATATTCAACCTTTAAGTATCATAAGATCATACATATACACACACAGAACTACGCAGAAAAGAGGTAAAACCTAGTCAGTTCAACAGGAAGCAGTATTACAGTGTCACGCTAGGGACACACTGCATGCAGAAGTGCGCCGAAGCGCAGCAGTTTCATTTCTGCACCCATGTTAACTGACGGTGTCGACCACATCAGTTGCTGCATGGTGCGCTGCGGTGCGCAGCGCCAAAATCAGCACACACCATGGACCAATTGTTTCGGGTTCTGTTCTATTTTCTACGCGAGCCACGGCCGAATTTGTCACACCAGGCAAGAAAATAGGTAGAAACAGGAGACAAATCTATCAAAATAAAACCATTTTCAAAGTAAAAACACCCAGTTACGCTCAAAATCCAATCTCTTTTTAAAAGATTTAATAATATGTCAATCATGTCTTCATCTTTATTGAAAATGCAAGTGGAAGGATTTATACAGAAAAATGTTGGCGTTCTGCTTGTAAATAGTAAGCAGAACAGGAGATGTACCCATCGTGGAATTATCAGCTGTAGAAGTACAGCAGAGAAGCAGGACTCCCTGCCGACTGTGCATGTCCAATGTGGACAGAAAGAGGAGCGTTGTCGACGAGAAAATCAGTGCGCTGCACTTCGGTGCGCTTCTGCATGCAGTGTGTTCCTTGTGTAATGCAGAATAAAAGGTGCTCTATGGTGATGCAGTCATGTAGATGCAATGTGGTCTCTGCAAGGAGGAGGAAGCCCGCACAGCCCGAGACCAGGGCCACCAGCAGCCGCCCCCTGAAAGGGACAGACATGCATCCCCCCAGAGGGCGGCAGAGGGTGGCCCCAGCCAAAGCCCCCCGCAATCTTGGGGGCCCAGGCCCAACTGGACTGAGTCCAGCAACTGCCGACCCCACCAGGTGCCGGCCTCCCCGGGGCAGGTACGGCGCAGAGCCCAGGGCTAGGTGAAATTGACTCTTGAATTCATAAATTGTGAATTCTTCAGTGTTCAGTGAGGCTTCACTGAGATCAGACAGGGATTTCTGTGTTTGTATTTTATTTTGACTTAGTTTTTTCTGATTTCTGATGTGAAAGAAGGAAAGAAAGAAAGAAAGAAAGAAAGAAAGAAAGAAAGAAAGAAAGAAAGAAAGAAAGAAAGAAAGAAAGAAAGAAAGAAAGAGTTTTTGCCTCAGAAAATCTATTTTGTTTGATATTATTCATAGGTCAACAAGGGGTTAATGGGGTGTTCACGTTCAGGTAACAATAGATAAATGAAAAGGAATAAAATGCACGGTTCAGTATTAGTTTTGTTTGTTTGTTTGTTTTACAACATAGCTGAAGGAATAAGCGGAAAGAAAGCTGTCACTAGACAGCTGTGGAGTCTGCAGTTGCTAGACAACAGGACTGGAGCACAATGGGAAATTCTCGTTGGCTATGATGTCCCATTTCAGCAGCCTACCGTTTCAGAAGGCTGCATTGGAGCGTGCGGACTACGGAGCACACTCCGTAGCATACGTAGTCCAATGTGTGCAGCTTGCAACATGAGACACAGCTGCAGCGTTTGGCTATCTGCAGCGCAACCCGGCTGGAAATGAGGGACTGTGGTCCTGGAGTGTTGCATGCTGGTTAGAAACTTTGTCCGACTTCAGACTGTGCCTACACTGCACCGGAAAACATGACCATACCACATGATCATAAAACATCACGGGAGCCATCAGAGCATGCAGTTAAACAGCAACCGCAGCTTCTGGACCTGCCACTGACAGAACCTGGTCCTGATTGGTTTAACCACTCACTGATGCAAGCTCTGATTTCCCGATGGGACTTCCATGTGATGCTCCCAGTAATAAATTCATTTAGGTGTTTTCAGTAGGCTACAAAGTTATTTCAAACAGCCTTGATGTTTCATATTGCAATTAGGCTGACGTTCACAAAACCTGGACAGGCTGATGTCTGGCTGCTGCAGCAGAGTAACCCAAACGTGTTGCAGCCACAAGTTATTCCACTAAATTTAAAGCATAAATGTAGGTTATAGCAAAACCTTCACAAGTCCTCTTCATAATTTGGATTTGTTGGACTTATTGGTGTGTATCCATACTTTTACACATGCTACCTTTGCACTTCCCCCTCATGTTATCCATGAGCACCCAAACCCTTATTAATAATACAATAATAATAATAATGATAACAATACGTTGCATTTATGGGTGCCTTTCAGATCCTCCACACATTTAACAATAAGAAGGAACAAAGATTTAAATAAGAAGTGAGAACTCACAGTGTAGATGTGAATTAACCAACACCTAGGACAGTATTTATGGGGAGGTTGTAATAATATTTATTTCTACCCCCATCTATTTAAAAAAAAGAAACGAGAAAAGTTTCCATTTCTTTCATTTGTTTTAAATTTATGACAAAGCAAACCATTTAAGTTTTGTATATTTGAGCTTGGACATTTACCAGATTGCTGTCCTTTATGTTGCATCTTAACAGGTAAATAATTCTGTCTGCAGACGTTTCTACTACTGTTCAGTACAAGTTCATGTAATCGGCATCAACATGCTGTCTCAATACTCTGAAATTGGAGTTGATCAGATCTGCACAGCGTTCAGTAACTTTGAGCTAAATAAAGGCAAACACCGTGAGATCCTCCATCCTTGCAGCCTTCACGTTGGCGAACTTGTCCAGGTGAGATACGCTGCTTTCATGGTCCGCCCCTGACGACTCACACAGCTCTCGTCTGACCATCGAGTCAGACGGTAGACAGACGCAGTCTATCCAATCGGGCCTAATGATCTATTTTACCAACAAATCTTGAGAGATTTCATCGTTCTCTTGTGATATTTCACAAAAATCATCAAACTCGATTTCGTTAGTAAAATCGACCGCATTTTAAAATATCAATACGATATCAGCATATGAAATTATCACAATATTTCAGTGTTTCGATACTTTTTTCCAGGCCTAAACATATACATACATACATACATATATATATATATATATATATATATATAATATATATATATATATATATATATATATGTGTGTGTGTGTGTGTGTATGTGGTTGGGACTTAAAAAATAAATCTAATTTTATGAGGCCTTGTAATTGATTAATTTTAATGAATGTTTTTGTTTTTACTTAGCTTCACTCTAGTTTACTGAGTCTCTGATTTAAAGATGAAATGAAAAATGAAATGAAAAAATACTTTATTCATCCCAGAAAGGAAATTCCGCATTGTAAAAAGCTCACTCTTTTTTTTAAAAAAAACAATATAACATTTATATGAAATGATAATATAACAAAAATCAGTCAGTCAGTCTTGTTCTTTAGGGTGATGCTGCTGGCAGAAAAGAATTTCTGTATCTCTCCGTCCTACAGCAAACCTGACGCAGCCTCCCACTGAACACACTCTGTTGATTCTTCACCGCGTTGTGGAGAGGATGGGAAGAGTCCTCCATCATCTTCATCAGCTTGTGCAGCATTCTTTTTTGAACGATCAGCTCCAGCGGCTCCAGAGTTATCCCCAGCACAGAACCAGCCTTCTTGATCAGCTTGTTTAGTTTCTTCAAGTCTCTGATTCTGATGCTGCTTCCCCAGCAGATGGCTGCAAAGCTAATTGCACTTTCCACAACAGACTTGTAGAAGATCTGCAACATCATGGTGCAGACGTTGAATATATAGATATATATAGATAGATAGGTAGAATATATATATATATATATAATATAATATAATATATATATAGAATATATAGATACACCCTTTCATGTCTCCAAAAGTCTACAATTACACCAGAAAATGCCACTGGATTTGTCACCTGTTGCTTTTTTTTTTTTAAAGAAGTTGCCAGAGGAGTCTAAATGTTGCTAAATATAGTGACAGAGTAGCCAAGTTCATTCATGTGCATCAGAATAATTGGGTGCACCAAGAAATTGGTGCTGACAAACATTCCCCATTGTTTGAAATGCAAACTACGATTAAATAAGTTTATATTTTTAACAAGTTTTTTTTGTAATTAAATAATCATAGTTAGCATGTTGAAGTCCCACAGCTATATATACAGTATATTCTGTCATTACATGCTGTTTTTATTAATATCTTACACAGCATCTGAACTTTTGGGGGGAATCGGGATTCTACAATGAAGTTTTGCTGGTTTTTCAAATCTTACCATCAATTCACTGACTGAAGGATAGATATCGTGATACATCAAATACCATCAACCATATCTAAGACTGTATCATAATCTATTGTAACTGTCCTTTTTTATGTTAATGCTAGATTGCGTACATAAAAAAAATCGTCATGAACATCAATCTTGTGTTTAAACGGCTTTAAAGTTTAGTCATGAAAAAATTCATGACAGACAGCCATGTGTTAAACACAAGATGGAGTCAATGTTAATGTCAGTTTTTGCTCCACTGTTAATGTACATTTTTCAGATTATAAACCATGAGCTGGAATATTAACATTAAAAAAGTAAAATGAAATAACCCTGCAAGATAACGTTAAATTAAATTCTTTCTCCGAAGCTAATTTGAATAGAAATCAAAAGAAGGGATTTTGGTCTCTGGCTCTTGCACATCATCCACGGTGCTGTTGAGGTCGTCTAACTAAATTTGAACAGGTGAATTTACTTTCCCTAATGAGAATATATGGTCACACAGATAATGACATGCAGCCCACAGCTGCCTCATTTTGTCAATCAAAACTTTTGTGGAAATCCTTGAAAATGCAAAGAAAATGCACCTTACTCTCACAAATGCTTCATTTTTTCCCCCAGAAATGCCACACAGGTTCATTGTCATTGAGAAGCAAGAAAGAGCTGAAGCACAAATACAGTATGACACTAACTGTGCAGCTTGCAGTGTTTCATCCACAGAGCTGTCCTGCCTATTAGCCGTATGTCTGCTGGAGCACTGACGCTGTGAGGACTTGACAGGCTCGCCGCAGAACCTCAAATTAACTTAATTTGGGTTTGGATGTCATCCTTCACAAAGCTTCCTCACTGTTTCTTAGTCATAACCTCTGACTGCTACTCGTCTTGATGCCTAGTCAGTAAAGGAACACTGTGTCTCCTCGAGCCAGGGAGGGCTTTTTAATGAGGGAGACAACTGGCCCAAGCAGTGGTGCTTTAATTAGCTTCAATGCCACTTTCTCACTGCAGTCGTCTCCGTTTCAACTGCAAGAAATTGTTTATGGATATGTCAGATTTTTTTTTTTTTTTTTTAAGTGTTAGGTTGCCCATAAATGTTTAGACCGCGCAGATAATGGGGCATGGTAATTGACATGGTGTAAAGCATCAGAGGTCCTGAGGGGTATTTGACAGCAGATTTGCGATGCAAACAGAAATTAAAGAAATATTTTACATTTTATATTTCAATTACACTGATATTTTAATAGCAGTTATTTTGTTTCTGAGAGAAGAACATATGTTTGTTTGTTGAACAGCCAGCATCAAAGGACCAGACCGCTGCAGCCCATTTGTACTAACTGCAAGTTATGATACACAACTATATACATCATGAATACTTAACATAATACTTTCTACTTAATATAAACAATCCACTGAAGGGAGGAGGGGGGTGGGGGGGTTGACTACAAATTCAATCCACAGGCAATATTTGGATCTATGAGAGGGGAAGACTTTCTCAAACTGAATAAACTAGAATGCTCAAAGTGAGGAACCCTACCCATGGGACCAGGTTTCTTTGAACTTTTTTTTACTTAATGGAGTTCATATTGATTTTGTTTTGAACTAGAGAGAAGAGTTTGAATAGGAAGCCCTTATATTTTAATCCTGCATTCCCAAGACAGAGAGACAAACAAACAAGTCTGTCTTTTAGGAGTAAAAAAGTTTTTGAATCCTCTCGACGAGCTTCAACAGCAGAATCACATGTTGAAGCGGTGCCATGACCAAACTGAGAACTGTTTCCTCTGAGATTTTCACATTTCGCATGCGCAACACAAACACTGAAGTAAACCGGAGGCAGCATAGTGACCTGGCGTTTCATTTGGAAGGAGTTTTTGTTGTAGAACCAACAGACCGTGCTGCCCACATCTGGTCAGCCAATTGTTTGTATTTTCTTTTTGACAAATTCTTCGCAAAGAAGGGTGCAAATCGCCAAGGCAGCGCAGTTTTTTTGGTGATAGCATGCTGTTGCTGCTGCTGTTGTTGTCGTCTTCTTCTTCTTCAGTGATAGCCTACCTCTATTCATTGCGTGCATGTCAGGAATGTTCAAGACCCCGACCTGTCTTTGAGGACATACAGTGAGTAGTCAGATCGCATCTAAGCATCGGCTTACAGTGTGAGGACATACATCACAAGCTCTGAACTTTTGAACTGATTCAAACAATTTGAGTTGGGGCTGCAAGCAACGATTGAAAATATAGCAGTGTATCCCAGGCTTTAGCAACCCTGTTTCCAAATCTTATGGAATGCATTTAAAAGTGCTATTTCCCTTTTCTGGGGTTTTGGGGGTATAATATGATCTGTTGTGAGTATCAAAGTCCCTTTTCATGGACAACCAGTTTGTGTTTTTGTTCAAAAACAGTTGAATCAGACAGCAGCTTCTTATTCCACGTAGTCAGTTTTCTACATAATTCATACTCTCCAATTGGAACACACCATCAAGCGAGCTAGTCTGACTGCTGAACATGGGGGAATTCAGGTCGGGGTTTTCGAACAAATTGATTTTTTTTTTTTAATTCTGCAGCAACACTGAAAGAGATGACCACAATGTTGTCATTAAGGTTATTTACTTTCTAGATCAGTGCTTCTCAACCTTTTTTGAGCCCCCCTGCCCAATATCCAGGTCCCGTACCCCCCCCCCCCCCCCCCCGACGTTAAAATGTAGGATAAAGCAATGTTCACACTGCTTGTCTTAACACAACAGAGATCTGTTTCGTGATTGTTCATTATAATTTAAACATAACCATCAAGAATCTATAATCCTGAGGTGTTGTACATTGTTTTTAACATTATTTACATTTTACAGCATCCCCCCTCCTCTGCTGCAGATTCAGTGACGTTAAAGTCAAATGAAATGTGACGTGATCACACAGACTGAGGTTACGGAACACATCAGATGTTGATCTAATTTAGGATAACACAGAAAGCGGACTGGGTCTGGGTCTCAGAAATGTTACATTTGTGCTGTTCAGATAGGAAAAAACCCAACAGTCCAACGGGTTAACAGGTTTTAAACTCTGTGGCTAACGCTTCACGGTGTTGTTTGAGCAGTGTAGTAAGAGCTCTGAGTGTTAAACTTGGTGTTTTTAGAGGACATTGTACAACACTTGGTCAATTTAATGGATGAAAATTAAAGGTTGAATATGAAATACGGACAGAACAGCAACATCACGTGTGTCTAGGTTGTAGTTGCAACGGCAGAAAAACAACCCAAGCCGTTTGGGTGCCAGGCTCGCTGCCAATATGCAAGTGACCAACAGTCTGCAGCATGTCCAACAAGTAACGCAGAGGAGTTTAGAACTGACAGCTAACGTTAGCCACGTTTGCAAACAAGCTAGCTTACTGATCCAGGAGGAAAGTCGCCATTTCCGTGTTTTGACTCCGGGAAAACGTTTATGTGGGTCCATTTAGTGAAGTCTTCACCTACATGTACTCCAGGTTTTGCTCTTCTTAGGTCACTCCTCCTCAGAAACAGGTAACAATATCTCCAGGGCTCTGAAGCAGCTGCTTCACTCTTCATCGCCACGGTTTTCCCCTGTACCAGCCTGACTGTGACAAAAAAAAATGTGTGTACACCCACAAACGACCTGTGGAGGTTTTTTTTTTTTTTTAAATATAGCTTTTAATAAAAATGTTACATATTTAACCTTTAAAGTAAGGGAATTTCCTTGTGCAATGTCAGAGAGGACTAGATGAAAAAAAGATTTTAAGAAATTAGAAGCCCTCGCAGGGTACATATACTCCATTAACCTCTCAACAGGAAGTCTTGAACAATTTTAAGACGTTTATTGAGAATCACACATAGAGGAGTTACTTTGAGATGTGCAATGTAAAGGATCATTTATGGTGAAGTTATATCTCTTGCCCTCCCTCCTGGGTATGTACTCCCTTGTTGTCTGAACATGTCTCAACTCTGACATGAAGCTGACGAGTGATCAATTGTTCCGCTTAGTTTGTGGAAAAGTCATTCTACCATATCACTCTCTCGTGATGAAGCTGAAATTGACTGGGGGTTTGCAAACATAGGCTCGTATTGATTTTCATATGAAGAGTGAATTATTTCAGCTGTATCTCTCAAATTTGATTAGAAGTCATTTTGCTTTCAGTTCTCTAATTTATACAGGCAGCCAGAAACCCACAAAGAGTGATACCACTTGCCAAAGGCCACTCAAACTGTAATGCATTCCCTTAGATTAGCCTGACAGGTACAATGTAATTGACTGGGGAGATTAAAAAGGAGATATCATGGTGCATTATTGATTCACACGTGAGGGGAGGGGTCACATGTACCACAGTTTATCAGTGGTTCGACAGAGCCTGGGAGTGGGAGGCTTTTTGTTAAATCCTCTGGGAACAAGGGGGAACGATTAAAAGGTTGCACATGGTCAATTGTTTTCAAGTTTTCAAGTTGCGCCCATTCTCATACAGTAACTACATTTGCTGACCCTAATTCAAAAGAGGAAGTCTTGTACAATACATCAGACACTTCTCAGCTTAAATTACAGTGGAGAAGAGAAGATAAAGGCGACAGTGGCCTCAAAAGTGCATGGGACTTGTAAGTGAAAGGTTGCTAAATTGAATACCAAATCTGACAATTAAAATGTCAATCAGCAAGACAGTGGAGAAAAGAGAGAAAAGAAGTAGGTAAAAGAAAAGAGCTATAGCACTGCAGGCATAAAAGCATTGAAGGTTGTATTTAATCACAAGGGGGATTTCAGGAAAATGCTGACAGCTTGAAAATAATAACATGCTAACACGGTAATGTCAGGAGGATCCTGCTGAGATAGCATACTGTTTTTTGGTCAAAGAAAAGATCTAAAATCAAATTTCATAGTCAGTCCAGTCCATAGCAACATTTCTTTCTACACATATGAAACAAGAGGTGAGTGGTGGAGGAAGTACATTAACACTGTACTTAAAGGGACTTGAGGCAAGATTAAGAAAAAAAAAACTCCCGACTGCCGCGACTGGCGCTTCAGGTAACTGCAGCCACGAGCCAAGCCGCCACGGTAGCGTGCACAAACTGAAGCTATAATGTTGTTTACTACGCTTTTTCTTCGTAGTTACACTTTTTAGTGTCTTTCAGTTGATCTGGATCATTTGCTGACAGCAGTAGAATCTATAACTATCGCTTACAATGTTTGAATTTACCACGACCGTCTTCTTCCTGTATTAAAACTGCGGATGTAGTGTCATATGACGTCAAGCGCGGGAAATTCGGACACCGAATTGCAGCACACAGCCTGTTCAAGGCAACAGAGAGAAACGTGGGTGGAAACGTTATTTTTGGTATTTAGTGCTTCATCACCCATTAGTATAAAAAAAATGGACATGCATGTTTATTTGTTTTTTGATTCCTGCCTCTAGTCCCTTTAAAGGAGCAGTAAGTGAAAATTTATCACTTCCAGGCTGAAGGAATCAAAAATTTGCAAAGTGAAGCTATAGATGTGAAATTCCATCTGGAACATAGCATGACGTCACACATCATCTCTCTATGTTGATATTGAGTCTCATGTTTACAAGGGTGGTCTGCCCTCATGCCCATGTTCGTGCATGTGAATCTCCACCTCCTCCCTGAACTTAGACTAGGCTGGATAGAATTTACTATTAGTTTTGTAAAATATAGCCAGGTGCACTGGCTTCTCGGCAGCCATCAGCCACCGAAGTACACTACTACATTCTCCGAGATAACAGGGCTGTACTGTGCAAGCGTTTTACTCGCATATGCAATAGATTGGTGCGAGTAGAAGAAAAATGGCAGCACGCATGCGAGTACAGATTTCACCCTTCTAATTTGCATTTTGCTCCTAAAATAAGTCAGGCTTCATTTAAAGTGGAAATGAAACCACCAACCAAACTAAATTCATCAATTTGACTGTTGAAAAATACATGAAAAATATGAGCATATAAGAGAAAAACGCTGTGATGTTTTATGTTTTTATGGTCAGAACACCACCACGTGGCAGCTTTGAAGTCACCGGGTTGCGCTTCAGCTCCCCATTGAATACATCGGTATCACCAGCTGCACTACAACTAACAAACTGGAACACCTTTAGAAGATGGACATAATGAAAGGCCAGTCCAGCATCCAGATCCTGTTGCTGATGCTTTCCAGCCCGTAGGCCACGTGACTAGAGAGGAAGCCAGTGCTGGTCTGGGTGGAGCAAGTTGGCTTCACCTGTAGGTGTGGCTGCTGTTCAGCACTGCTGGAGGCTGTCTGCTGTCAGGAGGTCCACATGGACCAGGTCATGCGTGGAGAATTTTGCATAACAATTTGGATTACACATTTGGATTACTGTATCGGGAGGTGGACGTTTGGAGGCAACATGCCATCTGAAGGAAATCCGAGCAGAGACACTGGAGCATAAACAGCAGGTAGGCTAACTGTTAGCCATGCTAACGTTGGTAATTGCTGGTGATTTAATATAAAATAAAATAAATGGTTCAGCGAGGCAGGGATATGATGGGAAAGATGCAAAGCACACAGACTGCAGGGTGGAGAGGGAGAGCGCGGTGTTTGGTATAACCAGACCCGCCGCTGATAATGGGGAGTCCTGGTTAGTTTATGACAGTCATTTCAGAAGAACCTGCTGCAGAGGTGTTCTGTTCATCATCAGGCTGTGGGGAAGAGATTTATGAGTGTTGCTGATGGAGGTGTTTCTAATGAGAGGCTTAAAGAGGAATGGAGCTGGAGAACTACACACTGATCGTACTGATGCTGCAGACCCGCCAGTTAGCTCAGCTTATAGGCGGTGATATTAAAAACACTCACGTTGTGTTCAGACCAAGCGCGATTTGGGCATCAAAGGCGTCAGGTTTACATGCAAAGTCAATGGCGGACGCGAGTCAAGGAGCGGCGATCCTTCTTGCGGCCTGTCACGGGTGCCGCGGCACGTCTAGGGGCGTTACGCATGTTTCGCACGTCGAGTTTTGAGATTTTCAGCGTTTGACATGCGAAAAACGCTCCAGGGGGGTCAAACGCCGGAGTTGGAAAATCTGAACTTTGACGTCTTGACTTGGAGCGTCGACCAATCAGACCGAGTCATGACACAGACACACATTTTCTGACAGGATGAGAAACACCCAGAAGAACCAGGGGAACCTCCTCTCTCTCTGAAGACAGAGGAGGATAAACTGTGATCTGTGTCTGGTCCCAGTTTCTGAACGGTGGTTTGATGACCTGCTGTCCTGATGTGATTTACTGGGCTTATAATGATGCCGCATCGGGACAATGGGTTGTTAAACTGGGCCGGATCAGATGGCTGAAAGCCCCCCTCGTCAGCAGCTCCTGGAGTAAATGGTGAAACTCATAACACTCAGAACACGGAATCATCTGGTGAACCAGACACAGAGCAGAGACGCCTGACGACGACGACGACGTTCCCTAGCTTTATGTATCACATAAAGCCGAGCCGCTCTCTCTCCTGCACCTGTCATGCTGCAGACAAACCGGTGACGGGAGAAAGAAAAAGGAGGGGCTCCTCCTGAGGCGCGTCGAGCTGGACATCCCACGTCGCGTGTCAGGGGCGTCAAGACGCTGGAAATCAAGCGTCTGACTTTTTAGTGACCAAGCGTCCATTTTTGGGTGTCAGGCGTGATTTTGACGCCCAAATCGCGCTTGGTCTGAACACACCGTCAGAGCAGCTTCAGGCTTTCGTCTGTGGATCTCTAATTTACCAGACTCCAAATCTTATGATCATTTTCCTAATTTTTTCTATAAAATGTTCACACGTGATCAGGAGTCAGAGTTTCCCTCTTCAGAGCCGCCAGAAGCAGCAGGACCGGTTTCTGGTTCAGCTTGAGGTTGTGAAGATGAACTGTTCTGTTTTCAGCCTGAACTTTGGAAAACTTGTATTTAGAGCAGGAGGAAACCAGTAGTGGTTCCCTTTTGTCTGTTCTTCTCCTCTTCATGGCTCCATTGTCTTTCTAACTGTGGACCGGACTGGAGGACTCTCAGTCAGGACCCTAGGGCCAACCAAACCAGTAACATCAAAGCTTAGCACTGCAAGTGTCTTTGTGGACTTAAAATAGTAATAATAATAATAATTATTATAATAATAAATCTGGGAGATTTTCTGATTGAAGGCAATGTTTGATTACAGCTGCAATCCATGCCATTAGACGTCTCTTTTACATCATTAGCATGGCTAGTTCACCTTTTCTACCATGTAGTGAAACCAATAATGAGTCCCTGAGTATTTTTGCAGTCATGAGAACAGTTATGGCGGTTCACAACACAGCAACTTCTCGCCATATTGCTGTTTAACAAAGATTAAATGAAGAAATTACCTGCTGTTTACAGTTAAGTATCAGCAGAAGAATAATCAGGGAACAGGTGTTATCGCCCCCTACAGTAACAGATTTTCATGGGTCACAGGTTTTGCTAAAACTGGTTTGGTGCCCTTTTTAACAACAATGCATTGCGACCCTGGAGGGGACGCAATGTAAAATCAACATCCATACCAAAGCCCACCTGACCCAGCCCGACCCCACCCAAACCAAGTCCTGCTGTGGACCGCTGGATGGACACAGCCAAGTGTGCCAGGCGACTGGACAACAAAAAAAGGTGGGACCAGAAAGTTCTCTATATTTGAAACCCTGTGTTTGTTTCTCGGTGTAATGCATCATTGGGCCTTCTGCCTGGGCTAATGTTTATGATTATTATTAATATTATCATTATTTAAATGTGCTATTTAAGAAAATTCATAGTTCTCCTAAATTTTTTCATTTGGGAGCACTTGTGCTCCTACTTAAAAAGCCAAGCGTACAGCCCTGGATAAGAACTTTGAATGAACAATGAAAGAATGAATGAACAAATGGCTATACTATTGTGCTGTGAGTCTAGGGCTGTGCTGTATACCGGTTCATACTGTAAACTGGTGTTTCGTTATGATATGGATTTTTCATATACCGCTATACCAGTGAATAGCCCAGACAACATCTGGAAGATGCGCAGGGAAAATCTTAAAACAAAAGAAAATTTTCAATAGTTAAAAAGTATAGCTGAGAGCACGTTTTAGAGTAGCAAGAAGGTCTTGAAATGAGAAAAAGAGCAAGAAGCGATCAAGCTAATAATATTTCACTATTTTTCCGAATGTTGTAGCATGCTTTATAAACCAATTTGTAAGATGGAGCAATGTATATTTATTATTTTCAAAGCGGTAGCATCCACAATTCACTATTTTTACAGTTATATAGCAGCCAGTGTGCAGCTGTTATGGCAGCAGTTGTGACAACTCCAGAGCTTACTGTAGAATGACAGCGCTGGATAACCTGCACACCTTATTGCAAGCTCAAGCAAAAGGGAAAAAAATAGCCATGTTACCGAAGGGACTCCATAGTGAAATAACGCTTCTACTTTGTTATATATATATATATATACATATATATATATATATATGCTGTTATACAGATATAGGGATGTATAGAGTACCGACAGTTCTCACTAAAAAGCGTACATACAACTGTTAGAGTTGTATGTACATTGTGAAGAGGAATGGTGAGAGTACAGTTCCTTGTGGTGCTCCAGTGCTGCTGACCACCATCTCAGATACACAACCTTTCAGTCTCGCAAACTGTGGACTGTTTGTAGTCATTAATCCAGGTGGTTGTGGAGGTATCCACCTAGAATTTATGGAGCTTCTCACATAACAGAGCAGATGACTTGTAGCTGCTAAAAGCACTTGAGAAATCAAACATGATCTTCAAAGTGCTGCCTTATTGGTCCAGATGAGAGTGGGCTCTCTGAAGCACGAAGATGATGGGCTTCAAACCGAAGCCCATTGCGATAAGGCAGCTGTAATGAAGCCTGAAAGGTGTTCACTTGCTTACTGAGGTGTGTCAATACAGGTTTCCCAAATTGCCAAAACACAAAAAACAATTCTCCAAACCAAATGGCCAATTCTGTGAACACATATTGTCTTGCTCAAGCGCAAGTTTAAGAAAAAACTCTACAAATGATCAGATTATAGCTCATGTGACACAAAATGCTTCCCACAGTCACCAAAACTTGAACATAATAAACACCTGGCTTGGTTTATTAATGACTCAAAACTTTTGTAAATGATGTGATCACGCCTACAAAGGCCAGTTTATAGAGCACAGTTTGCTGACGATTCCAAACGTACACCACAATGGATAGAGACAGAGTTGGAGGAAGAGAAATTCAAGTCAGAGGAGGGAGAAGAGGCAGCTCAAGACTTTTGCACAGTTTTTGCATGAGCTGCAGCCTCACAGTGAAGGATGTTATTTCTTAGGTAACCCTGAGATTCATGGCACTCTGTCCAGAGCTTGTTAACCTGTTTCAGCCTGGACAAAGGTGTTTGACCAAACTAGAAGTACCATTCCCACACACACTCATTGAAATCTTCCACTGCTATGCACCATCAAGCAGGATTATTCAGTGTTTTCTAGGACTTGCTTTGGATGAGCCGCCCAAATGTATTGCCAACTCTTCTCTCAGCTTCAGTCAGCCTTCCCAAAATACCCTTCAACAGTCCTTAGCTATGTGGTGTGAAGTTGTGTGGGCAGAGGGAGATAGCAGAGTTTTGCCTGTAAACAACAAACACGAGTCATACCCACCAGTCAGAACACATTTTCTCTGTTTTTGAGGACATTGCTATTTCTTTGTGTAACTGTAAATTAGTCCCTGAAACTCTTCTACTATAATGGTTCCTCCTTATGGAATAATTGTACATCATTACCAAAAAAATGGACAGTCAGAAACCTGAGGTTTAACTGAACAGCTATTACACTGCATTTAGCTGTTGGAAATAAATCCTAAAATAAATCAATGAAACAAAAGAGATTGGACAAATCTGCAACGAAAAAAAATGAATGCAGATATTTGTTTTAAGTTATATAGATTTCTCTTTTACTAGTCATCTCTGACCAACAGTAGGAGATCCCATCAGCACTGGGTGCCTCCTATATTGGAGCACAACTCAAAATGACAACGCAGAGCTAAAGAAACAGCCTGCTGAGAAAACCTTTCTTGGACATATAGGGTCCAAGAATGTAAAAAAAGGTCATACATATCCCAAGGGGGGAGAAAACTGTGCTTTATTCATATTTAGATGTTCTCTGAACGTTCTTGCATGAATGCACACAAGAGTAGATGAGATGTGAAGTTGTTATAAACAGCTGATGTCTTAACATTGTAAACTAATAATATTAGAACACTGATAACTACACTAGGTTGAAAGAAAGGGAAAGTGAGCCAAGGATTTCACAGAAAAAGACACTGAGACAAGTAGATTGCGGACATCCTGCTTGTTTACAACAAAACACGTAGCAATGGCAATACAAACAAATAAACACAATGAGCTTGACTGATCCAGAATTTGTCACAAAGGGTCTAAATTCCATCTGTTTTCCCCCAAGTTTTTCCATCCTTGCATTTCAAGCACCAAATTGTCACAAGGCAAGATTCTGGACCCATCCATCCATTTCCTATATCCATTTATTCAAATACAAGGTCAGAAGGTGACTGGAGCCTGTCCCAGAAACTAGGCGAGAGGTAGGGTACAATCTGGACTGGACATCAGACAGAAAAAAATTCAATAATGTTTTATAGTTAACTGGATTGAGACAAAGCTGTTTTTTTGTTTTTTTTAATCAAAGATAGTCCAATTAAATCCCACAGGGTTGTGGTTTGGTGAGGAGGTAGACAGGTGAGAGAATGGTTGAGGGTTGAAAAGTTCAGACAGAGGTTTCTGGGTATGCATGTGGGGCCCATATGGGTTAAATTTCAGCTACATATGAGGGACCCAAGTGGGTTTGTTCATGGTTTCCATGGTGGCCCCACCTGTGTTTTCCCATGTGGGCTTTCACATATGGGGCCCATGTAACTTAAACTATGAGATCTGCAAATTTGCCCGGTTCAAGCCCATGCCTATAGGCTATATGGGAAAACACAGGTGGGGCCACCATGGAAACCATGGACCAACCCACTTCCCTCATATGCAGCCAAAATTTAACCCATATGAGCCCCACATGGAAATGCTGGCTGGGAGGGGTCTGCTGTGGGTCTGGCTAGATAGCCTAGTTAATAGTCCAAGGAAGGTTTAGTTGTGCTTTAAAGTTTACATACCATTCCATTAAAGACAGGAAAGGAAAATCAACTGCCAATGAAATAAGTTGAAATTGACCAAAGTAATAATAAATTTTAAAAAATTTTGAACATCATGGCACTGATTCTGTATTGTAGTTCAACAGAAATATTCAAAACAAACAAAAAATAAAAAGAGCATGCAAGCATGATGGGGCTCCTGAGCTAGAATTCTGTTGAGCAACACTTTAAGGCAATCAATCAGGTGTTTTCTGAAATGTTCAATCAGACTTCTACACCTGTTGACAGGTATTTTGATCCACTGTTCATGAGCAAGGTGCTTTAATTTGTCTGTGACGGTTTTTTTAATTTATTTTACAAAAATTGAAATACATTTTATTTTACTAAATTATAATTTAGTATTTTTTATTTATTATGACTTTTTCAGTTTCATGTTATTTGAATTACTATTGTGAATTTAACCTTTTCTTTAATGGGAGGGTATGTAAACTTTCAAGCACAACTGTAATATGGCACAACACGTGGATTCTGAAGTGCAGATGATTACTGGCTTAGATAACATTCATACAGGTCATAGAGGCATCCAAAAAGATGGGGCAGACTCAGATGAGTTTAACAAGGAGCTGGGAATGTATGGCTGGAATCTGGATGCACCACTGAGAAGCACACAATGATCTGGTGCTGAGCGAAGGTATGGCTGAGGTAGATGTGCTGCAGGGCTGATGAACTGATGGGGAACAACTGCACCTGAGGAAGCAGCAGAGACAACCATGCCCACACCAGTAAAAGACAATACAACCACACACATAGGAGGAAAAAGGAAAGCAAAACAGGAGGGCAGACAACTGAATCCAGAGACTCGTTTACTAATAGAAATTTAAAAAATAAACTGTAATAAGGCTATGGGGCAAATCTATACAGAAAGTAATGCTGATGATTGTTTAGTTATATTGGAGAAAGGGTAGGGGCAAATAAGCTTTTTGAGCATGTTTAATATGATTACCCTTGTCCTACTTTTGGTTTTGTATTTTGTTCTCCTTGCTTTCCTGGTTTTATTTGTTTATTTATTTGGGTCTTAGGGCATTCACTGATTCGTTGTTTTTTTTTCATTTTAGTTTGTTTGACCACTTCCTTCAGCAGTACACAAGCCTACAACAGTCATGTGAAAGAATCTCAGCCACACATTTCTAAGGAAATTTTAAATACAACAGGCCCAAATGATAAAGAAATTCACAGCTAAAACCATAAAATCTCTTTCATGTAACCATGAAACAGAAGGGCAGACAACTGAATCCAGAGACTCCTAACTCAAATAGTTTGAGCTATCTTTCATGTCACTCTGAAAGAGGTTTGAAGTGAACTCTTTTATTCTTCTTTATTCGCTCTTTGACTTTACTATAGAAATAGACCTGTTCTCTCGAGCTGACATAAACAAGAAAAATAAAAGTCATGCAGTGGCTGTCACTGAGTGATAAGGGCATCTTCAGAAAAGGTCACGTTGGTTGGTTGTGTTTTTAAGCGACAGCCCTCATTCAGGTCTTTGATGGTACTTATTCAAATCCTCCTTTTAAAAAAAGAAAATCCTGTCAAAGGAAACAAATGAAAGCAAATGTCGATGTTTATGATAAGTGAAAGGTTTCCTTCGACTTTTTGACTGAGCACTCCACTTTTTTTTCCTTCACTATTCATATAATGGATGTTTCCCTTTGCTACACATGGTGAGCTCCTGTGTGACTGCAGAGCTCTTCACATATCAGCCGCAAATTATGTTAAAGTACAACAAAGTATGAAAGAAAAGAGATGCTACACTTTTCATTCAGCATCATTCTTCTTGCAAAAGGTAAAGTCTGGATAGAGGTCCAAGTTTTATAACACATGAGTTCAGGTTCATTTGTGCCATCAAGTATCCTCTTAAGTGCATGTCTGTGAACTAAAGGATTTACTAAAGAAAATAAATAAATAAATAAAAAAGCCCAAATTTCCACATGGATATAGAGTACTGTTCCAATTAAATGTGTAATCACTGTAAACTCACAAGCGAGCGATGAAGCTGCGGTCGGGGTTGGCTGGTGCTTTAAATGAGGTCCTGTGGGCTGTTATGCAATAAAGAGAGCTTGGTTTAAAGATCCTGAATGGAGAGAAGGGTTCTTTCACACCTGAAAGATGAAGGTTTTCCCAAAGGAAGCCATAATAACCCAGAGAGAGAGATTGGGGAAATGGTTAGAGAAAACAACATGATGGTGTTGTCAAGAGTTGAGTGTTTCATTGTTCTTTCCTGCAAAGCTTGAAGTCCGTGGTTGTAAGGGCAGAAAACAGGTTTCAGAAGGGATCTGAACTGCGAGGAATGGAATGCCAGAACAGCTGAAGTGAGTCTTTTATTTGACGTAAATGCCTCTCATCTCCAATGGTGGGCTCTTACTGTCCTCTAGTGGACAGCTGAATGAATTAAATGCAATGACCATGCCAGTCTCACACGTACCCCGTATATAGGTAAATATACTCTGTAATGAAGCTTTGTCTTCATTCCCTGAAGCATATCAGCATTCTTTTAAAGCTTTGATTTAATCATTTTAGTAATGTTTTTAGGTTAACTGTAGGATGTCTCATTCAACATCACAGCATCAAAACCACATAAAGTGCCATATCTATTATTAACATGATACTGCTGATTAATTGCTTCTGTTCTGCAGCTTTGTACCACAGCTCCCTTTAATGGGCCAACACGGGCCCTGGTGACTATGAGGCAGCCTTTGTGGATTGTATCGGATCAAAAAGCCTGCTCTCTAAGGGTCTAATGCCCACTTATTCACTTCATATAGCAAATTTCCTCTCTGAATGATAAGTCTAGGCCTCTACTGTAAGAAGGGGTCTGATTTAAGGGAGACTGATTCCAAAAGGCCAGCACTCTCCCACAGGTCTGTGGGGTAGCCTGAAGCAGCAGTCTGGAATGTGAGCAGGGAGACTGGCAGAAATACACGCTACACTCACCAGCCACCTTATTAGTTACACTTTGTCAGGTTGCTCCCACTTTTCCCTTCAGAACTGGTGTTGGTATCCAATTCAACAAGGTGTTGCAAACATTCCTCTGAGATTTTACTCCATATCGACATGATAGCATCGCACAGGTGCTGCCGACTTCATCTGAAAATCTCCCGTTCCACCACATCCAAAAGCTGCTCTACTGGACTGAGATCTGGTGAGTGTGGAGGCCATTGGAGTACAGTGAACTCATGTTTAAGAAACCAGTTGGATCAGATGATCTGAGCTTTGTGACATGGTGCATTATCCTGCTGGAAGTGGCCATCAGAAGGTGGTACCCTGTGGTCATAAACAGGAGGATACGGTCAGTAACAATACTTAGGTAATCTGTGTTAGTTAAAACATGTAATGTTGGTACTGAGGGCCCCAAAGTGTGCAAAAAACATATCCCCCAGACCATTATATTACCACCAGTAGCCTGAACTGTTGACACGAGATAGAATGGATCCATGTGGAGCTGAAAGAGAAACTCATCAGACCAGACAACATTTTCCATCTCCTATTGTCCAATCTTAGTGAGTGTGTGTAAATTGAAGCCTCAGTTTCCTGTTCTTAGCTGACAGGAGTGGTATTGGTGTGGTATTCTGCTGCATCTGCATCAGGGCTGGATGTGTTCAGAGATGCTATTCTGCATACTTCCTCTTACCTTTCTGTCATCTTCAACCATTCTCCTAAATCCCCTTTCTTCCCCATTCTGGTGCTCAGTATAAATATCCCTTATAAAGTTGCAGGTAAGTTTAGAAAATAATTGCAAATGAACTCAGCTGACCGTGTTGCTATCCAGGCTGCCTTGGCATCCCCACATTGACCTTTGCATCTCTGGGAGCCATTATAGCTTCAATTAAGACTGTAATGTACAGTTCAATCTGAGAAAAAATCCCCATCCAAGTCCATGAGAATGAATTCTTAATCAAATTCAGAAGGGTGGTGTGTAGAGCTTTGGATAACATGTACAACGTAACCATGTATACTCTTAATGTGATTTTTTTTTTCTCATTAACTGGAATGAATATGCCCTTTCCATGCACAGCCAAACCATGTGGACAGTCACGCGATGATGTTTTTTGGATTTGTTTTTCTTTTTTAGACTTTAGATGGCGTAGAGTTATTTATGAATCTTGTACACTGTTACAATTAAAAGACTACACACCTTTGTGTCTATGCAGGAAAAATAACCTTTGTGCCAGTAAAAAATGAAATTAAATGAAAAATACTTTTTTTTATCCCAGAAGGGAAATTCAGTATTGTAAAAGCTCACTCTTTTTTTTTCCTTTTTTTTAAAAAATAAACAAAAAAGTCAGTCAGTCTTGTTCTTCAGGGTGATGCTGCTGGCAGGAATGAATTTCTGTATCTCTCCGTCCTACAGTGAACCTGACGCAGCCACCTACTGAACACACTCTGTTGATTCTTCACCGTGTTGTTGAGAGAATGGGAAGAGTTCTCCATCATCTTCATCAGCGTGTGCAGCATTCTTTTTTGAACGATCAGCTCCAGCGGCTCCAGAGTTATCCCCAGCACAGAACCAGCTTTCTTGATCAGCTTGTTTAGTTTCTTCAAGTCTCTGATTCTGATGCTGCTGCCCCAGCAGATGCTGCAAAGTTGATTGCACTTTCCACAAAATAAACGTAAATAAACATCAAATAAAAATAATAAATAAAATAAAAATAAACACACATAAACGGACACTTGAGGATGTTTGCGTATCTTGATTAAGTATATTGAAAAGCACTCCATTCTTGATATGTAAAATAACTGAGGACATCTCTCTCTCTATCTTTTTCCTCCACAGGCTGCTGGAAGGGATACAGATTGAGGCTAAGCTTTAAAGGTCAATGTCATTCTACGTTCACATAGAAAGCAGTGGGTCTGTGTCCTGTTGAATTAAGAATGAAGTTGGGATAGTAACACATTTTTCTTCTTTTGTTTAAGGTTTTAGAGATCAGATGGCAGGTCAATTTTTTTTACACATCATGTTTAATTCTGCATCCATAAATGAACATCTTGTCAGCTCTTTGTTCAGTATCCAATATGTTTAAGCCTTCCGCCCTTCTTGGCCATTTTTATACATTTTTCTCAATTTTTTTTTTTATTAGGTGATTATTTTGGCTGTGTGACAAGTATATTTGCAAGAACTCTTTTTTTTTTTGATCCAGCATCTTTTTCTCTAATGTCTTTTATACTTTGTTGATGTATTTTGTACTGTTTACTGACCTTTGTGACCAAAAATATCCATGCACAAATATCTAAATCAACATCATAATATCTGTTGTTTCTTGTTTTTCTTTTCTGAATGACTTAAGCAACTTAAGCCAAGCTAAAAAAAAAAAAAAGACCACTTTTTAGGAGTTTAACCCTTTAATTTTTCTTTTAGTTAGTTTATTAGTTTATTTGACAGGAACAGTAGTGTAGAATAAACATTAGTCTTAAAAAGAAGAGCTGTTTTGTACCAGAGTTAGCTATTGCTAATTTCTATCCGTTGTCCCCGGGCAGGTACATACATTTAAAAACACACAAAAACTACAATTAATCTAAAATACAAAAAATGCTGTAAATATAAGATATACAGGCAGTCATCAAAATGTTTACTAATTAGCTGAACTGATACTGTCACAAACAGTAAACTACAATTGGTCTAAAATACAAAAATATACTGTAAATATAAAATATACAGATAGTCATAAAAATATTTACAGATTAGCTGGACTGATGTGGACACAGTTGGTTTGCAAGAATATACTTCATCAGATTAGTAGAGAACAGTTTTATGTCTACAGCTATACCTGTTGATGTTTTTACAAAAATATGTTGTAATTTATTAACAGAAAAAAATTGAGCAGAGAATTATTCTCCATATTAAAAAGTAGTAGGGAAATGAGGCTTTAGTGGTGATTAAGGTCTTAGACATATTAAAGATTAGCAGCCAAATTAATTTGATTGCATTTGTATTTTTATGTAGTGTCAGATACTCCAAGAGACTTTGGTGACAAAAATATACATGAGCAAAAATTCAGTAAAAAATCATTGTAGCCTACATAAATTTTTCTTTTCTATTGTTTTTTTTTTTTTTTTCATAAATCATTTGAACAGCTTCAGATCTGCACAAAACCAGCAAACATTCAGTCAGTTTAGACTTCTGACTATTTAAAGTGCAGTTTATTTACTGAATTGAAATTAAATTTATTTGTTTTCAGTAGCATTTTTTTTTTTTTTACTCTCCGGTTACCTCCATGGCCATAAGTATGCCATTCACTTCCATTATTATTATCTTATATATATATATATATATATATATATATATATATATATATATATATATATATATATATATATATATATATATATATATATATATATATATATATATATATATATATATATATATATATATTGTTACGACCCCGGCTCAAGAGCCGTAACAAGAAGGGAGGACACAACGACAAATAAGTTTTAAACCCTTAAAACGGGCATTTATTTAAGAAGACCATGGCGGAGGATCCCAGCAGCAGGCCAGGCGCGATGGCGTGTGCCCAGCTGCTGCCAACAAAAGAGAGAGAGAGCCCCAGAAGGTCCTGGCGGAAGCCCTTATATAGCATCCGGGTCAGAGCTCCACCTGGACGCCACCAGACCTCAAGAAAAGAACAAGAATATTAACAAAGGCCATCAAGCCGTCACACCCCCACCCATAAAAAGCAGGTTCCCCATAGAACCTTGCAATACACCAGAAACACATACAAGTGCCCACACAAACAGCAACACCGCACAGAGTAGACCCAGCCACCTCGAAGAAGTAAATCTTCCACACACACGAGGAAAAGAATACTTAGCACAGTCCAAGTCACGCCCTTCCAACTCATTCCACTCCAAAACACTCTCCAGCCCAGCAACTGGTGCACTCAGAAGCTGTTTAAGGGAAAGACAGTGGGGAGGAAAGGGGAGGGAGAAAGACAGGCACATACACAACGCTACTGTACCGGCGCGCGCGACAACGCATCTGCAACAACATTATCCCGTCCCTTGATGTAACGTATGTCCAAACAAAACGACTGGAGAAACAACGACCAACGAACCAAGCGCTGGTTGGGACATTTCAATGAAGACAGAAATGTGAGCGGGTTATGATCCGTGTGTACCACAATGTCAGCGCTACCGCTGAGATACACCTCGAAGTGTTTTAAAGCGAGAATCAAAGCCAACGTTTCCTTCTCAATAACAGAATAATTCAGTTGATGTTTGTCAAACTTTTTTGAGAAGAAACTGACCGGCCTGCAAATACCCAGGTCATCCAACTGCGTAAGCACCGCACCAGCACCCACATGGCTTGCATCCACATAAAGCTGAAAAGGTTGCTCAACCCGTGGCGCTGCCAACACAGGCGCAGCACAAAGGAGCAACTTCACGCGCTCAAATGCCTCCTGACAAAGAGGTGTCCACACAAAGGTAACGTTTTTACACAGCAAGGCAGTTAAAGGTGCCACAACAGTAGAAAAATCCCGACAAAAACTTCTATAGTAACCAACGAGCCCAAGAAAACGCATAAGCTCCTTCTTGGTCACCGGAACAGGAAATTCCTTCACGGCCTGAACTTTAGCTGCAACGGGGCGAACTTCCCCTTGGCCAACCACACGACCCAGATAAGTGACCGTTGCCCTTGCAAAGTCACATTTTGCCAGATTGATTGTCAAACCGGCTCCTTCCAACCGACTGAACAGCTCCTCAATGCGCCTCACATGCTCTTCCCATGTGTCAGAATACACAACGACGTCGTCTAGATATGCTGCACAGCCAGACATGTCACCAACAACCATATTCATTAAACGCTGGAACGTTGCAGGTGCATTTCGGAGACCGAAAGGCATAACCGTATAAGAATACAAACCTGTAGGGGTTACAAAAGCAGATACCTCACGAGCTCGCTTAGTCAACGGCACCTGCCAGTAACCCTTCAGGAGGTCAAACTTACTCACAAACTGAGCAGCACCAACCTCATCAATACAGTCGTCCATTCTGGGCAATGGAAAACAATCAGGTTTAGTAATGGCATTCAGCTTTCGAAAATCTGAACAAAACCGGGGAGTGTTGTCTGATTTGGGCACCAGAATGCAAGGCGATGCCCAGCTAGAGGTGCTCGGTTCCGCAATTCCGTTGTCCAGCATATATTTGACTTCGGCATCCAAATACCTCCTTTTTCGAAGTTAACTCTGTAAAAACGTTGCTGTATTGGCTTAGTTTCACCCACGTCAATGTCATGCTCAATTAAATGCGTGCGACCCGGCGTGTCCAAAAAAAGACTGGGGAACCGATGGATCAACCTAGTCAACTGATCAGCACGACCGTCGGACAGATGAGCAAACAAAGTGCCCAAGTCACGCAACGTTTCAGAGTTCTTAAGACGCCCCTGCGAATAACCATCCAGGGCGTCCGCAACACCATCACCAACTCCAACAGGTGGCAGAGCGCTGTCCATGGTGCTAGAGCACTTTGGCCCTGTGGCAGGCCTGCTCGCTACACACGCTGGAGCAGCTTTAACATTAGCCGGCGGTACACAGACATTCCGAGCATAATAAGGTTTTAACAGGTTAACATGACACACCTGGGTCTTTTTTCGTCGCTCTGGCATGGCAATAGAATAGTTCTGATCAGAAACCCTGTCAAGAACTGTATATGGACCACTGAACTTTGCCTGAAAAGGAGAGGTAATAACAGGACACAGGGCCAACACCTGGTCACCCGGCAAAAACGTTCGGGTCTCCGACCGCCGATCAAACAGAGTTTTCATCTTTTCCTGTGCCGCAAAAAGCTTGTCCTGAACAACCTCCCTAGCGGCATATAAGCGCCTCCTGAAGCCATTAACATAATCCACCAGATTCTTAGGTGGATCTGGCTCCTTCAAACCATCCGCCACTACAGCCAACGGACCCTTCACAGTGTGTGCAAAGACCAGCTCATTGGGGCTAAACCCAGTGCTTTCCTGAGTGACTTCTCGCGCAGCCAACATCAACCAAGGCAAACCTTCCTCCCAGTCGCTCCCCCAGCTCTACACAATAAGCGCGCAGGAGGGACTTCAGGGACTGGTGGAAGCGCTCCAAGGCCCCCTGGCTTTCTGGATGGTAAGCCGTGGCTTTATTATGCCGCACTCTGAGCTGTTTCAAAACTTGACTAAACAAATGAGACGAAAAGTTCGTTCCCTGATCCGACTGGATCACCTTGGGAATCCCAAACACAGAAATGAACTGGGTGAGAGCACGCACAACTGACCTAGCTGTTATAGTCCGTAGCGGGTAGGCAGCAGGGTACCGCGTAACCTGACACATCACCGTGAGCAAGTAGAAAGACCCAGCCCTGGAACGGGGTAAAGGACCCACACAATCAATGATCAAATGCTCAAACGGTTCAGACGCTACTTTAATTGGGCTCAAAGGGAACGGCTTCAGTACTTGGTTGGGCTTAGCAGTCAACTGGCAAACATGACATGTCCTTATATATGAGGAAACATCCCTCTTAAGGCGGGGCCAGAAAAAATGCCGTAATACTCTGTCATATGTCTTAGTCACGCCAGAGTGTCCAGATTCATCGTGGGCGACCTTTAACACAGCAGAACGAAATTTAGCAGGCACAACAATCTGAAACACAGGTTCACCGACAACACCAGCATGTGGCAACCATTTCCTCACCAGTAATGGACCCTGAAGAAAATAACCACACGCGCAGTCCATCACCTCACTCATTGGCCGCACCTGATCAAAAAGAGACTTCAAAGATGTGTCAGCCTGCTGCTCCACCGCCAGCTCACTGCGGGACAAGGATACAGGGAAATCAGACAAAGGCAAATGCACATCCCTCACATTCTCGTCTTTCCAAACCTGGTTCCGCGCCATTGCACGCGTTACTGCACAAGCTGTAAACACATCAGAAAACTCCTTGCTGTGCTCACAAACCTGAGACTCTGGCTCTGGTTTCACAGAGGGGAACAGAGCATTTTCTTCCCACAACCGCGCACCCACCAAACCATTGCCTAGAATCACAGAAACCCCCTCCATCGGGAACGCAGGACGGACAGCCAAGGCTGCTTCACCGCTGAATAGTTCACACTCCAGGGACACTTTATGCAGGGGAACAAAAAGTACATTCAACCCCATACCTCGAACAGGGACGCAGGTGCCCGCCTCAGACTCGGCAGACAACGGCAACACATCAGCTCGAATAAAAGAGTCAAACGCCCCAGTGTCTCGCAAGATCTTAACACGCACCTTCCTGTCACTGCCCACCAGTGACACATAACCCTCGCGAATGAAAGGCAGGTACGATTCACCAGCATCAGAACCAACATCTCTCACCTCCTGTGTTGTGCACACTGGTGCGGCTACCCCAGCACCCTTCGGATTAGCCGGCAATGTCCTACTCCTGAATTTAAGCATATGACAGTCTGCTTTAATATGTCCACGCTTGAAACAATAATGGCAAACCCGGTCACCACCACGCTGGATGGCCCCTTCAATGTCACCCGGTCTTGCCCCGTTTGGCCGACCAACACTCTCAACACGCCCCTCTCTCAACCTTCCAGAGCCCACATACAGATGCGATCCCACATTATGCAAAAACTCCCTGTGGGTCAGCACATACTCATCAGCCAGTACTGCAGCATCCACAAACTTCATAGCCTTTTGTTCATTGATGTAAGTTGCAATTTTCTCAGGTAAACAGGTCTTAAATTCCTCCATCAAAATCAATTCCCGTAACTGATCAAAAGTCTTAACATTTTGTGCAGCACACCAACGGTCAAATAAAGCGGTCTTATCGCGGCCAAACTCCACATAATTCTGAGCACCAGATCTTCTGTAACGCCGAAATTTCTGGCGGTATGCCTCAGGCACAAGCTCATAAGCCCTTTCCACTGCAGTCTTCACCTTATCATACCTCAAACTATCCTGAGGTGACAGAGAAGCATAAGCTTCCTGAGCCTTACCTGTAAATACACATTGTAAAAGCACGGGCCACACCTCCCTCGGCCAACTCAGCGTGGTGGCTATACGCTCAAACAACACAAAATATTTATCCACATCTTTTTCAGTGAAAGGGGGAATCAACCGAATGCATTTATTCACATCAAAGTCGGCATCCCCTGGACCACCACTCCGGTTATCGAACGCACCCGCTGAATCGCGTCTCACAGCTGCCTCGAGTTCCAATCGACGCTGCTCAAATTGAAGCTCCTTCTCCCGAAGATCCAAACGGCGCAGCTCTAACTGCAGCTCCAATTTACGCACGTCCCCGTCTGGCGCCACAACACTGTCCTGAGTAACCACAGGATCAGCAGGAGGAAGAATATCTTTAACAGTCAAAGCATTGCGTATTTGCCGTTTGATAACCGCTTTCTTATCCTGCTTTGCAACGGGTATCTCATAATGACCCGCAATCACGAGCAAATTGTTTTTACTGCACTCCTCCAACTTCAACAAAGTGGGACCAGCCACAAAATCATCCAACTCAAACTCCATCCTTGGTCCTAGCTACGCGCACATACAAGCGCCACGTACAAACAACCACAACAAAATCACCAGGCAAACACAATGAGCTGAAGTGCCAAATAAGTAAACGTGCACAGCGACAGCCCAACGCAAACCGCGCCCCCGCTATTCTGCACCTGCCTACACAGCCTCACCTACCCAACTAAGTCCTAACTCTTCACGTGGTTCGGCGGCGGGATGATTAAGCAGTTAAACCAGCGGGATATCAAACCCACGGACTGCCCCCGAGATCACTGCTTGCGCAATGAACACCAACCGCACCCCCACGACGAAAACAAAAAAGGAAGCCACAAGTGGCAACACCTTACACCTACCAGGAGACGCAGCCGCGAAGCACAGCCAAAACACACGCACGAAACACAAAAGCACTTCACTCACCTGTATGCCCCAGCAGATTATGCCGAAAGAACTTACCAACACCGCACGTGTCCCCCCAGACAGCCATCAACCACGCGCCGCCACCACCACTACGGCGCCGACGTCACAGCCCATTCACAAAAGCAGGCGTGGGAAAAACAACGCGCACAGGACGAGCCCCCAATTGTTACGACCCCGGCTCAAGAGCCGTAACAAGAAGGGAGGACACAACGACAAATAAGTTTTAAACCCTTAAAACGGGCATTTATTTAAGAAGACCATGGCGGAGGATCCCAGCAGCAGGCCAGGCGCGATGGCGTGTGCCCAGCTGCTGCCAACAAAAGAGAGAGAGAGCCCCAGAAGGTCCTGGCGGAAGCCCTTATATAGCATCCGGGTCAGAGCTCCACCTGGACGCCACCAGACCTCAAGAAAAGAACAAGAATATTAACAAAGGCCATCAAGCCGTCACAATAAATAAATATATATATATATATATATATATATATATATATATATATATATATATATATATATATATATATATATATATATATATATATATATATATATATATATATATATATATATATATATATATATATATATATATATATATATATATATATATATATATATATATATATATATATATATATATATATATATATATATATATATATATAGGGCTGCACGGTGGCGTGGTGGTTAGCACCGCAGCCTCACAGTAAGAAGGTCGCTGGTTCTATTCCCGGCTGGGGAGGGGGTTTGAACAATTCCAACTGTGGCCTTCCTGTGTGGAGTTTGCATGTTCTCCCCGTGTATGCGTGGGTTTTCTCCGGGTACTCCGGCTTCCTCCCACAGTCCAAAGACATGCATGTTAGGTTAATTGATCACTCTAAATTGTCCCTAGGAATGAATGTGAGCGTGAATGGTTGTCTGTCTCTCCATGTTGGCCCTGCGACAGACTGGCGACCTGTCCAGGGTGTACCCCGCCTCTCGCCTGATAATAGCTGGGATAGGCTCCAGCAACCCCCGCGACCCTGAACTGGATAAGCGGATAATGACTAGATAATGACTGATGACTGACTATATATATATATATTGTGTATATTTAAGTGTGTGTGAAATAGTTTCTTAACATATTTTTCTATTCTGATCATCTTCAGCAATTATTATATGTGCTTAAAATAATATTCAATAATCTACAGGATTAAATCTGTAATACAAATGATTTCAAATAGATTAAGGTTTGAAAAAGCAAAAAAAAGGCACTCTTAAAAATGAAAAACAAAATTGATCTAATATGATCACATTGAGCATAGTGTTAAGTTATTTATGCTGGTCTGAAAACACACTAATGTGATGCACAGTGACTGTGTGTGTGAGTTGTCCATCATGTTGAGCGACTTGAGCAAAATTGCTCTTTCACCAGTCAGCTCTGTACAGGCTGCAGATTCATTCTTTGAGTATAGAGCCAGACTTCCTTATCAGTTTGTTCAGTTTCTGTCAGTCACTCTGATGCTGCTGCCCAAACAGCTGTCAGCAAAGAAAATTGCTGGTTCAAAATGTATTCAGATTTTCATCTCATACACAGGTATCCTGGGTGATCTGATCAGAAGTGGACAGCTTGTCAAGGAGCATCAAATAATTTCAGGGGTTGAATTTCAGCATGAGCATCAGAGGTACACTGAGCTGAGCTCTGTAACATCACAATTCACTTATTGTATGGGCCTTCATTTATTTTACAATAACGTTAATTTGAACTACAACTTAATGTCAAATACTAATTTTACTGATAAGCACAATTTTAAAAAGAGTATTTATCAATGTGCAGTTTGAGTGCTGTGGAATTGTAACTATGTTGCAAATAAAGTTATTTATTTGTTTGAACTACTGTGTTGAGGTGGTTCCACAGAAACCTGCTTTTCCTTCTTGCTTCTTGTCTTCTCTCAGATAGATGTTCTCCTAGCAACAGTGCTGCAAAAAAAGGTGAGAAGGTGGAGGATTGATTACCTGGAAATACCAGGGGGAGAATGGGGGTGTCAGGGGTGATGGAAGTCCCCAATTATTTTCCTGGCTGCAAGGAAAAGAGTAGGTCGTGACCCATGGCCCTTTTGGCAGAGTAAGACTTTGCAGCAGTTTGCCCTTGGCCTGGACCAACAGTACACTGCTCCAACCCTGGTAATGGTGGATGAACTAAGAATAAAGTCAGTTTGAAAACTGTGTGGAAGTGGCATATGATAGAGAATGGGCAGCAGATTTTTGTAGCAGGGTAAATATTCCAAGTATTCTGCTTTGCATGAAGATGTTAGTCTAAATCATGGATCCATCCACAAAACGTTACACCTATGTATAAAACAGATTGGGTTTCACATATTTCCTGCAGTAAAGCAGTGGAAAAAGTCAGGCATCAAAGATAACACTATAGCCAACACTTTTCCTTTTTATGACTACTACCTCCCACACGTTGAACTTAAACTAAACTACTAAAGAAACATTTTTTTATTTCTAATGACTGAGTTATATGAAAATGACTTTAGGATTAAAACTAACTATTTGTCAAACTTGCTGTCTTGCACATGATCCGTCTCTGCAATATATAATATATATATATATATATATATATATATATATATATATATATTATGATCAAAATGTATATCAAAATGTGATCAAAATATATGAAATAACGATAATTTCATACATCATAAAGTTAAGATGTAAAGTTTGTGCTCACTCTATGTTAATTCGCATGTCAATCAACCAAAGAGGCGGATTCCTCTGCGTAAAGATGCCCGTGATTGGATGAATTTTTGCTTGAAGGGCGCGTCCTTAAAATATGTCTTTGCTGTGGTTGGCTAGAATTGACATGGCAACAAAGTGAACAACCAATGGAATCCGCTGACTTCTCTGCCCCCATAAGGCTGCGAGCTTTGGGGCTTTTCACTAGCCAGCTAATGCAAACAAACCAGGCAGCAAGTACATGGTTGATGTATGTACTTGTGGGGACATCTTTTTGCCTCTTATCTCTTCTGATACCCGTTACTGATCTCTCCTCTCTTCTACAACCGCCATATTTCTTCGTTGGTAGTCACACAACAAAACAAAACTGAAGTTGCTTTGGTAAAGGTAAGTCAGATTTCTCTCCCTTACAAAACCACACCGGTTCACCCAAAATGGCTTCTGCTAGCAAGTCTAACATCAGCTCGCTTAAGCTAACTATAGCATATTAGCTTAGGAGCCGGCAGATAGCCTAGCTTACTGACGGTTCGGTTGATTTATATTCTCATAGAAAATGGCGTCCTTGCCAAGCTACTGTAAATTTGACAAATAAATGAGTCCATATGCATATGGTTGTGGTATTCTTACTATTTTACGAGTTAACGGAATTATTCTCTGTCATATGGATTTTGCCCAGAGTTGCCTCAAATCTGGCCTTAGATACATATACGTTTGTTCTCACCCAAGCAATAGGATGGTACCATAGCCGCCAAATGGAAACGTTAGCGGCCAGCCACACTGCCCTGCCCCATTTCACTGCACCACAGAGTCACGTTAACGTTAGGTTTCCAGAATTCCCATGTTTTCCATCCATGGTAGCAAATCACTATAAAGCATTACAGCTTCAGACTGTAACGGTAATGCAGCGCATTTGCTAGGATTTTTTAGTACAACATGATGTAACTCAGCCATTACAGTTCATCTGGTGTATCTATACCGTGGAAAATGTTTACGAATGTAGCTATTTTCAGGATTTAGCAACAAAGCGGCGTAGCTAATTAGTTAGCAAGTAGCATTAGCTGGGTGGCTGACGCATCTTTGCTTTGTTGTAGCAAAAGAGAAAAGCGAGACGTGCACAGATTTTGTTTTATTAAAATTATGCCTAACAGTACAATGAGTACTCAACCAGCAGCTTTTTGCAGATGAGCGACATGTTTGCAGCGAATTTGAGACTGGAGGACGAGTTGATATTTTTCTTTTCTTTTCTTTTACGCTTTCTTAAACCTGAGACAAAGACATGGCTGCTAAGTTGATCAAGCTTATTTGGCATCAAACTGCAAAAAGTCGTTGTCCTTGTATAACATTGGATAATTCAGTGTCCCCATCTTTGATAACATTGCTGCGTATCCTGCAGTCTTTGAATTTCTTGTTTTTCCCCACCCCCACGGATATACTAATTGCATTCCCTTTTTCCTCCTTCTCTTCCACAGCACCGTTTTCCCCATCCCCTCCTATTATTCTTATTCTTTTGAGTATTCTTCATTGTCAAGCCGCCAAAGTGGAGAGTGTGATTGCAGAAGGGGGTGCTTCTCGTTTCAGGTAATAAACCAGAACTTTTGTTAGAAACACGAACGTGGAAATCACTTTTATGTATTCCAGGGTTGGTTAGTCTCTGCCATCATTTGGGCTGGAACTTCCGGCCTTTACAATCATGCAGGATATGGGTAGCTTAAAATGGCTGAAAAGGGGGGTGGGGGTACGTATACCTGGGGTTTTGTACACAAAGTTCACAAACATGCAAGATAAGCTGTCAATTTCTAGATGTTAAAATCGGCATGATGGGGCTTTTAGACTGCAGTTCTGTGGTGCAGATGTTAGGCTCATAACACGCCGTCCGGTTAGAAACTTTTTTTTTTTAAATGTCATGTATATGATTCACAAAGCTTGTGGTTATTGTGAGCATGCAGATAGTTGCTTTAACTCTATCAGAAATAAGCTGATGTTGCATATTGGAGAAGCACATTATTTATGATTGCATGGCAGCAGCAGAGCAGTCTTTGAAAAATAGTTCTTCTGCTCCCATTAACCATGCTCCATTGGACTTCTAGCTTCTTACATTTGACTACAGCGGAGGAAAAAAAAACTAATTGTGACTTATGAAGGGATAAAAAATGATATATTCAATGTCTGTTGTTTTTCGATCCTTCAGTTCATCTGTTTGTCAGTCCAGCAACATGACAGCCAGTGATCCAAAGCATTTTTTACATTTACTCTAATCTGAATTATTTTACACTTTTACAATAGCCACATATACACAGAGACCTTTTCCCCTTTTAGTTTGAAATCATTCTGATTTAATATATCAGGGCAGCTGTTGACATGGGAACTAATTTATTCTGATCTAGTGTGTACTTGCTCTAACATTTAAGCACAATGGTCCTGTCTGGCAAGCGCAGAAAGATATTGCATCATGTGATTTATCAAAGACGGAGAGATTTGCAAACTGATCATCACAGTTGTTTTTTGGGGGGCTTTGGCCGTACTTTAAAGCAGCGGCTTATACTCGTACGCTCCTACTGCAAACAACAAAGGGCGAAAGGCATAGAGACAGCTGGATGGAATTAAAAAACTTTCTGCTGCTGTCCAGTGAATTTGTTTGTTGCCATCTTCCAAAGCGAGGAAACGTCACTCATTGCGCTTTTACGTCTAGTCAGAGCATGCGCAGTGAGAATGCAACCTTAAAGCTTTCTGATTCAACCTTTTACAAGATTATTAGTAACAATTAACATGCTCAAATGTGAGGACAATGTCTGTAAAACAGCTGCAAGTGCATTTGCAACTGGATGTATGATAGGCAGCAAACATGATTCATTTAAATTGTCCATTCAAGAGGCAGCTTGAAAATGACTAATCTTTTCCAGCATTTAAACTGGGGTCCCTACCTGAAACGTTTAGGACAGGGGTATGCGTTTTCATGCCAAAATCATGCATTTTAAATTCTGAAACATGTATGAGTTTGCAGTGAAGGTGATAAGGCAGGAATTTGTTGCATTGCTTGTTGAGTTAAGTTCACATTTGTCACCAAGCATCAATGCTGTGTTCCTGCAAATCAGATTTGCTTCAATGGTTTTTGCTTTTTCCCTGCCAGTTGAATTTTACCTGTGAATTTCTAAAGATTTTTTTTTTTTTTTCCAGATATCACCAAACTATAGAAGTTTGCCATTTGATCTTTTTTTGTGTTCCCATTTGGTAGATTCTTGAGTTTAGCACAGTCATCATTGCATCTTTCTTTGTAAAAGTTTTGCATGGTTTGAGGTGTAATCGGTCAACTAGAATAATCTCAAAGCAAACAAAAAGCTAGGAGTCGAATCACTGCCTATTAGCCAAAGAGCTAAATGTAGACCATGCCGAGTAACTACAAGATAAAGCATAATGAAAATGTGTGTAACAGCACTGTATGAAAAGTCTTTGTTTTATCCCTGCAAATAAGATTTGTTCAAATGCATGCCTTGTGGGGACCTGCCACAGCTTGGTTCCTTTCAGTTTGCAGAATGGTGCTTTATTTCACACACGTCCTCCTCACATGCAGCACATTAGCTTTATAAAATGAAGCATATTCTTCCAAGTTGCATATCTTGGGCTTAAATGAATGTTTGTGACATTCACTTGAAAACACAACATGCAGTGTTGATTCATAAGACGTTTTCAGACTTGCATTGCGGAACATGATTGGTAAAGTTAATCTGCTCTTTAAAGGGACTCGTCTCTTAAAACATGCCGCTTCGTTGCAGACTTGTCGCGTCCCGGGTGCTTTCAGACATCAGGAAATGTTGCGGAAAAATCAGCACAGCCCCACTCTCCCTTCAACTCTGTCCGGAATATCTCTGTGTGCATTCAGCCAAAACAATGTGCCGCAACATTTCCGCTCTTATGACATGGGGTCCAGCCGGTACATGTCCGCTACATCTCCGGGGTAAAAGAGCGGATCGCATGTCTGAATGCAGCGTTATAAAGGACAGAGTTCGCAATATTATCGCTTTCCAGTGCAAGTCTGAAAGGGGCTTTAGGGACACAGCTGAAGTCCAGCTTTTTCTGTCCATAAGAGGGTCATGGTTGGTTTGAGAAGTTGTGCATTGTTTTTGTTTTTTGTTTTTTTCTTAAAGTTGTACTTCCATGGTCATTTCATTAATATTTCTGTGTTCTCCGTTATTATTGAATGCATTCTGCATCGTTTCTGTTTAAAAAAACCTTTTGGTATCTTTGTATCCAGCTGTATTTGTATACTAGAAGAGAGGCTTGTGGTCCAACGGCAGGCTTTTCCGGGCCCTTCTCATGAATTTCCGTCTGATTGGCTGCCTCCCATCAGTGTATGAAGGAAGCTCCGCCCTCCGCTCTTATTTCGTTACAGACAGGAAATAGAGCCGACAAACAAGTTTGTTCCGCCATGCTAGCAAACCGTTAGCTAATTAGCTTCTCAACTCCAAAGCTACAGTCGTGCCGTCTTTACTTCTAGTGTGTAGTGGAGGGTTACCTGCCTTCCAATGGACAGATAGAAACCCCACGTGGGATACGCTATTTGCAATGTTACGTAGAAGTGCAAGGCTGTTCCCGATTCGCTCTTTTCTTCGTATTGTTTCTCTGATGAGAAAGCACAGCCGACTGGGGGCAACGCAACGCTAGCAAGTCAGCGTGTGTAAGTAAACAAGGGGAAACCCCTCCGTACTTCAGAAGGAGCAAGTTAAACGGGTTTTCAGTGGAGGGAGGCCTTTAAGTTTTCGATGGAATATTGATGCTTTTAAAAACTGTATTAATGCTACTGTAGAGCAGATATGCCTCAGCCAGTCTAAGTGCTCTGATAAAGAGGAAGATGAATGCTTCTTGTTGGTTGCAAACAAGCTGCTGTATGAACCTAACACAGTCCTCTGCTCTTGTTGGTCTCTGCAGTGCTTCTTCGGGGGGAGGAGGTGGTAGGGGTGCACCTCAGCACTATCCCAAGACTGTCGGCAACAGGTTAGTTTGCTTTATTTCCCAAAGCACCCGTAATGCATAGTGAATTTATTAATTATAATGTGGCACCATTAGCTATTTTTAGTAGTTCCTCCGCTGTAGAACAATGAAGTGAGATGGTTTTGTTGATGAGAGAGCAGAATTCCAGGAAACTGATTTGAATTTCCAGAAGTCCTGTAACATGAATCATGTTTGCTGCAGATCCACAGTTAATGTTGACACACTGTTAGTGGAGCTTTGGATCATTTAATCAGAAATGCTGAAAACTAAATAAACTGTACATTTGAAAGGGTTTTAAAGCATAAAACTATTTCTTCTGTCTGACTGCTATCTAAACCAGACTAGAGTAGAGCAACGCTTCTGTGTACCAGTGTTAAGGTTTTGTTCTGGAGCAGTAGGTAGGTGCAGGAGTTTTGTGCATCAGTCTGTACCAGCCACAGCGTTTTCAGATTGTGTCTCCCTCTCTTTGTGTCGTGTCTGCAGCGAGTTCCTGGGGAAAACCCCAGGGCAAAGCGTTCAGAGATGGGTTCCTTCACGAAGCACTAGACGAGATGCCAACTCCAGCAACGAAAAAGAGCGACATGATGCAATCTTCAGGAAAGTGAGGGGGTAAGTCATTCCCAGGTCGATGTTTAAACTGCTTTCATATCTGTTAATGATCTCCATCAAAGGCAACAGGACTTGGAAGTGAGGATTCGTTTCTAGAAAATACCCAGTGGCTGTTAGACTTTGTTTTTTTTTTTTTTTTACACTGAAGCTGCTTAAAACGAGGCTGAGGGGTTACAAAGTATTGTGAATGTGTTTCTGCCGCTGCTGTTTACTAAACAGACTGATCATTAAGATGGCATGGCATGGCAGTCATTAAGATGGCATGCGCTTTGCTAAAGGCACTTAAATCCTGTTTTCTTCTAAATCAGGTGATGTTTATGAGAACAAAAGTGGAAGACATGACAGTTTTCTTCAGGAATGTAACTTACCACAGGATGGAATATGCAGCCTGAGCTAAGAGAAATGATCTAAACTTAAGAGCATGTTTGTCTCATAACAATTAAAACCATTTTTATTGTGTAGATGTGTATATCTCATGATGTAGAAGTTTGTACCGGAAATGCCATTTAATCTTCTTTCCCATTTGTACTCATTTCCTGCCCTCACTTACCCCCCCCCCCCCCCCCCCCCCCCCCCCCTTCCCCTCTCTCCTCACTAGCATACTCAACAAACTCACGCCTGAGAAGTTTGACAAGCTATGCCTTGAGCTCCTGAATGTGGGCGTAGATTCAAAACTCGTCCTTAAAGGAATCATCTTGCTGGTAAGCAAACGCTTTATCCTTCATAGCTCTGCTAAATGGAAGTGTATTCATCCATTCTTGGCAGGCTGCTCTCAGTGACTCATACCCACTTATTTTAACAACTCTGTGATCCCACTCTGTTGTGTCCCTCCTGGCTCGGCGCTCAGATTGTAGACAAAGCCCTAGAAGAGCCGAAGTATAGCTCACTCTATGCTCAGCTATGTCTGCGCTTGGCAGAGGACGCACCAAACTTTGATGGCCCTTCATCTGAGATCCAAACATCCCAAAAGCAGAGCACAGTAAGTGACAGACAGGAATATAAATGCACTTTTATCTGTGATCAATGCAACACTGTTGATATTTCTTGTCATTGTAGACCTTCAGAAGACTGCTAATTTCCAAGCTTCAAGATGAATTTGAAAACCGCACCAGAAATGTTGAAAGTATGTATCAGTCGTTATGGATCGTCTGAGTGTTTCCACCACCTGGCCGCTGCTAACCTATTATTGCTTTTCTCCCCTCAGTCTATGACAAACATGACAACCCTCTTACTTCTGAGGAGGAAGAGCAGCGTGCCATTGCCAAGATCAAGATGCTTGGCAACATTAAATTCATCGGGGAACTTGGCAAACTCGACCTCATCCATGAATCTATCCTTCATAAGTGCATCAAAACAGTACGTCCACCCTTTTAGTGTTCTTGAATCTCTTGAAGCCAGTTTGTAATTTCTAAGACTGCACACCTTCATCTAACCAAACTAATGCACATCTCCTGTAATGGCTTTCTGTGAAGCTTCTGGAAAAGAAGAAGAGAGTCCAGCTCAAGGATATGGGGGAGGATCTGGAATGCCTCTGTCAGATAATGAGAACAGTGGGGCCGAGACTCGACCATGAGAAAGCAAAGGTAATTGCTATATGTGGCTTTGATGTCGACTCTGGAAATTAGGGCTGGGTGATATGGACCAAATATCATGTCACAATATATTTATTTTGGATGACGAGATATACCGGTATTTTTACCCTAATTTGTCTGAAAGTTTAATTTCATATCAAATAACTGTTTTTTTGTATTGAAACATTTTTAGCATAAAGATATCGCTCCACTACAGTGGTGGAACTGACAAAATACTGGTTAGAAATGTTTGTTAAATCAAAGTAATTAAAAAGAAAACACAGCCATCTTTATGATTTCTTCATAAAAGTCCCGGGTAGGATTGTCTTCCAGACAGTTTAAATAACAAGGGTGGGAAAAGATATCGATGCACTGAAATATCACAATATTTTCATATGCCGATACCATATCTATATTTAAAGAAGCGGTATCAATCTACACTACTCACAAAAAGTTAGGGGTATTTGGGTTTTTTGTATGATGCCAGAATCACCCTAAAATCCACTACAACCTTTCCAGGTGAACTGAATTAGACTTTCTCTGAACTGCACAAATGCACAAAAAGATGAGTAACAACCCAAAAAAATAAAAAAGTAGTGTAAACCGTGACTTGACCGAAAGCTGAATATCCCAAACTTTTTGTGAGTAGTGTATTTTACGAATGAAATCTCGTGAGATATTTTGTTACGAAATCTCATGAGATTTCACAAAATACCGCAAGGTTTTGTAACAAAACAATAATATCTCGCGAGATTTCATAAGTAAAATACATCGATACAGCATTTTTAAAATATAGATATTGTATGGGCATATGAAAATATTGTCGTATTTCAATGTATCGATATTTTTCCACACCCTTATTAAACAATCAGGTGACCCCTTTCTAGTCAGTCAAGCTGCAGCCGGGTAATTACGAAAAAAATTAAGCAAAAAAATTTGCACAGCTAATACCGCGATATAAGGATATATGTAAATATCATATCTTTCTCATGTAAATATCATATCACGATATCATATCAGTATATCGCACAGCCCTACTGGAAAAACATTTTTGATTTGAAACATTTCTCTCAAAATGCCTACATAGCATTGGTAGGCCAGCTTGTTACTGGAGTAAAACCCCCGTGTATGGTCCTGGGGTTGAGCTTGTTTGCTCCTTTTTCATCCTTCCCTGCCACCTCCTTTCTCCCAGTCTTTGTGCTCCTGTCCAGGTCAATCTTGTCACTTTGAGTCTTGGCTTAGCTCACCATCTGGCCTCACCTAATGCTCCACTTCGCTGGCAGCTGTCATCCTTAGGCCTGCTTTTAAAATTGTATGCCAAAGCGCAGATTCTCACTCTCCCCATCCTTTCCCTCAGTCTTTAATGGATCAGTACTTTGGCCGTATGCGATCCTTAATGAACAACAAGGAGTTGCCTGCCAGGATCCGCTTCCTGCTGCAAGATACAGTGGAACTGCGTGAAAACAACTGGGTCCCCCGCAAGGCCTTCATCGACAACGGACCAAAGACGATTAACCAGATCCGTCAGGATGCAGTGAAAGTGAGTGCAGTTTTGTTGTTGTTGGCTTTTTTAAAGGGACTAGAGGCAAGATTAAGAAATTAAACTCGCGACTGGCGCTTCAGGTAACTGCAGGCACGAGCCAAGCCGTCACGGGAGCGTGCACAAACTGAAGCTATAATATTGTTTACTAAGCTTTTTCTTCGTAGTTACACTTTTTAGTGTCTTTCAGTTAATCTGGATCGTTTGCTGACGGCAGGAGAATCATAACTATCGCTTACAGTGTTTGAATTTACCGCGACCGTCTTCTTCCTGTATCAAAACTGTCGGGGATGCGGATGCAGCGTCATTTGACGTCGCATCCGCAGGGCAGCGCGGGAAATTCGGACACCAAATTGCAGCGCTTTATGCAGCACACAGCCTGTTCAAGGCAACGGAGAGAAACGTGGGTGGAAACATTCTTTTTGGTATTCAGCGCTTCATCACCCATTAGCATAAAAAAATGGACATGCACGTTTGTTTGTAAATTCCTGCCTCTAGTCCCTTTAAGAGGTGCAGCAGAGAAACAGTTGGTGTACATTCAAATGTTGAGCAAGCTTTATTGTTTTAATGCTTTGTGATATTGGCATCACAGTCAACTATAACATCTGCCATCTGACTTTTAAAGTGATGTTGATGGCATGTCATGAATATCAGACCCTAAGAAATTATTTTTACTTCTTTAATTATAGAACAGACATCTTGATGTTTTACTTTTTTATGTGGTTGGATGATTTGTTGAAACTTGTTTGTTTGTCAGGATTTGGGTGTTTTCATCCCAGCACCCATGTCTCAGGGGATGAGGATGGACTTCTTCCTGGAAAGCCCTTTCATGCCCAACAGAATGAAACTGGACAGGGAGACTCTCGGGGGTTTGGCTGACATGTTTGGACAGATGCCAGGTGTGCCATGTTTTCATGTAAATTTTCCAAGATGAAACGTATAGTTCACCAAAAGATCTTTTATTTTTTGGTGGACATATTCTGGTGTACTCTGTGGTATCTGAACCCGGGTTGTCTTTTCTTCCTCAGGCAGTGGGATTGGAACCGGCCCAGGGGTTATTCAGGACAGGTACTCACCCACTATGGGACGCCATCGCACCAACCCACTCTTCAATGGTCACAGTGGCCACATCGCCCCTCCTCCACAGTCACAGTTTGACATGGGGCCCAAGTCTTTTGTCAAGTCCAACCAGGTAATCCCGCTGAAAGCAGACAAGAATATTAGTCTGACAAGATTGACCCACAGTGTTTAGAGAAACAAAAGTACAAATGCATTCCTGCCATCCCTGAATAGGTTCAGAACCAGCATTTCCTCAACCAGAACCAGAACCACATGGCCCAACAGCAAGTCCAGTCCAAGGACATGCCTCCACGTTTCAGCAAGAAAGGATCACTCAATGCAGACGAGGTAACTGAAACTAGGCCTGCATTTTTAGATGTCTTTGTAATTCAAAATTTTTGCTCCAGTTAAGTTCAGTATAACACGAGGCTCCATGATGCACAGAGCCAGATGCTGGATGTGACTCCACAGCAGTAATGGCTGCATCCTGCTCTAGTTTTTGCCCAGTGATTATAAAAAGACGCGTTATTCTGAGGAACACAACCTGCTATCAGTCTCTCTTTCACTGTTTGCTCCGTCTTTAATCTCCTCCATCTTTCCTATCCCTCCTTCACCTCACCTCTTTTCCTCAAACTGGTAGCAGGTCCGCTGACTGCGATTATGAGATATGAGGGCATTACATATCACTTAAAATGTAGGTGTTAAGTCCTGAAGCAAGCAAGATTAATGCTGCTGTCTGTGCTGCCTCATGGTCCCCAGATCAGCCTCAGGCCTGCTCAGTCATTCCTCCTCAACAAGAACCAGGTGCCCAAGCTCCAGCCTCAGATCCCAACCATGATGCCTCCTAGTGCCCAGCCCCCGCGCACTCAAACCCCGCCTCTGGGACAGGTAAGGCAGTTACTGTGAACAGATTAGTGACGCCAGTATAAATTAAGTTGTGGGAAAACACTGGATTTGTTAAAGCAATACACTGATATAACCTTTTGGCTGCAGCCTCCACAGCTTGGACTGAAGACCAACCCGCCTCCCATTCAAGAGAAACCTCAGAAGACAAACAAGAAACCCCCTCCTGCCAAGGAGGAACTGCTAAAAACAACGGTATGCAGAAAACTGAACGGTTTAGTCTGTAGCTGCACTCGTCTGAAAGTGGACTAGTTCTTACTGTAAATGCTTGAATGCTCCGAGATCCTGTCTGCCACGAGACAAACGAAACTTGAAGCATGAACCTACTTAACATGTACATGCAGACTAGATGGTGAAGCGCAAACGAGATGATGCGTCCTGCCTGGAAAACGGGCCTCGGCTCATGTCTGTGCTCTCGTCTCCTCGCTCCAGGAGGCGATTATGACGGACTACTTGAACACCAAGAACCTGACTGAGGCTGTGAACGGCGTGCGAGAGATGAAGGCGCCGAAGCATTTCCTGCCCGAGATGCTCAGTAAGATCATTGTGTGTTCCCTGGATCGCCCGGATGAGGACAAGGAGCATGCCAGCACTGTGATCCACACACTCCGCACTGAGGGTCTCATCACTGGAGAGAACTTCATGCAGGTAAATGACAAGAAAACCAAAACGTGTTTGGTATGAAGGCAGTGATTTAAATCGCTGTTAATTCTTATTTAATTCTCCCACAACACAACTTCAGGCTTTCCTCAGTGTCCTAGACCAGTGCCCCAAGATAGAGGTGGATGTGCCCCTAGTGAAGTCCTACCTGGCCCAGTTTGCAGCCCGGGCCATCATCGCAGAGCTGGTGAGCGTGGCAGAGCTGGCTCACCCACTGGAGAACGGCACCCACTTTCCCCTCTTCCTGCTCTGCCTGCAGCAGACGGCCAAGCTCAAGGACCGCGAGTGGCTCACGGACCTCTTCACGCAGAGCAAGGTCAACATGCAGAAGATGCTTCCAGGTATAAGCTCCTCCTAGTTCTTATCTCAGGTATCTGGGGGTGTAACAGATCATCCCAGAAGAGAGAGCGATACACCCCTTGTGACCCCCTTCCTCCATTTTGTTCTCATGATAGAGATCGATCAGAACAAGGACCGCATGCTGGAGATTCTGGAGGGGAAAGGTCTAAGCTTCCTGTTCCCGCTGCTGAAGCTGGAGAAGGAGCTGCTGAAGCAGATAAAGGCAGACCCATCTCCACAGTCCATCTACAAGTGGATTAAAGACAATATCTCGCCCAAGCTTCATACTGACAAAGGCTTTGTCAACATCCTCATGACAAGGTGAATATTTGCTTCCTCTTCCTCAGTTAGATCTGTGCAGCACAAAGGATTTCTGCATATGCTAAGAAGCACCAATCCAAACATGCAGCATATGAAAATGATAGTGACAGTCGGCTAACTTGACATCAAAACGAAACACAATTCAAAACCCAAGCAATTATATGAGCAAGTATCAAAAACACAAACAGCCCATATTCATTTTAAAGCTTCTCTTTATTTCACTACTTCAAGCAAACCAAAGAAACAAGGTGTCATATGAAAGCAGAGACTGCTGATTACAAACATGCCTGTCTCATCACTGCAATGACAGGGCAGTGAGCTGGCAGCTGAAAAGAGGAGATAGGAAAAACCTTTATTTGTCCCACAATGGGGAAATTTGCTATTTGTAGCTTGTCAAAACCATAAAGTTTGTCACCTTTGTTTTGTGGTCATAAGTATACCAGTTTAAAAAAAATGTTAATGTGTTCTCCAGTGAGTCCAGTACTCTCTTTGTGCAATGTCTGAACTTTGAGTTTAATCTTTCTGGAATGTTTTTGGTGTTTCTATTGTATAAACCCTTATCTCTACATTACCCTTATGTCTTTATACTCTGGACTGCATTTGGTCGACAGAGGTGTCAATCTTTAAAGTTAACTAATGGGTTAATGAGATTTTATTATTTTTAAATTTTCCCATCTGTGAAATAGAATTACTTTTCACTTCGAAAAGTCAAATGGCACATGTGGACTTGTGTAGGTGGTTCTGCCCAGACATGCATGTGTTAAAACATCAGTAAAATTGCTCAGATCATCAGACATTGCTTTTCTAATCTACAGATTGAGCTGCTTCTTTTTTTATATACACAGTTATGTGAAAAGTGTTTGCCCTTACTTTTTTGCATGTTAGTCACACTTGAATGTTTCAGATCTTAACAAATTTAAATGTGAGACAAAGATAACACAAGTAAACACAAAATGCAGTTTTTAAATGGAGATTTTTATTTTTGAGGAGGGAAAAAATCCAAACCCACATGGCCCTGTGTGAAAAAGTGATTGCCCCCGAAACCCTAATAACTGGTTGGGCCACCGTAGCAGCAACAACTGCAATCAAGCGTTTGCGATTACTGGCAATGAGTCTTCTACAGCGCTGTGGAGGAATTTTGTTCCACTCATCTTTGCAGAATTGTTGTAATTCAGCCACATTGGAGGGTTTTCCAGCATGAACCGCCTTTTTAAGGTCATGACACAGGATCTCAGTCAGGTCTTTGACTAGGCCACTCCACAGTCTTCAATTTGTTTTTCTTAAGCCATTCAGAGGTGGACCTGCTGGTGTGTTTTGGATCATTGTCCTGCTGCAGAACCCAAGTGCGCTTCAGCTTGAGGTCATGAGCAGGGGAAATGGCCGGACATTCTCCTTCAGGATTTTTTGGTAGACAGCAGAATTCATGGTTCCATTTACCACAGCAAGTCTTCCAGGTCCTGACGCAGCAAAACAGCCCCAGATCATCACACTAAAACCACCATAATGTTGGTATGATGTTCCTTTTTTTTAAATGCCATGTTACTTTTACGCCAGATGTAATGGGACCTACACCTTCCAAATCACTTTTCACTCAGGGCCATGGAGGTTTGGATTTTTTTCCCTCTTACTAATAAAAGTCTTCATTTAAAAACTGCATTTTCTGTTTACTTGTATCATCTTTTCTCACATTCAAATTTGTTTGATGATCTGAAACATTTATGTGTGACTAACATTCGAAAAAGTAAGAAATCAGCAAGGGGGCAAACACTTTTCACACAACACACATATATACACACACACACAACACGTGATATATATATATATATATATATATATATATATATATATATATATATATATATATATATATATATATATATATATATACATAATTCAAAGGTTATTTTTTTCCCCAGTGTTTTTGTTACTTATGCCGAGATAAAATCATTATATTTTCTAATGTTCCAGGCGAATTTACTGCTACAGTAATGTATTTTTACATTCTGAACTGTTACTAACTTATTAGAAGTGACCTGGTTGGTAGATTTTCTTGTTTAATTGCAGAGAAAAATATTTCACTGAGTTAACTGGGACTGAGCTAGAAAAGCTTGAGTTTAACCAGCCAGTGTTATTGTCTTTTCCCAGTTTCCTGCAGTACATCTCCCAGGAGCTGTGCATGACGGAGAGCGACGATCAGCTGGCGGCCCCCTCCAAAGAGCAGCTGGAGCAGGAGAAGCAGCTGCTGCTGGCCTTCAAGCCCGTCATGCAGAAGTTCCTGCACGACCACACTGAGCTGCAGGTCAGCGCTCTCTACGCGCTGCAGGTGCACTGCAACGCCAGCGGGTTCCCTAAAGGTACGTAAAGTGATCATTCTTTAATCTAGAATGAATGTAAGCTGATTTTTATAATAAATTTAAAAGAATTTTAATGTTGAATCACCTGCTTTATTTCCTAAAAAGGCATGCTGCTGCGCTACTTTGTCAACTTCTACGACATGGAGATCATTGAAGAAGAAGCCTTCCTTGCATGGAAAGAAGACATCACCCAAGAATTCCCTGGAAAAGGAAAAGCTTTATTCCAGGTACAGTTGTTATGTACAAGGGAGGTGGTTGGTGTCATGAAGCCAGAAGATTTCATTTTGGTGTCCGACTGACAGATTTTTCTGTCCCGTCAGGTAAACCAGTGGCTCACCTGGCTTGAGACAGCCGAGGAGGAGGAGTCTGAGGATGAAGCGGATTGAGAAAGAAGCCGGTGCTTCACGGCATAAATCGAATTTCTCATCTTATTAGACTCGCCTTTCCTTTTTCTTAAACACCGTGCTTAATTTAACCACTACCACGTGGCACTCTGCTGCTTGTCTTGCAGATCTAAACCGAAAGCTTGTTACCTGTGTGTGTGGGGGGGAGGGGGAGCCTTGTGTGCGACCAGCTGCACCGTTGCGATACGCTGAGAAGCATCGTTTGAGCCGTTGCCTCATGGATGTTGTTTTTTAATCTATCCTAATCGGCTCCATGAATTCTTTAAGTCTAGAGTGGCCACCATATTTCCTTTTTGTTTTGATCGTGTTAGGTTTGTTACTCACTTTTGATGCATGTTTGTGTGTTTTTTGATTTTTTTTTTTTTTTTTTTTTTTTTTTTTCTTTCTTTCATTTTTCCATTCAGTTTCGACTGATTTCAGCCTCCTTTCCTCACTAAACAGCTTTATTTAAACATTTATTGAATTTCTCCGGGAAAGACTAAATGAAATAGGTGCTGGTTGCTAATGGTAGCTAAAAGTGTTCACCAGAGGGTTGTGAGTGAGCTGCTTTGCAACCTGCTGTAAGGGTCCATCATGTCATCACACCCAGATGCCATATTTAGCAGCAGCAGAGGGGATTCACAGCAATCCAGACCCAGTGACATGACTAGTTTTAGACAGCACACTGAAGCGGGAATGAAGTATAAACTGACTAAACATTTAACTAATAAAGGTGTGTTCAATCAACCCATGCTCATTTAAAACCTTTTTTCCCTTCCTCTTATAGGCTTAAAAAAAGTATAAGCATCTTTCTTTAGACTTTACTCCCTCACCAAGTCCTCTTACTGTAATCTGTTGCTATTAGTCATCTACTACATGAGTGGTTGCAATACTCATCCTCCAAATGTTACAATATTTTAAAACGAAGTGTAATCATTGGTGTGCCGCCGTAATGTATCGAAGTTGCCTGTGTTTCTACCTCTTAGTTAGATGGGCTTTTTTGGTTTTTGTGCTGGGATAATGATGAAAACGAAGAATCTCGAGCCCAAAACAAGTGTTTTTAAGTATTTGATTTGGACCCGGCATAATTGCACAATTTCTAGAAGCAGACATTTCCAATGAAGCTTCGCCGGTTTACAATTACTGATTATTTAAGTGCAAAAGAGAAGCTTGTATGAACCCATGAAGATACTTTGAGCTTTGTCTCTCCCCCCTCCCCCCACCTGGAACGATGAGATAAGTGGCCTGTTTTTAAATTTGAGGTTCGATTATAGAAAACGAGACAGGCTATTCTGAAATTGGCCAAATTTAAGTTGAACAGGTTGTAACAGATTGTTTCTTTTAGTGTAAGAAATAAAACATTTTACCAAGAATTGTGCTCACAAGCCATGTGTATGTATCGGGCAAAGGATTTGGATCTTATTGTAAGGTATTCATAATTATTGTGCACCTCCTGTTGCTTTAATGTCAATAAAATCCAGTACATGAACAAAATACCATCAGACTTTTATTTACAGCTTTATTTGTGTATTTAATCTGCATGAGAATTTGACAGTATGGAGCATCAGGGGCTCTTCAACAGCTCTGCTGAACCGTTGTGAACCTGATGAATTGCATGGATCATCATTCCTGGTCTGTGGGGATCCAGAAGTATTCCACCACCTTCCTGCTTCTGCGTGGGGGGGCAGAGTCAGGTCTCTCCCCTCCAAAGGCAGGCAGTTCATCAAAATGACTTGCCCCCACATCCCTCCCTGTGTGGGGGGCAGAGATCCTGAACATGGTCCTGAAAGGAGAAATTCACTCGGTAGTACATCACATGTATAGATTTGTAGTGTTTTTCTCATGAGCTAGAAATTAAGGATAAAGTTTCTGTGTTGTCACCATCTGCCTGCACAGTTTTAGGGCTGAAGCCATTACTGGCCACAAAAGCTGCTAAAGCTTAGGTAGATGTTTACGAATAACTCAGCACCCATCACAACAGATTTGTCTCATAGTGGAAAAACTACTCTGAGGAAGGAGCTGAATGAAAGCGCTCTCGGACTTGGGTCATCCTCATTTATCCATCTTTTTATGCTCCCTTCTTTCACCCAGTCATCTTCTCTCCCTCATTCATCTATCTTCATCCTCTCACCTATCCATTTCCCTGCCTCACCACCATCCGCCCTTTTTTCACATATTCATGCATCTTGTTCTGAGAGTATTAATTAATTAATCCTTTTATTCTTTTTCATTTTTGTCCTCATCCATTCATTTTCCTTCCTGCTCTCATCTGCTCATCTGTCCTGGGCTCATCCACCCTCCCCAGTCTCACTTATTCATCCTTTTTTGCTCCATCAATCTATCCTTCCACCCTCTACCTTTCATATATATATATATATATGTATATATATATATATATACAATATATCCAGTCATCTGTTCATCTCTCCTTCATTCTCCATCCATCCTTTTGTTTCTGATGTACCCATCTAAACTCTTTCTTGTCTCTCTACATATATCCACATATCTACGTAATATTTCTCTTCTTCTCAGACTGGGGGGGGGGCAGCTTGGGTTACTGACAGCCTGTGATGGAGCCCCCACCCTGAGTCCACAAAGACATGTTGTCCATTGGGCTTACAGATGTCAAACTGTCAGAACAAGGCCCCCTTTCTCTTTCCAACCAGAGGTGTCAGTTCCTGCTGTCTCCAGTGTAACAGAGGCTTCATATTTCAGATCTGGAGGAAAGCTGCTACAGCGTGGTAGTATGAACTAAATGCTGTGTATTCATTTAAATAGATGAATATTAAATTTAGTTAGATTAATATTCATGTATTCATTTAATGGTGATTAAACTGTATGAGCTGCAGTCCTGAAACTACAATCATAATGAAAATATTCAGCCATATAACAGCAAAAAAGAGTCAGATTGTAAAAACATTGTTCAGAGTTCCAACATTGCATCTTCACAAACCAAATCAAGCTCTCATCCAGAAGAGTTTCTTCAGTGCTGATGGAGATGGTGGGAGATTTCACTCAACTAGCCTGTGAGACCACTGAGGCTGTAAAGTTTACCACTTTGTCCATGGCTTCTCTTAAAGGTACAGTATGTAAAAAAAAAAAAAAATCAATGGTCAATGTCAGAAAAATGTGATATATAATTCAAAACTGTGTTTCTGTTGATGTGTAATCGCTGCACTAGAATAGCTGCTTTATGTTTATTTTCCTAGAATGAGTCATTAAAAGTGCCATGATGTCAAATTTCACTTTTCTGGGGTTTTGGGGGTATAATATGATCTGTTGTGCACTGATGAGGCCATGTGAATGTCCAGAGTGAATATCAAAGTTCCTGTTTGTATTCAGTCAGCTTTTTCTCTCTGCTCAGAAACGGTTGAATCAGACAGCAGCTTATCATTCTACGTAATTCATTTGCTCCAATAAGAGCACACTACCAAGTAACCCCCCCTTCCTCTCTCCTAACGGTCTATGCACCGTCCGCTATATGTGACTATGAAGTCATTTGAAAGAAAACATCTTTTTTTTCAAGTATCCATCTTTACCACTAGATGTCAGTAATTCTTACATACTGTACCTTGAAGGAAAAGGGGGGAAAAGAGGGGAACGGTAAGGCTATCTTAATATCCTTGGGACAGCTGGCAGGAGGCTCTTGTAGGTGGGGGAGAGGTGATGTCTCAGCCATCCTCCTGTGTGCCCCTCTACTTGTCTCTAACATAGATGGCCTCTTTCACTCCCCTTTCAAACTCCTCTGCTTCTCTGTCCAAGATTGTTTGTTAAAAGTCCTGAGTTTCCTTTCCTTTCCTTTCCTTTCCTTTCCTTTCCTTTCCTTTCCTTTCCTTTCCTGAAGAAGCTCTTCTGTACAAGAGTGAAATGCAGAGGTGGACAATCCAGGTACCAGAAAGTAAAAATCTTGCCATGTTTTTGGATCTGCGTGTGTTAAATTCGTCTGCTTTAGATTGGATCAGCTGCTGGACAGGATTTCTACTCTCTTTGCCAGGGATTTCTAACTCTGGTGAAACATCTCAAATAAACTAGGCCCAGCCCAGATGGCATGGAGAACATTCACAGACAGGTTCACTTTTGGATGTCACAGCTATTCATTCCAGGTGGGAGTTGAGGATGTTCAAAGTGAGATCAGGCATCTGCTTACCTGGATGAACTCCTCTCAGGCTCTGCAGGACTGGAATCTGGAGTGGAGATGTACACAGGATCTCCCTCCTTCAACACACGACAAAGGAAGTGATGTCACAGCATTACTGTGTGAATAAATCTGCTGTAAAGTTTAACACTGAACCATGAATCATGAAGTATCATCTCACTGTAAAATTTCTTGGGTTGCCATCTGGATTTTTAAGGATTTTAACCCTCTGATCGCTTTCGGTCATGCACAGGAAGTAGCTCTTGATGTTGGCTTGGCACTTTTTCAGAAAAACACAAGCAGAAAATGACATTTTCATAAATTCCCATTTAAATAAAGTTAGGGCATGTAAAATATCAAGGGAATGCAACGATATGCAAATCATTAAAGCACCAAATGTAAAAGTACAACCTGAGCTCCAGAATAGTTGGTACACCATGTAAAATAAAAGTAAAAACAAGTATTTGCAAATAATATAAACAGTTATTGTCACGGTAGAACATAGAAAATATAAATTGAAAATTAGACATTTAATTTTAATTTAAAAATTTGTAGGAGAATAACCCCCCTTTAAAGGAGAGACCAGCTGTTGGGACCTTTGGGAGAGGGACGTTGTCCTGATGCAGCAAATATTCTCATTTGGACTGCAGAAAGGCCAGATCAGACCTGGACTCATCTCTATAGTCATGCAAGGCTTTCTCTAAAAGAGACACCATCTAGAAGGGAGTACGAGCTGCTGTACAACCCGTGTAACCTTTCAGGATAAATCGTGCCTTTAGAAGGTTATATACCAGTTTAATTAACAAAAATGTTCTATGTAATCAATAAAAAAAAACCTGGATGGTTCCTCCCCTCTTAATTCTGCAGGTGACAGTAACAGTGAGTGAAAGAAATTTCAATTCAATAAATCTGATCACGCAGCAGTTTTGCACTTTGCCTTGGACCAGTTTTTTTAAATGAGCTTTTTGGTCCACAGATGACGGCTGTTTCTGTTGTTCACATATGACTTCATCTCCGCAGCTTTAACATGCATTTGTGTATTTCACAATGAATTATGTTCTCAGACAAGGAGTTCTGGAAGTTTTTCTGAGCACATGCACGTGGCAGAATTAGGTCTGTTTTAATGCACTTTTACCTGAAAGATCCCATTTACTGGCTGTTCCCCTTGCACACACAGATGAGTCCACATGATGGATGGAACATATGAAGGTTTTAAGAAACATACCCATATGGAAAAGATATAGATAAATCTTGTAAAGTTTCTATCTGCATTGTCTAAAAAGCTTGTATGTAATGCATATGAGAATGAAACCAGATATAAGATCTACAGAAAAATAGTATAAAAGGAAATTTGTATGATTTGGGTACTTCTAAGAATAATATATGACAATGTATGAAAGAAATGCTAAAGTGTCCACTTTCAACAGTAAATCATCAGATTTATATGATGCAGAATACATGAAGCAAACAAATCTTTTCTTAGTTTTTTCTATTTCTTTTCCATATGGGATTATCCTGGAAATACTCCACAAATAGGAGCAGTTATTTTATCCATTTTTATGTTATAAATCTTCCTTTCAGTTGAGGAAAGCTGTTGCTAAAGTAAAATCTTTTCCATTTTGCTCAATATGAAATGGTGAAATGGCACAACACTGGCTCCAATGGGATTTCTACAAAATCCCCAAATTTATGTTTTCCTTACCTGATTGTTTATTGTCAGTGACTCTTTGAGTTTGTTAAAATGTTGTTAAAATTCCTCTAAGATAGAATAAAAACAAATCCTTTTACGTAACACCGGTAAATGTTCTTTGGTGGTGAAATATGAGGCATGCTGCTGCAGTGATGGAGAACTTTCTTACTGCTTTGCTCTGCCTCTGAGCCTTCAGGTCCTCCTGAGCTCGGACGACGTCGGCCAGCTCCTGGTGCTTCTCCCTCCAGCTGAGGCAATCAGCCGTCCTCCCATCCCTCTCCTTCTCCGCCAGGCGCCTCATGTCCTCGGCCTCCTGCTGGGCCTGCTTGGCCCTTTTGCTCTCCTCTTCTGACGCCACTGCTCTACGCCTCGTATTCAACTCACTACAAACAGACCGCTGGAGGTAAATCATCACATTGCAGCAAAATGAATAGTCATTTGTTTTTCAGCTGGAAGAAAAACCTGTAAAGGAAGAGCCATTAGAAGTGAAAAATCCATCTTTTAGCTGTCACCCAGACAGGTACAGCATGTTTGGACAAGTGTAAGCTAACGCACATCTGGAATCAGGTTATTTCTCCAATAATTCTTTGAAAAAAATCCCCAAATTTGTGGTTGCTTCCTATAAACCACCTGTGCTAATGTTCAAATGAAGTTTAAGAAATGTGATTTAAAGTTTCCACATGATCAAAATCACTTCTTTTAAGATCCACTGCCTTTATGTATTCTCTGACTTCCTTTCTTTCTTTTGATTTAGTGCTCTCCTCAAATCTTATCTGCGAACTAAAGGGAAAAGTCAGATGTGTTGAAACACAGAAGCACAACAGATACATTTACCAGCTTTATTTAGTCTGCCTGTTTAACTTATTGTTAACATTAATAGCTAATCAGCTAATCACACAGCAGCAACTGAGTACATTTAATCATGTAGACATGATAAAGATGACTTGCCGCAGGTTAAACTGAGCATCAGAAAGGCAGAAAGGGGATTTGAATGACTTTAAATGTGGCATGGTTGTTGGTCTGAGTATTTCAGGAACTGCTGATCTACTGGGATTTTCACACACAAGTATCTCTAGGGTTTACAGAGAATGTTCTGAAAACATCCAGTCACCAGATCTTAATCCAGCAGAGCACTTATGGGATGTGGAACGGGAAATTCTCTTCTGTAGCAACTGTGTGATGCTATCATGTCAATATGGAGCAAAACCTCTGAGGAATGTTCCCAACATCTTGTTGAATCTATGACACTAAGAATTTAAGGCAGTTCTGAAAGCACAGCACCACTGAGGTGGACCTAATAAAGTGGCCAGTAAGCACATCGCTACCATGTATTTTTTTCTTTAATTATTATCATCACTGTGTTCATATATTTTAACATTTAAAGATGGCCTCTCACCAACTTCCTCAGTCAGCTAAAGTTGCCTGTGATTTAATTTCCACTTATTACAAATTCAATGAGAAAATCCTTCAGTGGTTTTGCTCCAAATAACTCCTTTAAAAAAATCCATCATGAGTTACTCAGTCAGTCTAGTTTTACAAGTTATTATGATGTTTTTTGTAAATTTTATTCTCTGAATTGTGTTCAGCTCTTCAGAAACCTACAGGTGGCGCCGCAACGTGTTTGTCCAGTAATATTAACAGTCTGTGGTCACTGAGCTATATTCTCAGGAACAGCAAATAAGGTTCAGATTTTATCATGCCATCGATTTGGCTTGAGTATATCATACAGAAATATGTTTGATAAAATATCATGATTCTCATCAGAACTAGTGTATCGCAACACTCGATTTCTTGATGGCATTTAGTGAACTCTGAACTCTGAGAGACATTTATTGGGACTGTCTGGATGTAAAGAAAACAACAACTTTAGAGAACTGTCTGAGAGGGACCCACCTCTCTTTAAGATTGACGTTTTCTTGTGTGACTTGTCTCAGTTTGAGTTGCAGCTCGTCCCTGTCTCCCTCCAGGTTCTTGCTCTCCTCCTGTAGGGCTTGTTTCTCCCCCGACACCCGGTCTAGCTTCAGCTTGGTCTCAAAGTAGTTCTTCTCTGTTTGTACCAATAAGAGCTGCATTTCAGTGTGCTGCGGAAAGAGTAGAGAACATCAGATTAGATGTTGTGAAGATGTGGGCTCAGGAGCCAAACACCTTCTCTACACTGAAAAAATAAATCATTGAATCAACTTCAATTGGTCACATCTAATAATAATCATTTGAGTGAACTAGATAAATTTAATTGAATGAGTTTCTTTTTTATTATTATTATTCTATTCACCTTATTTTAATCAGTCAATAAAAATGGAAAATTTCTATTCTGGTCAATTTAAGTTGATGTGAGTCAAAAAAAAAACAACAACAAACAAACAAACAAAAAACTAGATTTCATCACCAAACCAAAATGATTAAGTTAGATCAATGTAAATAACTCTTTCATATAAACTACAGCCCAAATACTCTTTTTAGAGAGGACCTTTGGGATTTGTCTAAAAACGTTTCTGTTTGATAAAGTAGGTAGTTCGGACTAGTTTGGGTAACCCCCTCGCCATGTATAGGTATGCTGTGAAAGGTGTAGGCTGCCGGGGGACGTCCCTAAACCACCCTCCCCGAGTCTGGCTTTCCTGGAAGTTTTCCTCTCTAGGTGTTCTATCGGGTTGAGGTCAGGACTCTGTGCAGCCCAGTTAAGCTCCTCCACACCAGACTCTGCCATCCATGTCTTTTTGGACCTGCTGTCATGTTGGAAGAGGAAGGGGCCAGCTCCAAACTGTTCCCACAAAGTTGGGAGCATGGAATTGTCCAAAATGTCTTTCTATGCTGAAGAATTCAGAGTTCCTTTCACTGGAACTAAGGGGCTGAACCCAGCTCCTGAAAAACAAGCCCACACCATCATGCCCCCCTCCACCAAAGTTGACACTTGGCACAATGCAGTCAGACAAATACTGTTGTCCTGGCAACCACCAAACCCAGAGTCGTCCATCAGATTGCCAGATGGAGAAGTGCAATTTGTCACTCCATAGAACACCTCCACTGCTCTGGAGTCCAGTGGCGAATGCTTTACACCACTGCATCCCACACTTTGCATTGCACTTGGTGATGTTTGGATGGATTCAGCTGCTCCACCATGGAAAAATGGGTTTCCATGAAGTTCTCTGCGCACTGTTCTTGAGCTGATCTAAAGGCCACATGAAGGTTAGAGGTCTGTAGTTATTGAATTTTCAGAAGGTTGGCGACCTCTTCGCACTATGCGCTTCAGCATACGGTGACCCTGCTCTGTCAGTTTACGTTGCCTACCACTTCTTGGCTGAGTTGCTGTCATTCACAAACATTTCCATTTTCTTATAATACACCTGACAGTTGACTGTGGAATATTTAGGAATGAGGAAATTTCACGACTGGATTTGTTGCACAGGTGGCATCTTATCGCAGTTCCACGCTGGAATTCACTGAGCTCCTGAGAGCGACGCATTCTTTCACAAAAGCTTGTGAAGTACACCTGTGGCCATAGAAGTGTTGGAACACCTGATTCCCATCATTTGGACGGGTGAGCAAATACTTTTGGCAATATAGTGTATTTTGCACTGTACTCACACATATTCACTAAAAGTCACCATCAGTAGTTATTGTTTTGTTTATTTTGTTGCTGGTGTTGTGATTCTGGCTATTATGATTAATGTTTTTCTCATTTTGATTTTTTAATAGGCGCTCCCTTTGATTGCCTGTTTTGTTTTCATACAGAAGCTGTGGGATGTTTTCTGTTTCTTTACAGGTGTAGTAGCTGCTTGTGTGGTTTCTCTATTTTGGTTCTACAGTGGTTGCTGTTTTCTTAGTGTTGCATCTTTGACTCCTTTTTCTCCCAGTCCGGTCCTGCATAAACACACAACTTTGCAATAGTCAAAAATAAAGAACAATATACTCAAGCGCCAAGAGAGGCTTTCAATCTGCAATGCTTTATTTTCCATCCTATCCACTAAGACTCCTTTGGCAGCCAGCATCATTCTGCTTGCTCTGGACAAAACAAAAAGAAAAACAAAAAAACAAACTTTATAAAATGATGCCTGTTTAACAAAGATCCATGTTATCTAAGGGTGATGTCTTTTGTTGCTTCTCAAGCTACCACAAGCTATGAGTCACTGACTCAGTTTTCCTGTACTGACTTAATTAACTGGTACTACAGAGATTTTCACTGAAATGAGCCACAGTGTAACAAACATGTAGTCTGTGCCTTTTAAAGTGTATTGCTCTAAAATTGTGTTATGGTCAACCTAACAGGTGCCTGCAATCATCTCTGTTCTGTTGCTGTCATTAATGCTGACAGATTAAGGTCCTTTACCTCCTTTTTAAGCTGCTGCAGGTCTTCACTCAGGCGCCCTCGGTCGGCCTCAGCTGATTCCTTGTCCCGCTGACAACCGAGGGCCCGGGCCTCAGCCAGGGCCCTGCTCTTCTCTGCCTCCCCTCTGGACTCGTCAGCCTCATCTGCAGCTCGTGAGCACAACGTCGCCCTCTGCTGGCTCTGATACAGCTTCTGCTTCAGCTGATGATAACAGAGGGGAAGAGAGGGGGTGGAAACAGTAGAGGCCTGCTTTTGTTCCTAGATGTAATATGACCGTGGACACAGACAGAACAAGGGTCTGCTGCATACCGTCATGAAGACATGTGGGTCAAAGAAGGAGTGCCCTCACAGTTTTAAACGATGGAAGATCACTACTGCTTATATGGGACCAGATCTGAGACTTTCTGTTCCCACGAGCCTCATAAGTTGTCCTTTTCTTACAAATACTGTAAATGTCTGTTACCAGAACATAGCTCAGCACAATGAAAAGAGTAACATAGCATCCTGTAGGATCCAAATTTGATTTCATTTGCCTTTTAAACTGTTTTGTATACATGTAGTTTTAACTTGAGTACCGTTTCTCTCTGGAAGCTTCATGGGTGAAGCTGACGTTACTGCTGACATTACGGGAGTCGGAGCTTTGTGCTTTTGGAGCTGAACCATTCTGCACATTAACATGTAGGATATGTTGACTCCTGAAACCAGTTTCAAGAAGCAGGGCTTCTTTTTGAGAAATAGGCTATTTGATTTTTGCTTTTTTGAAATCATGTTGTTTTGTTGTGGAATACAAATTTATTGTCAGGATGATTGTTTTTACCTCATTTCTTGTTCCAAGAATTTTTAGAACTTTGTGCGATGCTCAAGGCAAGATAGGAAACCAAACCAACCAAGGGCCGGAAGAGGCCTAACGCGGGGGGTTTTTTTTTTTTTTTTTTTTTTTATCGCTTGTTTACTGTTTTAATAGAGGTGTATGTGTTTGTGCCAATAAAGCAATTTTCTTTGAAGATGCACATCCCTGGCAAATTATTTTACACCATTTATATCATTCATGTCTGATCATGCCATTATGTTGTATAAGCTTTTGTTATAGGCAAGGTAAATTTATTTGTACACATCTCATGCCCAGGACGGTTCAAAATGTTTTACATAAAACAAGTATTATACAGGGTGCAGAAGGTAAAAAAAAAGTAAAACAATATAACAATAAAAAGTATGATTCATAATTAAAAGCAAAAGAGTTTTAAGGAGGCGGAACGAATGAGCCATAGAAGCTGAACATGAATATAACAACCCTGGGTGACCAATAGTGACATATCTACCCACCAATCATGAGTGATTTCTTCTTGTTTGACAGTAGTGGTTCATCCAATAGTAAGAGAGAGATTCAGACCGGCCAGACCGTGGCCGTTTCTCAATTCCTAGTTTGCGTATTGCATACTCATGTACTTGTGAGTACAGACTTGTGGGTACTTACTGGAGGTCTGTACTTGTTCACAAGTACGAACTCCGCAGACATGATGGGTTGAGACAATGCAAACTTGTGACATCACCACCAACGGTGTGCAGCAAGTGAGCAGGGGGTGCCTGTCAACATGAAAATAATATTGTACTATTCTACGGCTGTTTGTTTTTTATTGTTGTGGAGATGTACTGAAACAAATAAAAACAATTAAAATAACTACTTCAAAACAATTATGCTAAATGGATGTTTTTTGTTTTTTTCCCAATGTGTAAATTATATTTATTTCCAATGCATAAGCACATTAATGCAAACGGGCAATCAGGTCATAATTATATGATCAAAAACACCTGTGAGAGGAAATTGGGAGAAAAAGCTGCAGATAAAAGGCCAAGAGCAGTAAAGAATAGGAATGCTCACTCAGGTTTCGCTGTTGGAGGTGGAGGTGGGAGGAGGAGGCTGCCAAACACTGCACATGTGCGAGGTGCATGCTGGGATTTATATCTGGCCAAGTACGCACGAGCCTCCTCCGATGCATGCTCGGTAAAATGGGCGGAGGAAGTTCTCATCCGGGGGTTTCCAGCGTACTTGCCGAGAAGCGAAGTTTTTAATGGAACATGACCTGGACTACGATGAGGACATTTCACGAGTCCACAAGCCCGCAGGTAGCCTACGCACACTGAGAAACGGCCCTTCTCTGAGCAGGCGCAGTACTGCTGCTATTCATATGCTATTACAGCCAGACGCAGTTTTATTCACAGCTGGTTTTGCTACATTCATATGCTAATGCCGTTCGCGCATGCGCACTTGCCGTAGTTCGTTTCCGACAATATGTGGCACAGATGAACGTGGCGTTTGCAGGAGTAAAACTGTCAGGAACTGCAGAAAATCAGGTTCATTTCCGGGTGTTTACGGGGATGGAAATCTGACTTTTCGTGTAGTGTAAGTTTTTTACTGTGACTGTCTCTTGTTCGCAGGTCATGTTACTGCTTTTGCTTCACAGGGACTTTTGACAAAGAAATCAATCATCTTGTTTTGCCCTAACTGATTAAAGATCGGCTAAATAAAGGAACCACATATGTGTAAGGGATGGTGGAAATCTACCAAGCAGAGGGATGCTGAAATAAGAACTGCAAAAGGCATTTTTTAAATCAATTATTCTTTTTTAGATCAATTTTTAAATTAATCAACTGTTTTGGTTTGCCAGTTGACTATACTGTAATATAAATGTTGATTTTCAGAGTTTACTTTTTTCAAACAAACACTCAAAATGGTCTGATCTTTGCTTGGTAACCACATGTTGCGACTATTCGACTTAGAGACTCACAGTCGAAGCACAGTCCTGGAAACGAATCGTCGAATCGTCGACTATTTGGGGACACCCCTAGTAATCTGTCACACACTCAGTCATGGTGTTGATGTCATCTCCATGAGGTTCACAGAGGACATTCCAGTCTGTGGCCTCAAAGCACCCTCTCAGAGCATCTTCAGCCTCAGTAGACCAGGTTTTAATCGTCCTCCTAATGACTGGTTGCTGCTGAACGATGGGCTTGTAGGTGGAGGTGAGAAGAACCAGATTATGATCTGATCTTCCTAAAGGAGGCAGGGCAGAGGAGCTGTATGCATTCTTTGTATTTGCATAAAATAAGTCTAACATCTTATTTTCTCTGGTGGAGCAGCTGACAAACTGCTGGAAAGTTGGCAATGTAGCAGAGAGGGAGACGTTGTTGAAGTCTCCAGAGATCGCCATGAATGAGTTTGGATGCTGTGTTTGTAGTTTAGCCACGACGGAGCTGATGACATCACAGGCTGTCTCTGGTGCGGTACCTGGTATTATATAAACCGCTACCAGAATAACACAGGCAAACTCTCTGGGTAAATAATATGGACGGAAACTCACAGCTAACAGTTCAATGTTTCTTGTGCAGATCTTCTCCTGGACAGTGATGTGTCCTGGATGGCACCAGCGCTGACTGACCAGCACTGCGATTCCACCTCCCTTCCGCTTCCCGCTGAGCTGTTTATTTCGGTCTGCACGGACCGTCTTGAAGCCGTGTACAGACGCATTACAGTCCGGGATGTGTTCATGCAGCCATGTCTCGGTGAAACACATGGGCCGTTTCTCAATACCCAAGTCTGCAAAGTACGCACTTGTGTACTTGCCAGTATGGACTTGTCGGAAGTACAGACTTCCGAGGACGGAAGGACGCAAGTGCGTCAACTTCCCATTTGGAACAGAAACGTACTTGATTACGTCAAAGACCTTACTGAAGAAAAAAGCGTGAAACAAAACAACCAGACAGAAAATAATCTTATATCAGAAAACTACAAAATGGACCGAGCTGTGCTTGCGGTAGCTGTGGGCATGCTTTATTTTGAAGCTGAGGAGGAAGCGGCGAGGCTGAGCAGGGAGACACAGCAGCAAGCAGCAAGGATACGGAGACGGCGCAACAGGAGGCGTCTCCTAGCGGCACATCTGTTAACTTTGGTACGTTATTTTTCCAACGTCTCTTTTCTCCCCCATAATTAAGAGTGATATAGTAATTTTTAATTGTATTTTCCTGAAATAACGTTTGTGTGGGAAAACATACAATCAAGTAACATTTACCTGTCTGTGAGGACTGTATTGAGTTTATACTACCCTTTTTTCCTGTTTTGCACAGTCATATAGTAAGTTATATGTTGCTACAAATCAGAATAATCTGTAGAGCTTTAGATGGATTTAAACATGATGAAACCTTCAATACAGTATACTTTATGAAAAATTGACTCATTTAATGAATTCATTTAATACACAAATGCACATTCATTCATTTCTTATATAGGGACAGCGCACATTATTATTATTAATATTAAATTATAAATAATAAAATGTAAAACAAAAACTAATTTTGGATTTCCCACCACTTCTTGCATCCAACAGGAACAAGCTTCAACACAGAGGTACTGCCATGTCAACGCCAGTGTGCCAGTCCTGGACATGTTTTTTTCTGGGGCTGACCTAAAGCCAACTTTTAGACTTTCTAGGACCAGTGTAATTATGTTAGTCCAAATGTTGCCCCGGGATAAAGTTCATGGATGGAGCCATGAGATTGAGGTCCTGGTCACCATCTTCTGGCTTGCCTGCGGGGCCTCCTACAGGGTCACTGCAGACACTTTTGCAATGGCAACTGCCACTGTCTGCAGGATTGTCCACAATGTTGTGGATGAAATGATGACCATCCTCCACCGGGTGATTCACTTCCCCCGAGCTGAACAGCTGGAGGAGGTCGGTGCAGGATTTGCTCGCCTTGCCGGTCATGAGGGGTTCCACCATGCTGTTGGAGCCATAGATGGATGCCACATCCGAATACTTCCTCCTGCAGAGCCACAAAAGAAAAGCTACATCAACAGAAAGCTTTTCCCCTCCATCATCATGCAAGGTGTGTGTGATGCAAAGGGATCCTTCCTGGACGTGTACATCGGCAACCCCGGTTCAGTACATGATGCCCTTGTCCTTCGACGATCGCCCATGTACAAGCAGAATCTTTATCCACCACCTGGTTTTTTCTTCTGGGAGATGGTGGATACCCCTGCTTGCAGCATCCTGTCTGTATTATCACCCCGTACCGTCAGCCTGTTGCAAGTAAGTTGACAAATCATGTCCAACCACACATTGCATACTGCTTTTATTGATTACTGTGACTCATATGTGTAACTTTCTTTTTCACATTCAGGCAGAGTGGAGGAAAGATTTAACCGGTACCACGCAAAAGCCAGGAACATCATTGAGCGTACCTTTGGCATGCTGAAGACTCGCTGGCGATCCATTTTCTTCGTGCACTGGAGATACGGCCCCTCTTTGCTCCCAAAGTTGTAGGAGCCTGTTGCATCCTACATAACATCTGTGTGGCAGCAAACGACATCTTGGATGCACAAGTGGAGGAAGAGGATGAGGCAGGTGACGAAGATGGAGGGGAGGATCTTGAAGATGTTGGTCGCCAGCAGTTGTCAGGAAATTGCTTCCGAGCCAGGCTTGCGGCCCAGGTCTCTGCCCCAGCAGAGCTGCCTGCATGTCTCCATGAACATGACTACATCTAGGGTGGGATTACCTGTTTGCAGGTTTGCATGTTTCATGTTTATTAAGACATGCAGCAGCTCTGCTAGCTGGAAAAAAGATCAGACATTATATTACCTTTTAATTAATGGTTTTTATGCATCTGCATAAATATTTATTATAACAAATTGCTATTTCTTTTGTGGTTAAACTAAGTTCATTATATCTTGTTCATTACTTTGTAAAAATCGTATCTATGCATCATTCTTACTAGTTTATGACTATAATTTATTTTAATTAATTACTTTAATTTGTTATTGCTATTATTTAGTATTGTATAATATGTATGCATATAAGCATATCAATTTTAATATTACACATGTATTTTTTATTGTTGTACTTTAATTCTATTTAATTCTATGATCTTATTATTGATTTTCTAATAACTAAATTGATTTATAAAATTTTTAAAAAAAATTGCAGATAACTTCTTTTAAAGATTAAAATCACAAATGTTCATTTCTATGACTAACAATGTATAAAAAGCATTTTCTGTACATAAACACACCCTTCAAGATATGTGATTTACAAAATTTTATTCATAAAATATTAAATAACTTTTTTGTTTAGAATTTTTCTATTAATTTATGAAACAACATCAGGTATCTCTCTGCCCTCTCTGCAGCTGCTCGTTCTCTCTCCTCCTGCCTTGCCAGAGCTTCTCTTTCTCTTCTTTCCTCTCTCTCTCTGTCTTCCTTCAAAAACTCCAACATTCCACTCTCCCTGGACCTTTTCCTGCTCTGCTCCCTGCCTGGAGTCTCTGCTGCAGAGGGGCAGCTGGTAGATGGAGAGGAGGCCGGAGATGTGACTGTGCCACCTGAAGTGGTAGTCAGGTTTGCTGCCACAACCAGGGGAGGACTGATTGAGTGTTGTCCCTGGAGGGCAGCATCCATGAGACTGTACCACTGCCAGGTGGCAGCGGTCACACCACCGGCCTCCACCCCTTTGCCTGTCGGTGGGTCTCGCAGTTCCTGGAAAAACATTTCAACATGAGAAAGACTGAGCCTGTGAACATAGCTGGCGTTAAGAGGAGAACGAAGAAGGGAAAAAAGAAAAAACACAACCCCCCCCCCCCAAAAAAAACAAATATACTCAGCAAGATTACCTTGTATTTGTCCTTCAGGTTGTTCCATTTTTTCTTTGCCTGTTTAGCTGAAATGTTCAGCCCACTGCTGACGACAAAATCCCTGAAAGACATGAATATACCGACTAAGAACAATTTCAACAAAGCATTCATTCAATCATTCATCATAATAAATTATATTTTTTATTTTATTAACCCATATTATTATATTATTTTTAATCCCATAGTGGTTCATGTTCATCCATTCATTCATTCATCATCCATCCATCCATTGTGTCAAATGTGCAGAAAAGACAAAAGATGTGCAAGATACTAAGATGAATACTCACTCCCAGCCACTCTTGCTGGAGTTGCGGCGGCCGGTGAACAGCTTCTCATTAGCTGCACGCCACTCAATCAGGGCCCGGGTTTCATCATTCGTCCCTTCAGAATAGTAATGATTTTAATTAATTTTAATTTTAATTAATGTATCATTAAGAAAAATAAATAAATAACTTCTAAAACTGTACAAGTCAAATTATAATATCCGACACAAATGACTGGGTGTAATGACAGTTACTAACATTATTAAAATGACAAGTAGACAAGTTAAAATGACAAGTTAAAAAAGCCATGACAGATATGACAGTTATTTATTCTGAGCAACTGTCCTACTGTTTACTACCGTTAGCTGCTCCGCTCCCGTTTCTGAAACCGCTAAAGCCACTTTTAATAACGAATTAAACTTCACAAATCCACCCTCAGTTGAATTAAAACAACTCTTTTATAGAAAATTGAATAAACCAAAGATACGTAAAAAAAAAGAGTATTTAATAGAGTAATTTCTGCACTTACAGCTATGACTTTTGCCGTCGTCCGCCATCTTTGCGCCGCAATGCCTTGTGGGATGTAAGGGTGCCTGAAGTCCACAGAAGTCACCTCGGATGCAGACTCGGAAAAGTGGGCGGAGCAAGTACACATCCGGGAATATGGAGCGTACTTGTCTTGATGCGTTCTTTGAATTGGAACAGTACTTGGACCTCTACTGATGACGTTTCAAAAGTACACAAGAATGCAAGTCCGCAAAAGTACGCATATTGAGAAACGGCCATGATACTGCATTCTCTGTACTCTTTCTGAGACCTTGTTAGCACTTCAAGCTGGTCCATCTTGTTAGCTAGCGATCTTACATTACCCATCACAACAGTTGGAAGAAACGGTTTAAATCTCCACCGTTTTTCTCTCTGCCTTACCCATTCCCTGCATCCTCTTGTCTTTCTCCTTAACTCCACTGGGATTTGACGTGTTACTTCGCTGAAAATCTTGATATGGGAGAGTTTTAACAGTTGATCCCGGTGGTAAACAATTTTTCCGTTGCTATGGATACACATCATAACAAGTAGTGAAAAAAGCCAAATATATGAGGAAAAATTTCCTGAATTGCACACCGTTGAAACCAGCATAAAAAATCCTCCAAGAAAAACCTAATCTGACAAGTAATGTCGATAAAAAAGACAACTATATTTGAAAAAAAACACAAAAGTTAAGGGAGAGCTATTACAAACTGCAGCTACCTAGCAGCGCATTCCAGATTTTTTTTTTTAGTTAGTTGACCAAAGTAACATAGTTGACTGGAATTGAGAAAGCAGGATGATGCATTTAACAAAAACAATTCTAAATTATATTAATAATTACTTGACAGCAAATATTTTAGTGCATTTAATCAAGACCTATACTGAGACCAGGAACTGGGACAAGACCAAGACATTACTGAGACCATAACCGAGACAAGACCAAGACGTTCCGAGACCATGGACTGAGACCACACGAGACTGTGTAATGTCTTGGTCTTGTCTCGGTTCCTGGTCTTGGTAATGTCTTGGTCTCGGTGGTGTGGTTTTGACTACAAACCAAGCTTGCCAACTTTCAGTAACAAGCCCTGGACACGTGGACACTTGCTTTGAAACAGTTTTTCTCTTCACACATGTATCTTAAGGAACAATCAACATGTTTTTCTCTTTTACAAGAATGAGACCCTATTTTTCACAGGCAGGTAAGATCAGGGTTTTGTTTGTATTTGATCTTCTGAATGATAATGGGGACCAAGCTACCTATGAAGAATTCACCCAATGAAAGACGTATCTCGCTCTATGCACACCTGAATACTAAAAAGTACTCACTTCTCTGTTGTCTCTCATTAGAGCAGATGTTATGTACACGCCTCTCTCAGGAATGGTTCCTACTCTACGGCTTGGTGGAAAGGTGCTTGAGGAACGCTCACGCTCACGTTAGATAAGTCTTTACTTCTGTTAATAGTCAGTATCCAGACTCACTTCCTCGGTGGAGAGAGATCTTTCCTGATATCAGTAACAATTTCTGGACTGAATTAAATAGATTTTTTTGTCCCCAGTAAAGTAAAAGAATGACTTATTAAGCTCTTGCATAGATATCATCCCTGTAGTAAATTCATTAATAGATTTAGACTTGATATGCACCCCTTATGTTCCTTCTGCAAACAGAGGTCTGGGAATCTCATAGTTTTGATGACCATCACTAAAAATATGGTTTTATTCTTAAATGTTGAATGTAACTACACACTCTCAGAAATATAGGTATCAAATTGTTCTTTTAGGGGTACAATAGCTTGTCACTGGGGTGGAACCCTCTATGGTACGATGTTGCCATATGGCAACAGATCCATTTGCCCTGTTACAATTTCACAATGCATCCATTTAAATGATGGAATACTTTAAAAAAGAGAGAAAACCATAGGGAAAAAATAGCAATGCTTTCATTTGTGACATGACCAATGAGAAGCAGTTTTGAAACCCTTTTTGGTGGGTTATATCTATGGAGACAGCTCTGCTGCCTTACAGCAAAAAACATACACACAAAAAAACCTTTCAAAACACTACTTCTTGGTCTTTTTCTGCCTGGAAAAACATTTTCCCGCTAACGGATGAATAAACTTTAAGTTTCAATAGTTTCATGCAAGTTGTTTACCAATTTATTTGTGAAAATTGACAAACTGTATGTGTTGCCATACAGCAAGGTTGTACCATAATGGAAAATTGCCATGTTGCCATGTGGCAACACTGCACCATTGCAGTGTAAGAGTATATACCATTTATCATTTTGTTTTGATCTTTAAAGGTCCAATATTATGGTGCAATTTGAAAGTAAATATATTAACAATAAGGCCCCCAGAACATGTATTTGCCATTTGTGCAGGAAAATTCCTCTCAGATTAGGCAGACAGCATGCACCAGAAACCCCCTTATTCAGCCCTCTGCTGGCCAAGCTGTTTTGGTGCCCTACTTAATATGTAATGAGCTGCTGCTTTCCACGCCCCCGCCCCGCTCGAAGGCCGCGCCCCCACCAGCCCGCAACCATGACAACCAGCGTCTGTTATAATGGCTGCTAAAAATAGTCCGATTGCCCAAAACAAAGACTCCAAACGGATATATTTGATCCCGAATCTGAAGCTGAAGGAGAGGAGCAGCAAGAAGAGGAAGAGGAAGAAGTGAAAATGCAGTTTCTGAACGGTAAGGTTTGATGTTTTTAAACGTTTTTCCCCCGACGGAGAATAGTGTTCTTTTGTTGTCTATTGAATGGGTAAAAGTTTAAAACGCCAGTACAACGCGATATTGCCTCGTTTTTTCGTTAAAAAAAAGAATAAAAAGTAAAAATTGTGTATATATTCGGCTCTTTGTTATGCCCACTGAAAAGTACAAAACCTGAAAACGCCAAGTGTTTCTCAGAGAAACAGCAAATCTAATGCTGGAGAATAAAACACAATTGACCTATGGCTAAGCCCCGCCCCCTCCACTCACTCGGACAAACAAACATTCGGTGACAGGCGCTATGTGACATTTCGGGAGATGACAGCTGTCAACACGGACAACAGACGCGTGATCAGACAGAGTGATCATGACAAGATAAATTAAAAAACATAAAAACAATACAAACAAACAAAAAGAAATTGTTCAGAAGTCTTAAACTGGGAGTAGAAATCAGCCTGTGAATCTCTGAATGTGACTCGTGTCGCTCCCTCAGTTCCTTGCACAAACTACTGCACGGCTGCTGTTGTTGTGCCAAAAAGTGATCATCTGACAAAAACTGATCAAACAGCCACGGAAGCGGAGCAGTCTGGCTGCAGCTTGGAAGCCAGAGGCGTGTCGTTATCGACGTTACTACACCTACTACACGACAGCGTCTTATGTACCGTTACCACGCACCAAAACTAGCATGTTTAGCTAGCGTTAGCCAACTTAAACTAACGTTAGGGAAGGTAACTTCATATTTCTTTCAAGCAAAGTGACAACATGTTGCCTCGAATACGATGTTCCCTTACCTTAGAACAGATGTAGACATCCTTGTTCATTTTATCCACGTTCAGTTGATGTTGTGGTCTGCCGCATAACTTTGGCTTGATGTGACTTGGTAAAAGGCAAAAAAAATACACCCTGTCACCCAGCCTCTCAGGATACCTAGTATCGGAGTTGCATGTACCCCATGCACACGTTTGACCATTTTAAACTAAAAAGAACACATAAAAACGAACAAAAACGGACTAACTTCAATGCATTTCAATGGACGTTCAAGCAGAGAATGTCCGAGTGTATGGGATAGCTGTGCGCACTGTGATTGGCTCATCGCGTTTGGGGGCGTGGTTTAGCCATAGGTCAATTCTGATTGAGCTACGAACCTTCGTCACACTGCATTACCACAGTCTGAGTTATGACACTACAGTTCACCATCACTATGTTTTTAATCAATAATTATCTAGCTGTAATCATCCACTGCTACTCATTTATCAGAAAGTTCAGGCCATTCTGCTGTTTGATGTTTTTGGAAGAAAAGCAAACTACTGAACCACACAGAGACATTTCTGACTTACATCTTCAACAATGAATGAAACAGTTAATGAACGGTTAAAGGAGTAGTTCACCCACAGAATGATGTAACTTTATTTTCCACTTCCCCTCATGGTGAGCAAGACTCTGGAGCACTTTTTTAATATCTCACATGCTGCCGGAAATCAGGACGACTTCGTTTTCCCCCTAACTATATAATGGAGTTCGCTGAAGCCCGAGCCAAAAAGGTCCATAAAAGTCCACAAAAACTGGTCAATATTCCTCCATACTGCTCGTCCAATGTAATCCACGTGTCCTGAGTGGGTAGCGTCCAGAATTTACTCGAAACATCATTTAGTATATTTTTAGAGCCTAAAAAGTAGAACCTATGGCTTCCGTGAAGCGCGCATAAGCGCATTCACGAAATTACGGAAGCCTCGGGGTTCAGAGCCTACTCTGCCGATAATGCAAGCGTAGAAGAAGAAATTCGCTGTTTACATTGTGTTAAGAGCAACAGAGCTGCAGACAAACCGGGACAAACACAAGAGGAGTTGGATATTGATTTAAAATAAAGAAAGAAAGAAGAAGAGAACGCACGATCTGGCCTGCCGTGGCTTCCGTAGTTTCATGAACGTGCATCGGCGTGCGTGCAGGAGATGCGATGTACTTCTATTTAGGCTCTAAAAATATACTAAATGGCGTAGTTTCGAGTAAATTATGGACGCTACCCACTCAAGACACTTGGATTACATTGACGAGCAGTATGGAGGAATATTGACCAGTTTTTGTGGATTCTTAGGACCTTTTTGGCTCGGGCTCAATCAAACTCCATTATATGAAAGTTGGTTGGAAACGAGAAGCCGTCCTGATCTCCGGCAGCATGTGAGATATTAAAAAGTGCTCCAGAGTCTTGCTCACCATGAAGGTAAGTGGAAAATAAAGTTAAATCATTCTGTGGGTGAACTATTCCTTTAAGGTCAAGTTCACACTACACAACACCCCCCTATGAACCTTGACCTTACTGATGAAGCTAAGATTGTATAATAGTAAAAGCATCAGTACAGTATAAGAATCACTTTTAGCAAGGCAAACTTCATATCACTCCATTCAATTAAAATAATCCAAACAATAATACAAGAAATGAGTCAGACACAAAAACTCCTAAGTGTAAATCATAACACAAATTAAAGATCATCCAACATTTTTTACTTTATGCTTCACATTTCCATCATATGTTGGCCCCCTCCTCCAGAGCAAAGGGCTCCAATCTGTCTGCAACGGTTTAAATTTAGTCTATTGGAAACTCCCACAGGGCCAATGCTAAACCCAGAAATGTTGAGTACTATGAACTTTTATGATTGAATTGTCATCTATAGACCTATTGGATGAAATTACACTTGGTTGCTAAAAGGTGCACTTTAGTTTATTATGCTAATTACGCTAATTGCCCAATTAATTATTAGAAATAGTAAATGGCTATAGTGAAAACAGTGATCTAAGGGTCTACTTTCATGTTAATGATCAGAAGTTATTTTATTACCGAGATAGCATCCTGCAACCATTGGTCAATAGCTTAATCTCCATAAATTAGGTCATGATTAGCATCCTTTTGTGGAAAACAGATTTTCATTTATAAATAAATCAAAGGTTTATTTTAAGAGTATATGTGTTTGTTTTGATGTCTTCAAATGAATATTTCTTTATCCCTAAATCATACAATGTTTTACTATCAACATTTTTTCTACAAATTTACATAATCAAGCCTAAAATAGAAGATAGTGTTATATTACTTCAATCAATTTAAAGTTAAGGCCAGGAGGCTTGAGATATTCTATCAGTGTAGTAGTAGTAGCAGTAGTAGTAGTAGTAGTAGTCGTAGCCGAGTAGTAATAGAAGCCAAGCAGTGGTAGTAACTACAGTAGCAGTATTAATAGTACTTTTATGCATTGTTTAAAATGCTACACTATTTACCCTGACCCTGGATTGAAAGGATAAGTTTCTTTTTTTCAACCTGGACCTTATTTCTAGGAGTTTATACGTGCATTTACTCACCGGTAAAGTTTCTGCATCACTTTGAGTCCTTCGGGAGAAATTACGCTGAGTCGCCCTCCAGTGTACATCCAGTATAATAGCAGAGACGGGGCAGCCTTTATATAAGACATTCTCTGCAGCAAAACTCCTTGATTTTCACCAACTACACATTTTTCAGGGCCGCGTGTTCACGATGCACGCTTCCATAGAACAGCTGAGAAGACCAGCTGCTACCCAGACAACAAAAACACAATTTGCAAAACTCTGAACTCACAGGACAATAGTACTCATTCATTCATTCATTCTACTTAAATCATTGATGAAATAGAGGAGTTTTACTGCAGATAATGTCTTGTATAGTGACTGCCCCGTCTCCGCCATTATACTGGCTGTACACCAAAGGGCAACTCAACGTAATATCTTTCAAAGGAGTCAAAGTGATACAGAAATTTTACCAGTGAGTAAATGCACGTATAAACTCCTAAAAATAAGGTCCAGGTTGAAAAAAGAGAAAATTATCCTTTAAGTGTCACATGCAGCCACTACTCTACTCTTGAAAACTGGCAACTCCACAACAGTCTGTCAGAACACAGAGAGCTCCACTCTATAAGGTTTTTATCTAAAGTAAACATACAGCCTGTTCCAAAACATGATGATACTTTGAGAATGCTTAAGTTAGCTTTACTAAATGTTCGATCTTTAGCAGGAAAATCATTTCTAATCAATGATTTTATCACTGAACATAGCCTTGACTTTATGTTTTTAACTGAGACCTGGTTACATGAAAACTGTCATTCAGCTCTTATTGAGGCCGCGCCCCTAACTTCAGTTTCATCAGTGAAGCCAGAGTGAACAGGAGAGGTGGGGGGGTCTCTATCTTATTTAGGGACTCATTCCAGTGTAAACAGTTATCTCTTGGGGGTTTCCCTTCTTTTGAATACGTGGCTTCACAGCTGACGTGCCCCATCCAGAGTCATGTGTTTAAATATTTATCGGCCGCCCAAATACTGTGCAGATTTTAATGATGACTTTACTGAACTGTTGTCTGTGATCTGTGCGGACTTTGACCATCTTGTTGTCACTGGTGATTTTACTGTCATTATGACTGTCATCAGGAC